>CM042197.1:20336307-20348582 GCA_023539305.1 Ilex asprella | reverse complement strand
GTCTTTAGAATGTAATGCCATCCAAGGGGGTATTTGGGGTGTTACACTTATTTAAACGTGGTTTTTCTGAGCCTCTTCTCAAATGCATAGGAGATGAAGACGCTAACTACATACTCAGAAAAATCCATGAAGGTGTCTGCGGCAACCATATCAGAGTCTGGGCTTTGGCAGGAAAGACACTAAGACAAGGATATTATTGGCCCACAGTACTGAAAGATGCTGTTGATCTGGTCAGGAGATGTAAGGCTTGCCAAGTGCATGCCAATGCCCCACACTATACTCCGGAGCTCGTAAACTCAGTGGTGAGCCCTTGACCATTTCAACAATGGGGCCTAGATATTCTCGGGCCTTTTCCTATAAGTATGGAACAAAGTAAATTCGCCATCATTGAGGTGGATTACTTCATCAAATGGGTAGAGGTGGAGCCATTGGCAACAATGACAGAGCAAAAGGTTCAGAACTTTAAGTGGAAGTCAATTGTTTGTAGGTTTGCGATTCCCAGAGCGATCATTTCAGACAATGGAAGACAATTCGATAAGCCAAATTTCAAGAAGTTCTGCGCCGAGATGGGGATAAGAAATTACCTTTCAGCCCTAGCTCATCCCTAATCAAACGGACAAGTAGAGGTCACCATCCGAACTATAAAGACAGCTCTGAAAACCAAGATTGAAGCCCTGAAAGGTAAATGGGTGGAACACGTCCTATAGGTACTGTGGGCTTACAGAACAACCGTCAAGATAGCAACTCAAGAAACTCTGTTTGCGTTGGCTTTTGGAACAGAGACAGTGGCACCTGTGGATGTTGGAATTCCATCCCCTAGGACTGAATTCACAGAGCCAGAGCACAATGATGAATCACTTCTGTTGAACCTCGATCTCTTAAATGAAAAGAAAGAAAGAGCTCTGCAATGCATCAAGGATTACCAGAGGAAGACGACAAGGTATTATAACAGCAGGGTCTGACACAAGAGTTTTAAGGTTGGAGATCTAGTACTTAGAAAACTCTTGTTAGCAAGAAAGGACCCCACTCGTGGACAATTGGGTCCTAACTGGGAGGGGCCATACATCATCTCGAGGGTAATTAGACCTGGGAACTACTAACTGGAGACAGAGGAAGGAAAAATCCTGCCTCATTCTTGGAACGCAGAGCACTTTAAGAAGTTTTTTCAGTAAGATTCTTCTGTAGCAAAACTATTTTCAATAAAACTTCAAGTTTTCGACTCATCCCAACATGATTCCACTGAATAGGCCATGAGCCATGATGAGCTCTCCAACTCATAAATTAATGATGAGCTCCTCAGCTCATAATACTGAAATGAGCTCCATAGCTCATGATGAGTTCTTCAACTTATAAATTAACGATGAGCTCTTCAGCTCATAATACTGAGACGAGCTCCATAGCTCATAATGAACTCTTCGGCTCATAAATTAACGATGAGTTTTTCAGCTTATAAAAATAACAATGGGCTCTTCAGCTCATAAATTAACGATGAGCTCTTCAGCTCATAAATTCACAATGGGCTCTTTAGCTCTTAAGAATTAAGAAGAGTTCCTAAGCTCATAGAACTAAGATGAGCTCCTAAGCTCATAGAACTAAGATGAGCTCCTAAGCTCATGAAGTTAAAGTTAAGCTCATAAAATCATGAGGAGTCCTTCAGCTCATAAGATTGAGATAAAGGCCACAAAATACAGCAGGAAAGTCCCAAAGCAGAAAAAAGAAAAATGTATGCATGACATCAGAGAAAGCGGATGAACATCCACATAAAAGCACAAAAGAGGTCATCAAACCTCCTAAAATATAGCAGAACTTCAGAAAAGACAACAAAAGTTCCCTAGTTCTCCCCTAGTCATTTCTTCAGCTCAACTACCTCCTCTTTTAAGCGGACATTCTCCTTCCTCAGCTCTTCTATATTCTTCTCCATTTTTGAAAGCAAATTAAGGAGTTTTTCCCCAGCAAAGGAAAGAAGAACCGCACCAAAAGAAGAGTCAGATGATGAGGAAGAATCACACAACTTACACCTCTTTGAAGACATACCAACCTCCTCCCCTTTCTCTGACTTGGATGGAGAAGAGTCAGGAGAGTCAGGGTAGAAAGGATAATCCAGGGAAGCTGCATTACTTGCTCGATCCTTAGTACCTCTATCACGTCTGGATTAGATGCACTTGTACAGCAGAAGAATGGTTAGAATACAGTATTATAGAAAGATGGCCAAGAAAGCTCTCTGATGCATCTACCTTCGAGAGATAAGCTTCTCCATGAACGAGAAACCCTGTTCAAGAAGCAATGCCCCTCAGTAGACCTCCAGGAGTCCCCATTGGCAAAGAAAAAATGATGAGACCACCCCTCGAGTGAAGGGGGGATATCAAGCACTAGTCGACGCTCAGAGAAGCATCTCCACATGAAACAATCGAAACAAGGGAACTCATCCTCCTCGAGATCATGAAAATTGAGAAACTCTACAGTTGTGGGGAACTCATTGTTGCCTTGAAGGAGCTAGAAGATGAAAAAACTGATCAGCACGCCCCACGATTTGGGGGACAAGCGAGATGGGACAAACCATAATAACCTAGGATTCACCCAACAGAGGGATGGATGAGAAGATGAAGGCCCATCTCTAGGGCCCCTTCAAAGATACAAACTTCCCCTCGAGGAAGGTAGTTACAAGGTTCATCAGAAGTGGGGACTCATAGAGGCAGGTCAAATTCGGGGAAGAATCGCCTTTTGATACCATCCAAATTTAATGGGGTCATCGTAGAGGAAGCCAAGAAACGAGTCTGCCATTTCTAATCTATCCCAAAAGAAGCACGCTCTTGAAAGAGGATGGAAAGTGAGGCAGCCATGAGGAACCTCAAGCAAGAAGCAGGAAAAGGGTGATCTAAAGAACCAAAAGAGTGAGAAGACTCAAGAAAATCTCCAAGAATGATAAAAAAAGCACAAAGAATTATAAAAGCCTTATAGGAATCGTGAGTCTCAAGAAATCAAGAACCAAACGTAAAGCAAAGTTGGCAGTCCTTTAGATTTTCAAATTTATGGTGACAGTTGCAGTTTTAGAAAGCAGTTAAGAAAGTGTACTAAAAAGATCCAACTTTGTAGGCTCCGAAAGATAGGGACATCATAGGAAGGTCTCTGAACATGGACAAAAACAATTCTTGGCAAGTCAGCCTCAAAGGAAGCCAAGTTCTACAAACGACAGTTCCTTAGATTTTCCAAACTCTCCAATTTTGCTTTAAGGGAAACTCACCAACTCCTCAAAGTAAGGGGGAAAAGGGAATATAAGGCAGAGCAGCAGAGCAAGACAAAAGTAATACTAGAACTGTACAAGCCTAGTCGACAAGATCTAGAGCTCAGTTCGCGGGTGAGCCAGTCAAGACTAGGTGTTGAACCTTTTTCAAAGGCTTCTCAGGTTTCTTTGATCAAGGTCAGCCTGTCTGGTTGAACGAACCTTGCTTGGAGTTTTCTTAGATTTCTTTAGGTTGAGGTCAGCTTGCATAGCTACATGGGTTTGGTGGCACATCTCCTTAGGGCCTCTACCTCAAAACTCATATCCATACTCTAGTTAAAGTGGGATTTGTATTTTTCATACTCATCCCTCAGCAACATTAAGTTGCTCACCCTATTTACCAAATCCAGCAAACCTCTTGTCAGTGAGAGGAATAGCAAGTTCACCATCTAATGCTCTCTTGAGGGCACCGAATGGCAGATGAGAGCTCTTTAAGAGCTGAACCTTATTAGTCAAAATATGTGCTCTAGCTCTTCAATCTTGACAAGTCTTCCTTACGTAAGGACCTGGACATGACACATCATTAGATCTTCAGCTCCTCCAAACTTGATAATTTTTCTTTAAGGAGAACTAAGGTCCTCTTCCAAGTAAGGGGGCAAGATAATAGACAATAACTCAGGAGCAAAAAGGGAAAAAACAATTTTAAATGATTCAGGAGGGCATAGTAGTCTGCGTTAAAGCATAACAACAGCAACAACAACAACAACAACAATAATTCAGGAAAGAGCAAAACGAATTGTGTTTAGCAATTAAGTCAGTTGTACATTAGAAAGCATATAGGTACACCCCTTTGTACAAAAAAAGAGAGAGTTGAGCCCTAAGACTTAGTAACAGCAGAAGGAATAGATTCTGGGGGATCAATTGTTGATGCTTCTAGTAGCTCGGCAAAAGGAGTCACTGTTAGAACAGTAGTAGGAGCTTAGTCAAAAGTAGGCAAGAGGGCGGGGACCTTAGCTTTAGTAAGGGCTTTGGACACTAGGTTAACAGAGACAGGGGAAGCAACAGGGATGTCAGTGGAAATAGCAGGGAGCCCGGAAATAACATAAATGAAGGGGTCATAAGGGATGGGAATATCCTGAGCCAAAACCTCAGCAGGTGGGACAAGCACCTCAGAACCTTCAGGAACTGCCTCTGCAGCAGAGGGGTCCAAGACACCGTCCTCACCCTCTGTATTAGCCTCCTTTGCCTCCTCCACAGTTGGGATTTCAAGATTAAAGTCCAGATCAGGATACATCTCTTCAGCCTTAGTCTAAAAAGTAATCCACCCACTAGCCTACGTGGTAACAACGTCATCCTTCAGCTCGGAGATCAGATCATCTTTATCCTTAAGCATGCCTCGGATAATTTCGTTTACCTCGGTTAAAATTTTATTCTCCCCCTTCATAACCCTGATAGATGCTTGAGTTTTGAGGATCTATTGGCTGACTTTAAACCACTGGCTAGTTTTTTCCTTGAGGCCTTCCCTAGCTTTATTGAGCTCCTCTATCTTTGTATGGTCTTCCTTGACCATCCTCTCCTTCTCAACATTCAAACCCTTGATGGTTAAGCTAGCTTTTTCACCTGCGCTTGCAGTTCCCGAATTTGAGTTTGGAGATTATTATTGGCAAAGGCCAATTCAGTAGTTTTGAGCTCGAACGCCTTTAAGGCTTTGACAGAAGCCTCCAAAGCTGGAATTCAGCTTTGCAGGCCCTTCTTGTGAATAACCAGCTGGGAACAGAGGTAATCGGATATGCAGGTCAGTAAGCAATGACAGTGCAGGGATGAATTAGAACGTAGAAAGGAAAGAGAGCTTACAAAAGCAACTCCATACATCACAAAATTGATCGAGGACCCAAGGGGAATGGTTACAACCCTTTACACATCAAAATTAGGATTGATTGAGCCAATAGCCTTAGAAACAAGCTCCATATTATCAAGAAGGGAGCCTTTGTTCGTGTCCGGCTTGAGAGGTCTTTCCCCCTTCATATGAGAATTTGGCAGAGGTGGCAGAGGTGGTTTCTTGGATAGCCCAGGGGAAGTGAGCACAAGAAGGACACGTGAAACTATCTCCAAGGCCCCCCTCAACCTCAACTAGAGAAGGGGAGCATGGACCAAACTCCGGGACTCCTCTAGAAGCTGCAGGAACCCCCGGGAGAGAAGTGTCCCCTATAAACTTTGAAGATTCTAGCGGTTGGTCAAATGTCACTTTAGTTGAAACAGGAAGAGGATGAGGCACCCCCTCCTTTTGCACCTTAGCATGCGTAGCAGGACTGCTACCAGAGTAAGCTTCAGCCTTACGTTTGCCCCCTCCTTGGCCCTTCTTCAACTGAGCCACCCTAGCCCGGGGTTTTTCTGGAGAAAGCTTCATTGAGCACGAGCATGAAAACCCAAAGCAAGCGGTTTTAAAAGTAAAAAAAAAAAAGGCAAAACAAGGGAGTCATTGGAAAAAGTCTCACTTGCTGTCTCCTCAGCTCAAATGATGGAAAGTGGGGTGAAGGGCTAAAACCCTGCGATATAAGAATCCAAGGCTTGATAAGCTCAAAATATTTCTCTAGCTTGTTGCCATCGAAGGTTCTCATTGTCTGCACTGAGTTCAGGGCGGATACCTGAAAGGGAAGAATAAGCTGAACGAGGTCAATATGGAAAGGAGTCAAGAACAGTCTTAGATCGGTCTAGCAAGAGTTTACCCAAATTATCAGGGGTATTCCAAGCCTGTGTGATTGGCAGAGTATCTGAAGTATCTGCACGATTGAACTCTCATTGGATTGCCCATACAAAGAAGAATTTTTTTTTTTTAGTCTTTGTGAGAGCTCGAGAGGTCAGAGATGATTAATTTAGCTGTGGTCCGTTTGGAGATATATAAAAAACCATCAGGGGAGGTGAGTTTAACATTGAAAATGGCCATAAGCAATGAAACTATGGGAACCCCAAGTTTATGCTTCTTAAAGAAAACATGAAAACCCATTAGAACAACCCAGAAGTTGGGGAAAAGCTGAGCAAAGCAGACATTGAAGTGCTGCAGGACGTTTTTAATAAATGGGTGCATAAGCAAGCGTAGGCCATTTTCAAAGGTGGCCATGAAGAAACAGACATTCTTAGAAACATGGGAGGCATAAGGAGTGACCTTATTCTCCGTGCTAGACACCTAGAGGAAAGCCATAACGAGCACTAAGAACCTTCATAAACGAAGGAGTGACCTCATTGGCCATAGAGCGTTCCGCTGCTATGTAGGCAGCCCATACACCCTTAGTGCTGCCTGAAATTCCTACTCCACTCACCTTTTCTTTTCCCTTACGGGGGTTTTAGGGTGCTAGGGGAGAAGAAGAGGACGAATCTTTAGCTTTTTCCTCGACGTCAACAAAATCAATACCAGAAAAATTGTCAATTTCGACTCTCATCTCTCCTAGGTCGGAATCCTCTCCCTAGGGAGATATAACCCCCATGAGGGAGACGGATGAGCGCGTGGCTTTGGAAGAGACATACATAATTAGGCAAGAGATGGGAAGATTGAAAGAATGGTAGAGAGGAGGAACACTAGTTAAGCACTCCCTAATAACCCTAGGGTCCACACAACAACTACCGACATGAAGGATTCGCACATCAGAACACAAGTCCAAAAAGCCAGAAAGAGGGGACAAGCAGTGGTCTCGATTCCAAAAATAAAAGAAACGAAAAGCCCAGAACTGTAATAACCACCTCAGATTCGAGGGATCTAGAACGACGAAACATGTAAGGGATAGGAAACATACCTAATCAAGAGCGAATGGCGAGCCAGAACTCAAGGCAAGAAGCAAAAAAAAAATCTCGCGCACCAATTCGACAAGGGAGGAGATTAAGAAAAACCTTAAGTTCAATAATGAATCGGGAAAAATCAGAGAGTGCTAAGAGGAAGAAGATGAAGAGCTCGAAGAAAGAGAAATCAAAGGGGGTATGAGAGCCGTTTCCATCAGATTAGAAATATTTAAAGCAAACGGTACAAAATGAAGAACGTGCACGAGAAACGAGAAAGTAAATGATTACTAGGAACCGTCAAAAATTCGTTCGCGCGCAAATCGAGGTTAATGAGTGGAGATCTACCTTATTTAAGCCTCATCTCAGCTCCTACCCAAGTTTACTTGGGCTAAGGGCTGGGGGGCAATTAATGATACATGAAGAAAATTTTTGTCTAAGCAAGAGCTCGGGTCGGGAACTCAGATTAGTAGGTCGGAAGGGGCATCTGTAGCTCCGAGGCCCAAACTTCAAGTTCCCTCGAGGGAAGGGGATAACGATGAGGTAAAGGAGACAACCGACTAATATCAATGACCCCTAAAGCGATAGGAAGCAACAATCAAGGCACAAAATCTCAACCAACCAAGATCTTTTCCTAAAATTAAGGAAGATGCCACAAAAGAAGGACAAATATCTCGCTAGAAATCTCTTAGGGGTAGGAAAAATGCTATAAATATCACACATCGCCTCAGTCAAGGGGGCGAGAACCCTACTAGAGTCAATAACATCTTGTAAAACATTTTTGGCCTGAATATTAATCTTGGGAGCATGAGTCTCCATTAAAGGGTGGACTAGCCCAGCTCTCGAGCCGATGAACCACTATAATTTCATCAAGCATAGCACTCCATATCCCAGATAATTCGCATTCCTATCTTATAGTCTTCGAACCTTGTAGCTCAGACCTGTTCTTGTTATTCATCCATACGATCTGCTAATACTCATGGAAATATACCATCATTATTCATCCATACGATCCGCTCATATTCGTGGAGATACACCATCTGATATTGTTACCTCATTTGGTCCTTAATTTTGTTGAGTGTAACATTATTATTAGCTGTAATGCTAAATTAGAAAAAAAAATCTAGACGTATTATAATTCATTCAGAGTCCATTAAACATGAAAAAATCAAATACAACTTGATGTGTTCAAATTATGACTAAAAAACTGTCAGGATAAATTTTAAGATCCCAAAAACTAATTTTCTTGTAACCTCATTAAATTGAGTCATAATATGGCCTTTGTTTAATCGCTTTGATACAATATGCATAGGTAATTTTTTGAGGGAGCCTTGTCCTTAACTTTAAAAAACTATCCGATCTGTTGAATTTCAAGTGCCAGATACTTCTATTATTAAAAGGTTTGACTACAGTAAAAATATTTGACTACGGTATTGAAAAAAATAAATAGTACCGTATCACTTATTATCATTTGAAGTATCTATACCACTTTTTGGAAAAAGTTATGAATTTTTGGGTTCATTCACTTTAAGAGCATTTTTTATTTATTGGTACAATATTTAAAAGTAAAATTTGACACCATAGTGTAATCCTTGGTAAAATATCAGTTTCACATCCTTTTGCATCAGATTGTGTACGCAGGTGACCTGTTATCATTTTTGCATACTAGCATAAATTATTGACATAATAATGTGATTTTATAAGAATTATTGGATTAATATTAAATTTTAATATTTAATGGGTTTACAGTAAATTCAAATGTCACAAGTAAATTAGGTCAACAAATTATATCAATAAATTTGGTCCAATAGCATTGCTTATTGGTAAAAAATTCACATGCATTTGCATCTCATTGTTTACGCAGGTGACCTCTGATCATTTTTGCATACTAGCCTACATGCTAGATATACAAGATTATAGATTACATTTTAAACATTATTAAGATAAAAAATTGAACATTTATAGTGTAATATTTATATTTTAAATAATAATTTTTTAAATTATGTAATTTACAATTAAAATAACAAAGAAAAAGAAAGAAAAGAGGGAGATATGTGTGGATTAGTAAAATTATTTGATATTAGAAAATATGTTGATTGAGTTGTTCAACAGTGAGAGGTGTAAAGAGAAAATGATATTTTTGAGCAAGAAAATGATATTTTTGAGCGAGAAAATATTTTTTGAGATAAATTTTTTATAATTAGATTAAAATATATACAAAATAAATTAATCTTTATCGTTATTGTAATTTTATAAATTATGAATTTAACCTCCAGCTATGAACCCCCCAACCCCTCCTCTCTCTCTCTCGTATTGATGTAATGGTCACCAGAAGAAGACGAGCCATTGGATTTTTAGGTCCGTGCCTTTACTGTTCTTCTACGTCAAATTGCTTATCAATTTTTTTAAAAAAAATATTTCCACAGCATCCTCACGAATTCACCACCATCTACGTTTTTTTAATTACAAAAAATAAAAAATAAAAATAATTCACCAACCTCCGTAGAGGTACAAATCTTAGCATTTTCATGATGGGGGGTGGGCGGGTAGACAAGGACTCGTGTTTACATACCTTAGTTCGGATGAAGGTCATTTTCAGCATCTTTCTGTGTTCTGTCTTCTTGTGTATATTCACACTTTGTCTAACCCTCAACCATATCAAACTCCATCATACCTTGATATTAATATCTCTTAGGATGCTCCGTTCGAAGCAACAAGAAAAATCTGGAGAAGATTTCGAAAAGATTTGGAGAAGATTTCGGAAAGATTTGGAGTTGATTCCAAGAGTAAAGATTTCTTGAAATCATGGGGAAGAAGGTAGACTCCAAGTTTGAAATCACAGGGAAGAAAGTAAGCCAAGCTTCTCTGAAAATATCTAAGAATGACAAGAAACAGATAAACAGCCTGATAAAGGTTTTGAGGCCCAAGGTCTACATCACAGACTCTTCAAGCTTCAAAAGACTTGTTCAAGAGCTCACTGGCAATGGAAGTCCTATTTCATCCCCTCCTCCTCCCTCTATACAATCACCAACTGAACAAGTCCCAGACGCCATAGACATTGAAGATCAAAGTTACCCAGAAAGTTGTGACGACTTTTCATTTGATTTGTCAGAAGTAAGCTTCATACCACCAAACCCTTTCACCATTTTAGAAAATTTACCTGAACCGAACATAGAGACATCATTTACCGTACCCAACGGTTCTTTGGAGGCCAATTATGATCAGATGAAACTTTCACAGTACAGGGAAATGGAGTCATGGCTTTTAGAGATGGAGCCTATTCCATTCTATGATACTTACGCTTCAATTATTCAGCAGGATGTCTGTGTATATGACTATGACTTGTCCGGGCTTCTATGATACTCTTTGATCGGTGTTTATATAAACCATGTCTTGCAAGGTTTTTGCGATATTGTCTTTAGGGCTCAATCTTCAAACCCAGGTTTAGAAACTGTATATTGTTTTCACTGTGTAGTATCCCATGTGTAATTTTGTATAAAGAAGAGGATAGTGTTGTGTTCCTTATGGTTCTGTATATGATGGAAGTGTTCATTTCCATGCAAAACATGTATCTGTCAAAAATTTGAGGATAGGATTGCATTTGAAAAATCTGAATAACAATATCAATTGTATAGTAGTTCTTGCACTTAGGGTACAACCCTTTTTATAATGATACAAAGGAGTGAAATGATTAAAAGCCCTCGAGTAAAATATAAAAAAGAAAACACAATATTTACGGAATAAATAAAGAAGAAAATAATGCCCTAAAATAAATGTACCAAAACTGTAAATTAAAGATTATATTCTAACACCTCCCCTAAACTCAAGACCTGTCAAGCTGCAGCATCTGGAGTTTGGGAACAGGTAAAAATAAAGATATAATGAATGAAAGGAGAAAAAGAGATCAAATTATTGATTTGCGCACAATTATTAGTTTAAAATCTTACTTTATGTCTGTTGATTCACTAAGAATATATATTAGTTCTAAAAGTTTCAATTGATTTGTTGATTCTTAAGAATACCAAATGAATTGGAAAAAGAGATATAAGCCTCCTCTGTAGTATTATTGGTCAAAAATTTCTTTGTTCTAAGGCTTGCAAGACTTTAAATAGTAGTAGACATCCTAAAGCAATCAAAAAAATTAGAATCCTAAATAATTAGAAAACAAAATAAAAATAAAATCCTATTGGAATTAGAAAATAAAATAACCTAATTTTATAATTAAATTAATAAATAAAATAAATCTTCTAGAATTTCTTAGGTTAATGGCATTGACCCCGTCCAAACAAAATACTAAAATTTTCGTCACATGTATTGCATCATTCTCTCTAAGTTAGAAAGAATTCGTCAACGAATTCACTTCAATGTAAAAATTTATGATTTCGACCAACCCATCAAATTTGAATTTGATATCTTGATATCTTGATTTTTGTTTGAATTTAAACTTATAACCAATCAAGATCCATAATGGAAAAAAATTGTTAGCTTTGTACCTGCAAACCCAAGCTCTTGCGTATCAAGCATCTTGTAACCTCCAAAAGAAATTGGAACATGAGAGACATAAAAGCTTTTGACCCAAACAAGTTTAAGTTCATTCCTAGACTGATTTTGCTCCAAAGGCATCACACTGTCTTCATGGGTAAAAGTTTTATAAACATATGTTACACCAAGCAAAATTTCTGATAGGATATCTAGTTTCTTGCTAGGAAGAATAATGAAGTTTTTCTCCAACTTCTCATCAATTGCATAGTTTATATTATTGAATGATGTCACCCAGACCTCACCCAAATCACAATCCTTTTCTTTGCATGTGACCCCACCGTTTTCATTATCAGCAATAAGGATCGTCACACATTCATCACTCCTTATGTTGACTGTATCCTTCTCACCATCATTTTTTATTGTACAGTCTGACAGATATTCATCTTTTGGTATTCATCAGACTACTATACCGAATTTAATTTTTCGGTACAGTACCAAAATTTTATTACAGCCCTTGATTTAATTTTTTTGATTTTCTAGCCGTTAATCATATTTTTGGGGTGGTTACCGGCTACCGGATGTTAATTGGGTAATGGATAAATGAGTTAAATTGTCAAAAAAAAACGGCTGAGTTAAGTTGTCAAAAAAAACGGCTGAAACAAAAAAGGCGGCTACCCAACAAAAAAATTGGAATTCCTACAAAAAAAGTTGGAACTCTACCCAAAAAAGTTAGAATCTCAACCCAAAAAAGTTAGAATCCATACAAAATAGTTGGAACTTTTACCCAAAAAAGTTGGAAACCATA
>CM042197.1:20323025-20334949 GCA_023539305.1 Ilex asprella | reverse complement strand
GAAGAAAAAACTATGGTATTTCATTAATGTGTTTAAGAGTTGGAGTATATAGAGTTCGACATCAAAAAGAGACAACATGGCCCAAAACTCCTAGAGTCTCTTCTACTAGGCCAATGACTCCTTTCTAGCTATATATAATCCAACACAAAAAGAAAACACAGAAACTACCATATCCTACTCCTCTGTACTGACAAAATTAACCCCAGTGAAAACCCTAATCATCATAGTCATCTCCATCTCCATTATCCTCCCTGATCAAAGTCGTTCTCTCATTCTTCTTCATCTGAGTCATCACCATCATCATCATCCACCTCAACCACTATGGACGCAGAGGGGACAGAAGTTGGCTGTGATGGTCTACCCGGGACAAGCCTTCCTGGGAATGTGTGCATGAAAAGCTCCGTCATCATCGCAAAAATACCTTGCACCGACACGTCTAAAGCATACACTGTCACCTCTAGTGCATCAAGGCACTGAGGTATCAAGCGCTCTGGTGTAGCTACGGATGGACCAGTAGATGGAGATCCTGGGATGAAAGGCAGCTGGTGCAGATGAAGATAGTCCAGGAGTTTCAGACTCTTGCCTCGAGGTAGTCGAATTCTGAGATAGTCGGATCTTACACGTTGTTCGAGGTGACTGAGTGGCGAATGACCTTTTAAAGGTCCCCACAAATAAAAATTTTAAAATTTTCTTATAATTAAGTTAAAGTTCTAATAAAATTTATTTGGACTTAATCCGAGATATAATGAATTGTTTTGGGACGAAAAATGGACTTAAAAGTAGGAAATATGTGGTGCGATGTGGACCGCATAATCGGGGCTATAAATATAGACTTAAAGTCACATTTTTTGGGAAAATATCTCATTTGATCATCACCTTGGCCGACCATAGAGAGGAGAGTGAGAAGAGAGAAAAAGTTTGTCTTAAAGGCTTATTTCTCCGATCCAAGAAGTTCCGTCGCTCCAATCAACTTGAACCAAGAGATAAAGTTGATCACTGTGACGAGAGCTACGTCTACGTACCAAGAAAAGTGGATTTCACCTAAGATCCAAAGAAAATATTTTAGAGAAATCAAGTTCTTGGGCTATTGTTGGTGTTCTTGGAATTCTATCACTTCCTCCACGCTATAAAATGTAGGGTTCTTCCTACTTTAGTTTTATTCCTCTCTTTTGGGGCTATTCTAGGGCCGGTTTAGGGGCTGAAATTATGGATTGTTTTGGGGTAAAAATTATGGACTATTTTAGGAAGAAAAATGGACTGTTTTATGGCCTATTTAGGGCTTGTTAAGTGGTTGTTTATGGACTGTTTTAGTGGTTGAAATGGGGTTGTATATAAGCTGTCCAATTGGACTATTTTGGACTATTTTAGTGGCTAAAATGGGGCTGTATATAGGCTATCCAAATGGAATATTTTTAGGCTATTTTACGGACTGTTTTTAGCCCATTTTACGGACTGTTTTAGGCCGCTTTATGGACCATTTTTAGCCCGTTTTACAGACTATTTTTAGGTTGAAATTGTGCCCTTATGATTAAGTGTGTTTTTGACATAAAAATTGTGATAACATGCTTGGAATTGTTTTATGAAAATTGTTAATGTATATACATGCTTGTGTTATATTGACATTGTGAAAAATTATGGGAATTATATGCTTACAATATAATTTTGCCATGGAATGTGTGAAATGTATTGAATGTGTTATCATTGTGCAATGACACATCATATTGCATATGCACGGTAACATCGCATTATGTGGTTGCGTCTATGGTTGTTGTCAACACCACACTTGGTGGGTACGAGTGGACTCGATTAAGCTTGGTCGAAGACCTGGCCGAGTCGCACAGGTTACATGGTAATTAGGGTTGGGGTTAACAAGAAGGGACTAGAAGATCCCTCGGGTGCAAGACCAGGTGATTAAGATACGCACTCCCTTGGCTTGGTCTATAAAGCGTGTGGGTGTACGCGGAGCCTTTGGTGGAAGTCCATAAATTTCGAATAGGTTGGTGTAAAACCCCACATGTTAAAGTAATATAATCATAAATTGTGTAGTAATGTGATATATGTAATGGTGTAGGAATGAAGTCCATGAGTTATAACCGTAGGAAATACTAATATTGTAAAAATAATAGTTAAAACCGGTTTAGCTAGTGAATATATGACATAACTTGTAAAATAACTTCTATCAACTATATTTGGGGTACAAATGTTTGTTGCGTAAGTTTGGGTTGGCTTTGGAAGGGTTTAGGATGGATTGAAAATAAAAAACAGAGGAAAAAGACAAAACTGGGCAAAACCGTACCGGTACTATGTACCGGTACTGTGTTCCGGAGCAAATTGGTCCAATGTATACCGGAGCAATGTGTACTGGTACGGCTGAAAGAGGTCTGACAGTTAAATGTCGCAATTTGGGGTCCATTTTGGCCTTATAAATACCTAGAGAAGCCTCCTTTAGCCCCATTTTGGCCTTTCTAACCTTAAAAAACCCTAGAGAGGAAGAAAGGAAGAGAAGAGAGGAAGAAAGAAAGAGAAAAACACTAGTTTTGAGGGCATTTGTACCTTGGAGTCCATCAAAACCTAACTTCCAAGAACACAAGGTAGGAGATTTCTTCTATTTCTCTTACATTGAGGTTAAAATTTATGTATATATGTATGTTTTGCACTAAATGTGATATATATGATATAAAATCATCCTCTCTGAGTCTTTTTGGCAAAGATTAAATATTTCTAACAAAGTTAGGGTTAAATACCCATGCAATCTCTTCTTTTGCTTCAAAACCCTATTTTTGGAGAGTGATGGATTTCTTTCTTAAATTCTTCCTTGATAATTGATTTCAAAACTTTAGAGTTTTGTGTTGATTAATCAAATGATGTTGTTGTGATCTCTTGTATTTTTCCTTAATTGGTTATTGGAATTGTTACATGATAAATTTGGGTATTTTATTAATACTTTTAAAATTGTTAGTTAAATTGAGAATATATTGGTTTCCTTATTGTATGGTTGTTGTGATGGACTTGAATTGCCTTCGAGAAATGCCGTAGAGAGTTAGAGGTTAGTCTATTCCGGTGGGGATGAGATGGTTTCCTAACACTTGTAGTGGCTTGTCATTTAGAAATGCGACTAGTATCGTTCACTAGAGTTCAAACTAGGGTTGGTATACCTTTCCTGGAAAGGAACTCGTCACTGCCATTGGTATGGTAGATGCCCTTTTCCAAAGTACTTGTGATTTGACTGTGATTGGTGAATTAGGTATAGTCATTGGGTAGATTCATGAGAACAATCAACGTACATGACACAAAGATGAACCAATATACATGAGATTGTTAACTATGGTTTGTTGTTGTGAAAATGGTTTCTACAAGAACCTATTGGACATGATTTATGGTTGAGAAATATATTTTATTGCTTTCATTTAATTCTTGCTATTGTGTAAACTTGAGATCTGTTTAAATGTCCCGGTTTTATTTCAAAATTGATATATAATATTTTCGAAAAGAGACCGACCGATTTTACATGTTTTCTTAAACCTTGTTCGAGTTGGGAGGAAGGTTGCTACGGAGCTTAGTGCTCACCCCCTACAAATAATATTTTCAGATTATTGCCTAGAGGAGGAGCTTGGAGTTGATGAGCGAGTGCATTGGGAAGCACCCATAGAAGGGAATGTAGATCCCGAGGGGGATGCCTAGAATGACACTTTATGTTGATGCTAGACTAGGAAAATCCTCGTGAGGAATGTAAATCCTCGTGAGGAAGTGTAATTTAATTCTTTTGGGATGTAAATGTCATAGCTTGGCATATTCTTTTGGGACGATGTTTTAAATATGAATGGTTGATGAATGAAAAATTTTCTTATGGATCTATTTATTGAGTGTTCTCATGATGTAAATGGTTTTATAATGTAATGCCATCCAGGGTGGTATTTGGGGCGTTACAGTTGGAGACCCTTTGTGTAAGCCCATGAACATCCACCCCTTATAAAGACCCTAAATTGGTAAAAGTCATTTGATGTGCAACAAAAATGAAGATTCCATACACATTAGCACTTGCATGTGTTGAGGAGCTAGGAAAGGCTCTGGTTGGTTAGCATGAGTGAGTCTCATCCCATTTCACGGTATGATATGATAAATTCCAACATTAAATGCATAATCTTACTTGGAGTGTTGATGTGAATATGAAATGTTGTATATGAGCATTGCATGTGCACTTAGGTGGGGAGTAGTCTCTGTAGGAATTACTCTACTGGACGTAGCTCACCCTATACGGAAAAATATTTCAGGTACGGGATTTACGCCAGTTGATGGCTATCATTCGGAGCCACAAGGGTGAAGAAAGCCGACTTGTGGCTTTTATAACTCATTTTGTAAAACTTTTGGAGCAAACTAGCTTTAGAATGTAATGTTATGTAAGAAGTTGTAAATAAACTCACATGGACTGTTTTTAATATAATCTTGCATGTTTTTATATGAGTATGGATGAATGGACCCAGTGTGGTCGACTTTTACTCATGAATGGACCCAGTGTGGTCATTGTTTAATATTAAGCCTCAGATGGGTCATATGAATGTATATTGCACAGGTTGCATTTTGGGTAGAGCTTCTCATACAAAGGAGACTCTGTCAAATTTTTGTTAAATTAAGGACCCCGATAAATGGGGCATAACGACGTGATATCGAATTACTCGGTATCCATAGTTATTCTGCGGGTTAATGGTAATCAACGGACCCCAAGATTTTGGGGTGTCACAAAATCACAGCACAAGGAGTGGAGATTTGAGAGATTGAAGGAGAAGGAGGGTGATTTGGAAGCCTAAGAGGGTTTTGAGTGAGAGAGAAATGAAACAGGTCAGAGATTTAGGAGGATAATGAAGGGTTTCCCTGAAAGATTTAGATTAAAAGCCTTATTTTTAGCATTCAAGGCAAAACCTACTTGTAGGTCGATGGAAACCTACCGGTAGGTTGCACTCCAGTAGCCAAAACCTACCAGTATGGCCTACCGATAGGTTTTGCCTTAGTTGCAAAATATTCCTACTGAGTAACCCACCTCCACTACTTTTCATTTTAGGACCTACCCTATACATTCTACCACTCTCTTTATGACCTCTACTCCACCCTAAACATGCACTACACTTGTAAACCACAATTTGACCCATCATGCCCAAATCATTGCTGAAATTGCAATGCGATTTAAAAATTTGATGCTTTCAACAAGCAAGGCATGGATTTCTATCTTTAACTATCAAAATGAATACCCAAAATGTACAACTTGCATTCAAACCACACAAATATTCTTAATTCTTATCAAACATCAAAAGTTGAGCAATATTTCCCTATTCTACAAGCATGGAGCTATTTAACAAATTGTTCAAATGGCTAAACTAAGCACACATGAGCATCACTATAGCCCTAAATACTAGTCTAAAGTATGCACCTACACATTTATTTTTGAACTAGTGTGTGTGTGATTTGAACAAGTAATTTGAGCATTTACGAAACAAAATTCATATTCGAATGGCTAGCCAAATTCAGCTTCAATGCAAAACTCACCAAATGTCACTCATAACAAAAGAACACATTCTTGTTATCCTGGCATGCACTCCATGTGTACATGTGAGATAGATTCTTGTGCACAAAAACAAAGTGTACTCACATGTAATCCAAAAATAAAGTTAATGTATAAAAATGAAGTGACTTTAGCATAGTCTTATGAAAAGAATGCTAGGGCATTGGGTAGCAAGACTAACTCGTCCTTTTATTTAAGATATATCCATGCTTATCTGGATCAATTAGGTCTTTAAAGGTTATAATAGGGCCTTAGGGTGATACTGATGTAAAAGAAACGAAGGACATAGGATACAAAGAGGGTTGTTATGAGTGAAAGACTTTTATTTCAAACGCATCGCCCTTTTCATGGGATTTTCATTCTTACACCATCACCACACTCTTTGTTTCTTTGCTTTATTTTCCTTAACATTTTCTTTTTCTTTTGATTATTCTTTCTTCTTCTCACCCCTTTTCTTCTTTTTCTTGAATTTTCATTCTATTTTTTTTTCTTTTCAACTCTGAGTATCAACAACAATTATCCCTTGCTTGAATTTTCACAACACACTTCCTTCACTTTTGCAATCACTCATATTCAGTTCATGAGACAACCAAGGTAAGGTATATATTTATCATTTTCATTGGCTTGGTCAAATGTAAGACATAGATACGAATTTCAATATAGGCTGAATCACGGCACTAGGGATAATATTTTCTCAAGAAAAAGGCTAAGGCTCAACATATTCAAAAATGGCCGAACATCACTTCCAGTTAAGCATAGGAGAACATTGTACATTTCAGACAAGTTAATCGACTACACAAATGCAACTAGAAGAATCAAGCATAATGAGACTATTGAACAAATTTAAAATTTAAGAATTGTTCCTTGATTAAATGTAAGTCCCCTCCAAAGAGAAATGATACTAAAGCTCTCATGGGTCCTTGCTCATCTTCACTATTTATGTCCAGCCTAAAATATGAATCCAATCCATAAATTGCTAAAATTACACATTCAAGAAGCACATACGGTTGAGTTCAAAAGCAAATACATATGTGATACTTAAGCATAAGATTAACTTCTATAATATGGCCATGTGCTCAAGGTTCAAAACAAAGATCACCATATCAAATAACCCAGTCACTCTTAATAAGGAATACAGATCAACATACATATAGCTTTTTCTAAAAAATTTTCAAAATTTTTACATAATTTTTACTAATGTAAACAAAAATCTATATGATATGTAAAAGGTGAATTTTCACCCCAAAAATTTGAATTATCCACAAAAAGTTTCACAAACATTGGTGTAACATTCAAATGGTGCACCTCACCCCCAACTTGATTCATGCATTGTCCTCAATGCAACAAATAGATATGATATGCAATGAATGACAGTAAAAGGATGAGTAGGGTTAGAGAACATATCGCACTTGAGCTTTGTCAAAAACACCAACATCTGAAACTGATTGAAGAATTTTTGTCAAAGTTTTTTTGGCAGAGAAATGGCCACCGCATGCTTTTGAGTGGCAAAATGAAAGGACATCCCCTTGTTTTTTTTCTAGTACGCATCTCCACATGACTTGGTTAGGGTAGTATTTGAACAAGTATGGGTTGTTGAAGTAAAAATACTTCACATCCGCCATAAATTTCCTCCGATCCTCTGGGCTCCACTGCGGTGGTATCTGTCCTGTTGCAAGATAATTACATATGTCAACATACCAAGGACACACAGAATGAATTGAAATCAATATATCATCAAGAAAGAAATTTGGGGTATGAATGTTCTCATCGGCCTCTTGCACCTCCAGTCGAGATAAATGATCCGCTACCATATTCTCTATTCTCTTTTTGTCTTTGATTGTCAGATTGAATTCTTGGAGTTTGAGGATCCACCCGATAAGTCTTGGTTTGGCATCCTGCTTGGACAACAAATACTTTAAAGTAGAATAATTAGTATAAACAACTATCGGTGAACCAATGATTTAGGAATGAAATTTATCTAATGCAAATACTACTGCTAGCAGCTTCTTTTATGTGGTAATGTAATTCATTTGGGCTTCATTGAACATTTTGCTAGCGTAGTATATTACATAAGTTCTATTTTTCTCCCTTTGACTAAGCACTGTGCCGACTGTGTAATCATTTACGTTGCACATAAGTTCAAAAGGTAAATCCCACTTGGGTGGTTGCATAGTCAGAGGTGTGACAAGTATGCTTTTGAGTTTTGTAAAAGATGACTCACAACTATCCAACCACTCAAATGGGACATCTTTAGATAATAAATTGGTCAAAGGTCAGACTAATGCACTAAATTTTTTAATGAAACGACTTTAAAATCCAGCATGGCTAAAAAACGACCTGATATCCTTGATGACTCTTGGCGTAGGGAAATTGGAGATGACCTCCAACTTTGAATTGTCAACTTTGATCCCTTTCGCCGAGACGATGTGCCGGAGAACAATCCCTTGTGTCACCACGAAGTGACACTTCTCTCAATTCAATACTAAGTTCTTCTCTTCACATCTCTCTAAAACTTTCTCCAAGTTTTCCAAGCATTCACTGAAAGAGTCCCCAAAGACCAAGAAGTTAGCCATAAATACCTCAAAAATCTTCTCATCCATATCACTAAAAATCTCCATCATGCAACATTGAAATATTCTTGAGGTATTGCATAGCCTGAAAGGCATGAGAAGGTAAGAAAAGGTACTGTAGGGACAAGTGAATGTGGTCTTCCAAAGCAATTTCAATTTGATTGTAGCCGGAGTATCCATCTCAGAAATAATAGAATAGATGCCCCACTACTTGTTCCAACACTTGATCAAGGAATGACATTGGAAAGTGGTCTTTTCTTGAACACAGGTTGAGCTTCCTGTAATCAATACAAACTCTCCAACCCGTGATCACCCTTGTTGGAATAAGCTCATTCTCTTCATTCTCTACAATCGTGACTTATGAGTGGATTTTATACCTATGAAATGAGTATTTTTGATTTGATGAAATAGTAAGTTTTTGATTATTTTATGTTTATTTTTATTTATTTTTTGTGTTTTTATGTTATTTTGTAGGGATAACCATTTGGAAGGAATAATGATCATTTGGGAGGAAACAAGGTCAAATTGGAGATTAAAGGTTGGATTTTTGGAAGAGGAAGCAAAAACACATTTTAGGCCTAAAAGTGGGGAACGCCCCTGCGCCAAAACCAACGCCCCTGCACCCTCAAGGGAAGTAAGTAGGGGCCTAGGCGCCATTTTGGGTGCCCCCGCGCTTGTGTTGGTCCGTGACGCGAATTTTACCTTGTTTTTTACCCGAAATTGGACTCTAAGGACATATATGCCAGCGTTTGTGTGGGGAATTGATAATATGACTTTTCGGGGCTGAAAACATCTGGAAAAGCCAAGGATTAAAAGAAAATTGAAGAAAAAGAATCGAAGGAATCAACACGACAAAAATCAGGCTTGAAGGCTAGAGAAGAATTGAAGATTACAACTAAGTTTTCATTATTTTCTCTGACTTTTAGTTATTGATTTTTTGAGATTTTGTTAAATTTTAGAATGATGTTTTTCAATTACATTATGAACTAAGTTTTTATTAAGATTGTAACGGAACCTAATGTTTAGTTAAATTGATCTACTCTCAATTCTAGTTCTATTGATCATACATGAGTTTTTTTCCATATTTGTGCTTAATATATGATTGTTTAGCCATCAATTAATTTGATAACATAGATGAAATTAAGAGATGAATTCTAGGTTTAGATATGAATATGATGACATGCATCTGGTTGATTCTTCTTAGGATTGAATAACTGAGTTTGTGTATAGGATAGGAATATACCTATATGCGGTGTGTAACTTTTATGAGAGTTTGAACTTAATGAATCTATTCTAACTTATTTTACATAGGAATATAGTAATTTAATTGGGAGAGATATATTCATCTTACTACCGGAAGAGGTTTGATAAATAATTTTGAAGTCTCAGTTAACAATTTATTTTGATCAATTAACTGAAAAGAGAGTAGAAATATTTATACGAAGCATTAGGGGAAGTTGTAATCTTAAATTCTTCTATCCGTTAAATTCAACCTTTGATTATTAAGTTTAGATTTAGTTTTAAATTAGTGAATTCTTAGTCAATTCCAATTGTTTAAATAAAATTGAATTGATACAAAATTAGTACTTGGATATTATTAGCAAAAATTCTCCGTAGGAATGATACTCTTCTTATCACTTTATTACTTGCTGATCGTGTATACTTACACATAAATTATCAATATCAAATTCAGACAACAAGTTTTTGGCGCCGTTGTTGGGGAATTATTCTAATAATTATTTCAATATTAATTTCAATCAATTTGATTTTAGTTTAAACTTATTTAATTTTCTGTTTTAATTTCTTTTGAAAGCACTCTTGAATTTTGTATGCTAACATGATCTAAAGGTCAGGAGCTACTACTGTATGAAGACGAAATCAAAAGAAGGCTTCGAAACTCTTGAAAGCAGTGTCAAAGAGTAAATAATCTAGGAACTATGGCTGAAGATGAGTAGAAATCGCTAAGGGATTATGCTATGCTGCTTGTTACAAAAATACAATCGAGCATTCAAAGACCTGCAATTCAAGTAAACAATTTCGAAATCAAGCCAGGAACCATTCAAATGATTCAGAATTCAGTGCAGTTTGGGTGTTTGCCTAACGATGACCCAAATAATCATTTTATGAGTTTTCTGGAGATATGCGACACATTCAGATACAATGGGGTTTCTGAAGATGCGATTAGACTTCGATTTTTTCCTTTTTCACTTTGTGATAAGGCAAAGAGTTGGCTATACGCATTGTCGTCGGGTTCTATTACCACATGGACAAATTTAGCTCAAATTTTTTTTAGCTAAATTCTTTCTACCAGCTAAAACTTCAAGGATGAGGAAAAACATCACTTTATTCACGCAGCATGATTCCGAGACTCAATATGAAGCGTGGGAGCGATTCAAAGACTTACTCCAAAAATGTCTTCATCATAGTATTCCTGAATAGTTACAAGTTCAAACGTTCTACAACAAGTTGTTTAGTGCTACCTGAACCAATATCAACGCAGCTGCAGGAGGGGAATTAATGGAATTTTTTTTTGATGAAGCTTATGAGTTATTGTAGACGATGGCTGTCAATAATTATCAGTGGCCCTCTACAAGGATCAATCAGTCAAAGGCGGCAGGGATTTGTGAAGTTAATGTCGTTACTGCATTGGCTGCACAAGTTGCTACATTGACAAAGAAGATTGATACTTTAGGGGTGCAACCTATTCAGAGTGTGGCAATTGTTTGTGAATTGTGTGTTGGGAATCATTCGACCAATCAATGTGCAATTAATCCTCAATACAATATGTTGGTAACCACATCAGGCAGTAATATAGCAATAATTCCTATAATTATAACCCTGGTTGGAGGAGTCATCCGGGCTTTTTATGAAATAGTAATCAAGCCCAAACTTCTATTCCAACACAATCAAACCCATTGAGATTTTAGAATCAAGCTCCACCACAACAGGAAAGGAAGTCGAATTTGGAGGAGCTACTTTCCAGGTACATATTACAGAATGAGACAAGGATGAACAACAAGGAAGTATCAATCCGAAACTTAGAAAACCAAATGGGTCATCTTGCTCATGCTATTAACAACCGACCTCAAGACACTCTACCTAATGATACAAAGATCAATCCTAAGAGGAAAGCTAAGGAGCACTGCAATGCTGTTACATTATGAGTGAAAAAGAGTTACCTGAGGTTGTTAGCGGAACTCCAAAAAAATCACAGGAGATGATACTGAGTGTAAAAAAATAAAAGGTAGCAAGAATGTGGAACATGCGAAGAAGGAAAGTGATATGGGTGTAATTTCTAATGGAGAAAATATGAGATCTATTGTGCCTCCCGTGCCGTTTCCACAACACTTGCAGAAACATAAGTGGGATTAAGAGTTCTCTTAATTCATGTAAGTGTTTAAGAAGCTCCAAATAAATATCTTTTTGCAGAAGTAGTGGAGAATATGCCTAACTATGTAAAATTTTTGAAGGAAATTTTTTCAAATAAGAGAAAACTAGGCGATTTTGATACAATGGCACTTACAGAGGAGTATTGTGCTATCTTTCAAAAGAAGTTACCACCAAAGCTTAAAGATCCGAGTAGCTTTACAATTCCTTGCACAATAGGCAGTCGATTTTTTGGGAAAGCATTATATGACTTGGGAGCTAGTATTAATTTGATGCCGCTCTCAATCTACAAGAAATTGGGTTAAAAGAAGCAAAGCCTACTGATTGATGTGATAACGGTTGTTGTTCCCTACCTCTCAACACCACCCTCAAATGTGTATGGCTTATGTGTGAAGGGAGTGTCACTCTCCCTC
>CM042197.1:20302928-20316692 GCA_023539305.1 Ilex asprella | reverse complement strand
TTTTTTATTTTAATTTGATGAATTCAGTATTAATTTTGTGTTAAGTTGAAGAATTGAATGTTAATTTGATGTAAATTTATTGAATTGAGTATTAATTTGATGTTGATTTGATAAATTGAATATTTATTGAATGATTTTGGATGTTAATTTAATAAATTAAGTGTTAATTGAATGAATTTGAATATAAATTGGATGAATTGAAATTTAATTTGGTGTTAATATGATGAATTAAATGTTTATTAGTTAAATTTAATGCTAATTTAATGAATTAAATGTTTATTAGGTAAAATTAAATGTTGATTTGAAGAATCGAATGTTAATATGGTGTAAATTTGATGAATTTAGTATTATTAAATAAAATTGCATGTTTTGTTGATTTGATAAATCAAATATTTATTGAATAATTTTGGATGTTAATTTGATAAATTAAGTGTTAATTGAATGAATTTGAATATAAATTGGATGAATTGAATTTTAATTTGGTGTTAATATGATGAATTGAATGTTTATTTGATGAAATTGAGGATAAAAGTGTCAAAGTGTAATATAAAGGGATAAAAGTGTAATATGATACATAGATCGGTCCAGCTTTCTTACGTCCGGTCTTAACAATAAATTACACTTATACCCCTCAACTATAATAATATTTTCATTTTATTCCCAATGTAAGACAACACAAAATATATCAAAGTAACATTCATTAAACTAACATTCAATTTCTTCAAATTAATATTTAATTCATCAAATTAATACTAAATTAATATTTAATTCATCCAATTAATATTCAATTCATCAAATTACCACTAAATCAACATTCAATTCATCCAAATTAACACTCAATTTATCAAAATTAACTTCCAAAATAATCCAATTAATATTTATTCCATCAAATCAACCAAAGTAATATGAAAATTAATCAAATAAATATTTAATTTGTTAACTCAACCCTAAATTAACATTACATTTCATTTAATAAACATTCATTTAATAAAATTAACATTTAAATTCAACTATTAACATTAAATTCATCCAACTCTATTTTTTATTTTATTTTAATGCAGGTTGTGTTAGAACGTAAATTCATTCTTAAGTTAATTACACTTACGCCCTAAAGTATGACAATATATTTTTTTTTTGACAGTCAGCTACTGTTCTACCGTTGGAATAGGAGAACGGTGGATGTGTTGGAATGGGAGAAAACAACCGGTTTCACCGGTTTTAAAACATACATGTCACCCTTTTTACTTTTCGGTATGGTACCGAAAAGTAAAAATTCGGTATAGTAGTGTTACCCTCATCGTATATTGGAGCATCAAAATTATGTTGTGTATTGATTAAAGAATCATCATCATCATGATAGTCAATAAATATTGGAGGTAAATTCCAATCAATGTTTTACTATAGAAAAGATGAATCGATATCAAAAAATACCTTTTTGAATTTTTGTGTCCTCGAACTTTTTTTGGAATTTTCTTCGAGGTCATAGATGCAACAACTTTGTTGTCATAATGATCTCTCCTTGTCCTTTCATCCACGTGTATCATTGACTAGCAATACGACACATCAGATACTGTAAACCCCCGCATGTAATAGAACTAGTATCAACTCTAATTGATGTACAAATGTATGTTATATAAGTTTGGGCTGGTCTCGAAAGGTTTTAGAATAAATTGTAAATGAAAAATAGACCAAACATGCAAAACTGGGCAAACCGTACCGGTACGACGAGGTCCAGTAGGTAAACCGTACCGGTACTCTCGAAAGAAAAGTCGATATTCTGGACAGTAAATGTCGTGTTTTGGCTCAAAACTTAGCACTATAAACACCCCAAATGTCTCTTTAGCCTCATTACTCTACTCCTAACCATAGAAACACTTAGATAGAAAGAAAGGAAGAGAGAAACTCAAGATCAAAGGGGAAAAACACAAGATTTAAGGGTGATTCAAGATTCAAGCTCTAGATTTCAAGAACAAAAGGTAGGGGATTTCTTCTCTTTCTCTTTCATTGAGATTAGGGTTTATGTATATATGTATGTTTTGCTATAAATGTGATATATATGATATAAAATCATCATCTCCTAGTCTTTTGGGCAATGAATACATGTTTTATCAAAGTTAGGGTTGATTACCCATGAAATTCCTCTTTTGTTTGAAAAACCCTAGATTTTTGGAGAGGAAGACATTTTCTTCTTAAAGTTTTCTTTTATTATTGACTTTGCCCCGGTGGGGGTGAGATGGTTTCCTAACACTTGTAATGGGTTGTCATTTGATAATGAGACCACTATCGTTCACTAGAGTTCTAACTAGGGTTGGTATACCTTTCCTGGAAAGGGACTCATCACTGCCAGTGGTATGGTAGACCCCCTTTCCCAAAGTGCTTGTGATTGGTGAACTAGGTATAGCCGTTGGGTAGATTCTTGAGAAACAATCAACGTACATGGCATGAGATGAACCAATATATATCTATATGTTTGTATGAGAACATGGATTGGATTATGTCGGAGCCGGTGCATTGGTATTGGACAATGTAACGGCAGGCGCCGGTCCAAACCATTTGGCAATAGTTTATTGTTAAAGAATGCATTTTACTATTTTCATTTGATTATCACTGTTGTCTAAACTTGAGATTTGTTTAAATGTTACGGTTTTCTCTCAAAAGTTATATATGTTATTTTGCTAAATGAGACTGACCTGTTTTATATTTTGCTAAACTTTGTTTGAGTTTGAAAAGATTTTGCAACAGAGCTTCATGCTCATCTCCTACAAATTACATATTTTCAGATCATGCACTAGATGAGGAGTTGTGAGTCGAGGAGCCCGTACACTGGGAGACTCAGCTAGACGGGGAGGTGGATCCCGAGGTGGACGCTTAGAGCGACACATTCTTTTGTACTAGACTAGGATATCCTTTTAAAACAATGTAAAGTCTACTTTATATTTTTTTATATTCCGCTGCGCTATATTAGTTAATTTTTTTTGGGAATGTAAAGGCCAAGATGAGTCTATTCTTTTGGGATGATAGTGTGGGTATGATATATGGTGAATGAAAGTTTACTTTATGATGTATAAATGGACCCGGTGTGGTCATTAGCTATGTATATGTGGACCCGGTGTGGTCAATTATAATATAATTATACAGGTTGTGTTTTGGGTAGGGCTCCCCGTGAAAAAGAGACTCTGCCCGAATTTTGTTAAAATATCAATGGTTGATGAATGAAACTTTCTTATTTATGGAGTTATTTAGTGCTCTCATGTAGCGAATGGTGTTTAGAATGTAATGTCATCCAAGGGGGTTTTTGGGGCATTACAGATACAATAGGGTTAATTTTACTCCAAGATTTGGTAGCGGTTGAGGAAACCCATTTGACATCGGGTACCTTATTGTTCACAAAACAGGATGAAATTCGATTTACACATTGATAGCTATCCATCAGATTATGGACTTGAATGATTAACAAGTTAACCATTTGTTCTAATATGTCACCACGTCAAGATTGGTTGTTAAGATATGTGTTCTGACAACCAAGACTTCTCCCAAGTGACATGGTGTAGGAAAGGTGGCAAGCTCTTATACCCACTGATAATCATCCATATACTCACAAACAACCCGAGGTAGACCCAACTCCTGTCTCACCTCGTCCTCCAAGGTAAGGCTTGCTAGCCAACCCATCAACTGCCTGTGTCATCGAGATCCATACATGGCTTGGAGCAAAGCATTGTGCTGCTTTCCCTGAAACATAAAACAAATACCATCTGGCGTATAAGCAGTGAGCCTCTTTCGATCACAATCAATGACAACATGATGTGCCGTCAACCAGTCCATCCCAAGGATGACCTCAAACTCTGACATGTCCATGACCCGAAGGTCCACAATGAGTAGGTACCTTCACTGAAAACCTTCACGAGACAAAATTCGTCCACTAGGGATCACCTAGGGGTTTAAGGCTTATTGCATGTGTTAAATGCAATAGCAGAATTAATATATGTTATTTTGTTTGCTTTATTTTTACATTTTGTTTGCTAGGGACTAGCAAAACTTAAGTTGGGGGGTGTGATGAGTGTATAATATTGCATATGTAAGGCCTCATTACATGCATTTAAACTCAACTTTTGCATCTAAGTACTTAGTGTTAGCCGAAATTATGAATAATGTTGATATTTCGATGTCGCATGTATTTATAGCTTAAATGATGGATTTTAGGACCTTGTAACTATGTTTGATGTGTGGTGAAGGCATGGACACAATACATGAAGATTTGGAGGCTTAAAAGTGAAGAAATCAAGGAGGTTTTGGTGTTTGGGAACAAAGGCACCAGCTGCCACATCTTTTGGAAGAAGAGCCTCGGTTTTCCTCCATTTTGATCATGATTCACTTGGAATCTGAAAATTTTCAAAACATAAAAGTTGTAGATCTGGATGTCTTCTGTATTGTGTCAAATTTTCAGCTCAATCCAACGGTTGGATCAAAAGTTATGTCGATTCTACAAAAAGTGGTCCAAAACAGAGAAGGAACCATACTAGTACGCGTACCGGTACGACGAACTCCAGTAGCTGAACGGTACCGGTACGCCGAACTCCAGTAGCTAAACCGTACCGGTACGCATACCGGTATGCCCTCCTAAAGAAGCCCCGAAACTCTTGCAACTCACCTCTACTTGCTTGGGAGTCCCACCTACACTTCTCCAGCTTGCCCCCTGACATTTTCTGCACATCAATCATGCCTCCCTTACACATTGAGAAGACTTTGAAGGATTGGCATTGATGGAGGATGGGAGAGGTATGAGCTGCCATGTGGGGTGCAGGCTAAGCCTTTCCTAGCCTGTCAAGGGCCATCAACTCACCTCCCATTGATGGGAGGCCTGCACACTCATGTTAGGGGACCACCATGCACGAAAATTCAAGACTCTCACTCCATATATACAAAATTATTCAGCATTGCAAGGGGTGGCTACCTAAGCTTAGGAGTCGTTTTAGTAAGGAAGAAGATGAATAGTGCTAGAAGTTAATATTTTTGCATTGTCTTCACCCATTTCTCTTGTAATCTTCAGTAAGACTTTTGTAAGCTTCCTTTATTACTTTGAATGTCATTTATTTCAAGTTTAGTTCAAGTTTAATTACGTGTTCTAGTTTCTACCATTGTTGTTTCAAGTTTCACATTTCAAGCTTTTCAATTGGGTATTGCATATTTTTCTTTGTAGTTCAAGTTTTCTTGCTTTAAGTTAACTTCCATGCTTTATTTCCTCATTAAGTCTATTTAAATTATGCTTGTCTTTCCTTTATGCATGAGTAGCTAGCTTTTAAGTTAGCTAATCCAAGGGAGACCTCCACTTGTGGATTCCATTTCCACTCTTCTTCTTTCCTCCACTCGGTGTACAGTGGTTCGGTTTTACTGGATCAAGTGTGGATGTGGTGGTGAGTCTTTGATATCCCGTAGGCATTTGTCACGGGATATGCTTGGATCCTCACCTCCATTTGGTTGTGAGTCTTTGATATTCCGTAGACTTGTCACGGTTTATCCTTAGATCCTCATTTTCATTGTCTCGAGCTTCCCATGAATCAATCGTTCATCTATGCATCGTTGGAGGAAGGCTTCGAGTTGAATTCACATTCCCATTTGGAGTGAATCTTTTGGATTAGCCAACACTTGTTTTATTGCATTTTCATTAAGCACAAAACTCATCAAAACTAACTACAAGATTTTACATTTTCTCTTTTGTTCACAAAATCACCTTCACACAACTCAACATTCCTTCCCTGAGGAGACGACCTTGGAATACTTTCCAAGTAAAACACCGACATTCAAAAGACTCCTTGCGATTGGGGAGCACTTTTGTTCACATTTCATATTTCACACATTTTGTTCATTCCATTTCATACCACCATTTTGTTTCCTTTTCTCTTGCAATAATCCGAGTGAGAGTGACGTTCACCCACACACATAAACCATACACATATTTGAGGGTTCATGTTAGGAGATAAGGAACAACAACGTTTTTCAAACAATCACTAGCCTGTGCAACGGTAGCTGCCATCATGCCCATAGTTTCATTAAATGCTTGTTGATCAAAGGCCGGTGCTGGTTGATTATTGTTTCACCCACCACCTCGGCGTCCCCTTCCTCTACTTGCCATCTACACACATGTCAAATGACAACAACACACTAACTTAGGCCTCGTTTGGTAACGTTTTTATTTTTGCGTCTTCAAAAAGCCAAAAACAGAGACAATTTTTTGTCTTTGTTTTGTGATAAACACTGAAACAGAAAACATGTTTGGTAGTCATTTTTGTCTATCAAATTATGAGAATAAAAATAGAAAACATGTTTGGTAACTACTTCAAGTTTTATCCTAAATATGTTTTATATTATCTCATTTTTTGTTTTCAAACAAATCAACACTTTATTTCATGAAAAATATACAACCATGAATTAAAGACCTTCAAAAAAGCATCAATCTTGCCCAACCAGATTTTCGAAAACAACCAGCAATACTGCAATGCTAAATGGTACTGGTCCAACTCATAATCCCAAGTGGATAGAGCAAGGAAATAAAAGTGGATGTTTGTGTGTGTACACATTGTCTACCACTGTACAAGTTTAAAGTAATGTTGAAACCATGTCCTCAAAGGATTCCCTAGTCTATTGTCACAAAATTCTATAACAGAAGAGCTAGAGTAGAACTATTCTAAAGGTTCTAGAGCAGACTATTCCTTTAAAAATGAAACTCAACTTTCTATGCATATCTTTGCATACTGTCAAACATCATTATGCTTCATCCCCACTTTCTTCTCTCATGGTTGATTAACCACACAAATAAGAAGAGAAAATAGACTATCTGGAAAAAAATAAGAATCAATATTTTCATTCAATCTTTCACTACAAGATCTACAAAAGAATTTAAGTAAAAAAAAGTATATGAAAGAATTCAAAATCATTCGTTGTAAGGCTTGAAATAGATGAAAGAGATCTATTCAAAGGATTGTAAAAATTCAAAGACTTAATTGAAATAATAAAACAATAATTAGAGATATTTTAAAGTCATTATCATAATTTAAGGGTTGTTTATGACATTCATGACTATTCTTCCATTCAGGATACAGAGTTTGAAGATTGGAAGAAGAATTGATCAAAAAAAAAGAAGTTATGGCCCACGAAAACTTCACACTCTTTCCTTGAATGTCTCTATGAAGTTATGGTTATTTATGAGAATAACCTACTGCTGCCCACTTGTTCTGAATTTTTCATAGACGATGACCCACGAAAAAGAATGAAAGCTCGCTGGGTAATTCAATCCAGCCTAAACTGGCCATTAGATCAGTCCATAGAAAACTGTCTAAGGCAAGAAATAAACCATAGAGTGTCTTGGTTTCTTTTTGAAAATTCTCAAGTGCTTAAGCCCAAATCCCATATCAGAAATAAATCATCAAATACATTGCTACTAAAATTCTTAAACATTTATATATTCCTTATACATTTTAACTACATTTCCCAGAGAAAGCTACATGGAGACCAAGGGGGGCATTGCATCCTGAGTTTTCAGAACTTGTTAGCAACCCTTTAAAGTACCAACATTACAGTATGAACCCTTAATCATATGCTTAAATCATGGCTTTGCCCCTGTACATTCCTTTACACACTAGTAAGAAATTTCAATCAAATTATGCAATCAATCAATGATTTGATATCATCCCAAACAATTTAACAGGTTCAATTTCACGGATTCAACAACAACAATACACATCATTCCAGATAGATTCACCAAAAAAAAAATCGCCTAATTTAATCAAAAGAAACAAATTCTTTCATGTCATAAACAAATCATCAGTGCATAAGCCCTAATTGACAAAAACAAGTTAATCCAGAATTGATCAAAAAGTTAATCAAAACAGAATCGTTGGAAAAAAATGACCTTAAGTTCGGCTTCGGCGTCATTGAGCCTTCGAGCCCTATGTACGGCTTCAATGGCCTCTCATTGACGAACAACTTCTTGTTTGGCCTTCCTCTCTCTTTCCGATTTCAAGCCAACGAAAAACCCATAAATCTTCTCACACACACACACAACATTTCTCGAAGACAATACAAGTAGCAGAGATGTGCAGAGATCTGTGCATATGTGCATATATGTGCACAGATCTGTGTATGTGCACATATATGCATATATGCACAGATATATATATATATACATATATACACAGATCTGTGTGTATATATAGAGAGAGCGAGCGAGGAGATGAGAGAGGGAGAAAGAGAGATAAAGAACAAGGGCTTACCTCCGTCGGTGAGAGAGAGGAGAGGAGATGTCGGTGACGGTGAGCCAACAAGTGAGAGGGTGAGCCAACGAGAGTGAGGTAGCGATGGATAGGAGGGAGAAATGAGGGGGTTTAAATAGGTAAACGGAACAAAATCTATTTTTGCTGCTAAGAAAGTTCAAAATTCGGATCTCATTAAGCTTTTTAGTGCGTGTTTTTGTTTCGCGTGTTTCCTAGAACAAAAATTTTTTGTTTCCATTTTTGTGTCTTTGTCTCCAATACACAGAAAACAAAACAAAACCAAAAACAGTTACCAAATATATTTTTGTTTTCATTTTTGACAAAAATTGAAAACGAAAACACAAAACAGGGGACAAAAACATTAAACAAACAGGGCCTTAGTATCCCAACTAAGGATCAAGTGCAACTTTGAGAATTTTCTCATTGCCCCCTAGTAGAACGTATGTTTTGTACTAGCAGACATTTAAATCCATGAACCATCCCGTTCACCCTTTTTCCACTCCCAAGGTTATATTTTCTAACTCTCGTGTGTCCATTTTCAAGCACATTTCACCATGCATATAATTCACATAACACATAGCACATAATCATGTAGCAATTATAGCACATAACATGAAATGCAATGGTTTAGACCCAATGCGCATCAAGCCCTAGGTAATTCGTATACCTATGCTCTGATACCAAGCTGTGAGGCCCCTAAAATCGGTGGTCCTTTGTAAAGTGTTGACCAACCGTCAACTTGCAGAATTAACCTTTCTTGCCTCAATTCCAGGCCTTAAGTCCATACAAATTCCCTTACTCGGGATTTTAACCCACGTATATACCCCGTGTTCTTGCTATCATTTAATTCTCCCGAGGTACAACATGCCTCAAAATAGTTCATTTAGAATCTATTTGTACCCTTTAAACCAAATAAAACAAAGTCCAAAAGCATAAGAGAACAGTGTTAAAATTTCAAAAATCTGCAGACAGTACTGGTACACAGTACCAGTACGCAACAATACCAGCACGCGATACCGGTACATCGAACCTTCTGGACCAAACCATACCAGTACTGAATCGTACTAATACACAGTATCGGTACAGTCTACTCAGATTTTTACTGTTTCTTCCGTTTCTCGTTTCCAATTCATTCCAAACCTTACAAAAACCAACCCAACACTTACATAACATGTATTTGGGCATCCAACATGGTTTAAATAAGATCTATTACAACATTTGCATGCGAATTCATTGAATTACATGCCAAAATAAATATATATTGTAATGTCTTTAAAATTTATTCAAAATAAAAGCCACATTTTGGCTTCTTCATCCTAGAGGCCCAAAGTGAGAGTCATCCACCCGCACGAACCCCGCACCTGAAATATTTTTCCATAAAGGGTGAGCCACGCTCAATAGAGTATTTTCTAAATAAGCTACTCCCCAACCAAAATGCACATGAAATACTCACATGCAACCAATTCACCATTCATACATTCCAAACATGAATATGCTATCAATGTTAGAAATTTATAATGCAATGCTATGAAATGAGATGAGACTCACTCTCAATAACCAACTCGGACCCTTCTCAGCCCTTCGACACATGCAATTTGTAATTGTGCAAATGCCCGTCATCCATAATTCCGAGCCCTTCCCGGTTCTGGAACACATGCAATTTCCTATGTGTATAATTCTGTCATCCATGTTAAACATCCAATGACATTTTCAATCTAGGGTCTTGTATGGGGTGAGTATTTATGGACTTACACCAATGACACTCAACCGACACGGGATTTATGGACTTCCACCAACGGTCTCGCGTATACCGACACACTTTATGGACTAATACCAACGACAGTGCGTATCCAAATCACCGGGACTTACACCCAAGGGATCTTCTAGCCCTTCTTGCTAACCATGACTCTCAACACCTTGTAAACCGTGCGACTAGGCCAAGCCATTGACTTAGCTCCCTCGAGCCCACTCGTCATCCACCCATGTGGTGTTGACTCCATTCATGCACAACCACCCATTTAATGTAATGTTCCCGTGCATATGCAATGTAATGCCTCAGTGCAACACTATTATAATATTCAATATGCAATGTATGCCATATGAACCATTTCAAACCCGATTCATACAATTCATGACAAATTATATCAAAAGCATATAATTTTCATAACTCACAATGTCAATAAAGCATTATGAATTTATCAACATTATATCCAAAACTAAAGTTTAAGCATGTTATATCATATCAAGAAATAACACACTTCCAAAATCAAGACATTATGTAAACACATCACATGTCCACAATTTACATAATTCCAAGAAATTATATTAAAAAATTTCTACATACCTACTTCAAGATAGAATATATACACCTAGTTTCCATACCCATTTCACCAAGGCATAATTTAAGCCCACAACATGCCCATATAACACCAATTCTCATGGAATTTTCTAAAATAAATTACCACATTTTAATCCCAAGCTAGGAATTTATGGTAATCTATTTCTATTCTCATTTTCATACCTATTTTATTGAATTTCCTTTCAATATGCAAGTGATATATACATTTATCAATCTACCCATTTCAATATAACATTTTTGGTTGTGAATACACCTAAGTAGGAGAAAAATTCTACCTCTTGTAGCGTGAGGAACGACCGTAGAAGTTCCAAGAATCACTCAAGCTCCACTCCCAAGCTTTCCCAAAATTTTAGTTTTCTTACCTTAGGTGAAAGCCTTTATTTTTGGTGTGTACGCGTAGCCCTCGTCGATGAGATAACTTTTGCTCTTGGCCCAAACGGATCCGAACTTTCTCACTCCGTAGATCATATAGAGAAGTTGGAGATTTCTCTCTTTTCCCTCTCTTCTCTCTCCCTCTTTCTATCGGCTGATCATAGGCTGTATAATGGGGGAAAATCTGATTTTCCCCTATTTATATTTTTAGAACGCTTGGCCCACAACGCGCCACACGTCCCTTTTTATTCTCGGTCTGTTTTTATCCCGAAATGATTAAATTTTGCTTTGGTTCAACTTCAAATTATTTTTAATTTGTCTTGACTTCATTTATTTTAAAATCTCATAATTTTTTCAAAAAATTGGTATTTGGGTCTCACGGGGCCCGCCCGTCTTGAAAAACGTGAAAAACCCGACTATCTCAAAATTCGATAAAATTTGACATGATCACTAGATTTCGCGAGATGAATCCTACGGTGAGGTCCGTTTCGTCATCTGAGCTCTAGAAAATTTTAGATTTATAACCCGAACCGTTGTGGCAATTTACTATTTTTCTCTATATTCTTAAAATTTTAAATTTACCCGGTTTTTTTACATATGGAGGACAGTCAAAGGAGGTAGAACGCCATGAGGGGAGGTTCGATTCGTGCGAGTGCTAGTAGTAGTGGAGCGTAGAGAGCAACACCCTACCATCGCCCAAATCAGGCAGGGGGACAGAGACTTCATATAGATCGAGGAGCCGGAGGTGTACCGGGGAGGACAGCCACCTACCCCCGTCAATGTTTCGCATGTGGAGGAATGGGGCAATTAAGACACAATTGCCTAGCGCTTCCACTGAGGGACAACCAAGCGACAAGACAAGTGGCTGCAAACAAGCCATTACAGTAGCAGAGGCCGTTGGGATCTATAGCCCCTGGCGGCGCCACATAGGGGAAAGTATTTGCCTTGACCCAACCGGAGAAAGACATTTTCAATGCCATAATAGAAGGTACCATGTTTCTTTATAATTCTTGGGCTTGAATCTTATTTAACCCCGATGCTACACATTCATTCTTACGCACTGCATATGCTTTCCATTTGGGATTCGGATTTGAGAAGCTAGAACATGCTTTGAGTATCGACATGTACATGGGGGAACGGATAGATACTAGTAGGGTGTGTAGAAGGTGTGTACTTTGAATTGGGGATCATGAATTGATCGTAGATTTGGTTGCGTTAGATATGAAAGGGTATGACATCATATTCGGGATGAATCTGTTATCAAATTTTCGTACGGTAATGGATTGCTTTCGTAAGCGGATTCTATTTTAGTTACCGGGAGGGGTAGTTTTTACTTTCATGAATGATCACAATTTTTCCATCCATTTCCCACTACGAGGAGTAAATTTTTGAAAGCTAAGGCAGGAAGCAATTTGATTTTCTTGGCTAGCTTGATGGGAGATGATCGCGATGGACCCCAATCGGGTATGGTGTTGATAGTATCAGATTTTCAAATATTTTCCTAGATGAACTACCCAGGTTACCGCCACAGAGAGAGATTGAGTTTACAATCGATCTCTATCTGGGAACTAAACCTATATCCATTACTTCTTATCGGATGGCACCCTTGGAGTTAAAGGAGCTAAGGAGGCAGTTAGATTATCTGTTAACCATTGGATTTATCCATTTGAGTACTTTATCTTAGGGAACCTCGGTCCTATTTGTAAAGAAGCACGATGTAACGCTTCAATTATGCAAGAATTATCGAAGGTTGAATCGGGTGACAGTGAAGAATAAGTATATGTTGCCACGAATAGATGTAACACACCAAAATACACCCTGGACGGCATTACATTCAATCACCATTCATACCATGAGAGCACTAAGATAAACCATCAATAAAAAGATTTCCTAACATTAATCCATAACATTTACATCAATATCCCAAAGAATATGCCATCTTTGGCCTTTACATTTCCAATGAAAATTTACTATTATAGCGCAGCGGAAATTTTTTAAAAAATCTAGACTATACAGTGTTTCCAAAGTAGTATTATAGTTTAGAACAAAAGAAGCTACGACTCTACATATTCACCTCGGGATCTAGGTTTCCCTCGAGTGGAACTTCCCAATGTCCCGGCTCGTGGATGCCGAGATCCCTTTCTAGCACCACATCTGAAAAATATAATATGTAAGGGGTGAGCACGAAGCTCTGTAGCCACATTTCTCCCAAACTCAAACAAGGTTTAAAAAAAAAACATAAAAAACGGTCGGTCTCATTTCACAAGTAACATATATAACCTTTGAAATAAAACAAGGGCATTTTAAAAGAGATCTCAAGTTTAGACAGTAGCAATAATTAAATAAACGAATAAAAATGAGTTTAGTAACAGTAACCAACATTCCATTTAGGCTATTTAGAAAAAAGGGCTTCTCCCCCATGCATTGTCTCATACCAATGCGTCGGCAAGAACGACCCAACTCATAACTCCATGTATTTTTGGTTCATCCCCGTATCATGTATGATGATTGCTTCCCATGAATCTATCCCATGATTATACCTAGTCCACCAATCACAATCACAAGCACTTTAGAAAGGGGCGTCTACCATCACAATGGCAGTGACGAGTCCCTTCCTAGGAAAAGTATACTATCCCTTGTTCGAACTCTAGTGAACGATAGTGGTTGCATTACCAAATGACAACCCACTACAAGTGTTAGGAAACCATCTCACCCCCATTGGGGTAGACTAACCTCTAACACTCTATGGCATCTCTCGAAGGTAAT
>CM042197.1:20281708-20302828 GCA_023539305.1 Ilex asprella | reverse complement strand
GAATAATCCAAGAAAATATGAGAGAGATCATAATCTATATTATTTTGTTGTACAATATTCAACACTAAAGTTTTGAACTCAAGAATTAAGAACAATTTAAAGAAAAGTTCATCTCTCTTGGAATTTAGGGTTTTTAAGCAAGAAAAAGGATTCAAGGGTTAATCAAACAATAATATTGTTTAAATCATGGTAGTAGTCACAAGGTATTAAGAAACAATGATTATATAGCATACATGTATAATTTAAAGTGAAAAGATTATATATATATATAGGCCCTAGCCTCAATGTAAGTGAATAAGAGAAAATCCCCTACCTTGAATCCAAAAACTTTGAGCTAACCCAAGCTCCAAAGATCTTCTTTCTCCCTTCTCCTTCTCCTTCTTGTCTTCTCTTAGGGTTCTAAGAGATGTGGGTAAGGGTGTAGTGAAACGGTATAGAGAGAGAGGAGAAGAATGGTGTTCTTGATAAATTTCGGTTTTAATTTTTATAAGGTGTGAAACTATCTTGATCTTGGTGTTTTTCCCTTTCTTTATCTCCTCCTAGGGCTCTAGGATGTTTGTGGTGAGAATGAGATAAAGAATGGGGCAAATAGGGCTTGGAATGGGGTTTTAAAACCCAAAATCCCGACTTTTTAACTATTCAAAAGGCTTCAGAGAAGCGGTACCGGTACTGGGTACCGGTACCGTTTAGCTACTAGTTGCGGGGTACCGGTACCACAAGGTACCGGTACTGGGTAATGGTACTGTTTGACTGCCTCGACTTCCAGTGCAGTTTTGACCCATTTTGAGGTTGAATTGGAAAGTTTTCATTAGAGACACTTTTGTAGCCCTTGATGTATAATATCTACTGTCAAAATTTCAGACCAATTGGATATAAGGATAAAAATTTATGGCCAAAATACTAAAAGATGTCCAAAATATTTTATACCCGAAATTTACGTAATTTGTGTTTTTATTCCGGAGTACTTCCAAGCTTCCAATACACCTCATATTACCTCTCCCAAGGTTTTTCGACCTTACGGATTCAATGGAAACATTATTTTGACCTAAAAACATTTCGAAACTTATCTAATAACTATTTCCAATCTCAAATGCCTTTGAAGCTTAAACTTCCCAAATCCATTTGTCTCCCAATTATTCATTTCTAATGTTTTAACCTATGTGATTCATTCTTACATCATTATACATATCCTCATATTCACAAAAATTATCTATCATATAACTATATACAAATATAAAAAAAAATGCGGGGTGTTACAATAGATGATCTATTTGATCAGCTGAGGGGTTCTATTTATTACACCAAGATTGACCTTCGCACAGAGTACCATCAATTGCGGATCAGGGAGGAAGATATTTCTAAGACTTTTTTTCGTATCCAGTATGGTCATTTTGAGTACACGGTAATGCTGTTCGGATTGACTAATGCACTCGCAGCCTTCATGGATTTGATGCACAGGGTATTTCGACCGTATCTAGATCAGTTTGTTATTGTGTTTATTGATGACATACTAATCTATTCACGGACACATGAGGAACATAAAAGCCATCTCATGATTATGCTCCAGACTTTGAGGGATCATAAGTTATATGCTAAGATGAGTAAATGCGAGTTCTGGATGAAGGAGGTGAAATTCCTTGGCCATGAAGTGTTGGAACAGGGTGTAGTTGTTGACCCCGTAAAGATTGAGACAGTGATGAAGTTGGAACCACCGAAGAATGTGAACAAAGTACGTAGTTTCTTGGGTTTAGTAGGTTACTACCAGATATTTGTAGAAGGGTTCTCAAAGCTAGCAAAGCCAATGATGCGCCTTAAGAAGAAGGGAGAAAAGTTCTTGTGGACTCAAGAGTGTGAACTAGCATTTCGCACCTTGAAGGAGAAGTTGACGACGACTCCTGTCCTTATCATTCCGAACAGTGGGAAGGGATACGATGTTTACACCGGTGCTTCGCTACGAGGCTTGGGATGTGTTCTAATGCAAGGGGTAAAGTAGTTGCTTATGGCTTGAGACAACTCAAGACTTGGAGCTTGCCGCTGTGGTTTTTGCTCTTAAGTTGTGGAAGTGTTACTTGTATGGGAAGAAGTTCCAAGTGTATTCGGATCATAAAAGCCTCAAATACATATTTACCTAAAAGAACTTAAATCTTCGACAGAGAAGGTGTATTGAGTATTTAGAAGACTACGATTTCACACTCAACTATCATCCGGGGAAGGCGAACGTAGTAGCTGATGCACTTAACAGGAAGTCTCAAGGTGAACTAAATGTTTCTATAGGTGAATGTAAGTTGAAGGATGCTCTTGGAGATTATGATCTTTGGGTTGGAGAAGATGAATCCTGACCATGTTTGTTCAACCTTATGGCTCAACTTACTCTCCAATGTAGAATGGTTGACTTATAAGGCCTGGATCTAGAACTAGAGTCGATTCGAGCTCGATTGGGAAATGGGGAAACAATTGAAGGATGGTCTCTGAAAAATGGGAATTGAGATATCAGGAAAAGCTATATGTACCCGATGATTCATCTTTGAAGGAGGAGATACTTGGAGAATGTCATCGCTCTAAGTTTGTTATCCACCTTGAAAGCTCAATAATGTATAGAGACATGAAGTGTCAATATTGGTAGGGGGAATGAAGCAAGAAGTGGCTAAGTATATTTCAAAGTGTGCGGTCTGTTAGCATGTGAAGATTAAACATCAAAAGCCAGAAGGATTATTGCAGTCATTGTCTATTCTTGAATGGAAGTGGGATCACATCACCATAGGCTTCGTATCTGGATTTTCACAGACTTCACGAGGGCATAATGTCGTGTGGGTCATTGTTGATAGACTCACCAAGTCTTCTCACTTCTTGAGTATGAAGACCACTGACACGTTAGAGACCCTGAGCAAGTTGTACATCCGCGAGATCGCGAGACTGCATGGAGTTCCACTCTCCATCATATCGGATCGTGATTCCTATTTTGTGGTGCTATTTTGGCAAAGTCTTCGAAGAGCTATGGGAACTAAACTACACTATAGCACCGCCTTTCATCCCTAAGCAGATGGTCAATTTGAGAGGGTGATACAAATTTTGAAGACGTACTACAAGCTTGCGTGCTAGATTTCCAGGAAAGTTGGAGTGACTATTTATCATTGGTTGAATTTGCGTACAATAACAACTATCAGGCAAGCATTGGGATGACACCATATGAGGCATTGATGGAAAGCCATGTCGATCACCGACGTGTTGGTTAGAAGCAGGCGAGAATAGCTTGTTTAGGCCCGAGATTGTTTGGGAGACTACAGAGAAGATTCGACTCATTGGGGAGTGGCTACGCACAACACAAAGTTGACAGAAAAGTTATGCGGATAGAAAAAGAAGGCCATTGGAGTTTCAAGAGGGGGACTATGTGTTCCTCAAAGTTTCACCCAAGAAGGGAGTGTTTCATTTCAGCAAGAAGGGAAAATTAGCTCCAAGATACATCTGACCCTTCGAAGTGATTAAGGCAGTGGGCGAAGCAGCGTATCAACTTCAGTTACCAGCTCAATTATCAGGCATACACAATGTATTGCCTGTTGAGAAAGTGCCAGTCGGAGATCACACATGTTGTAGATTTAGAAGATATTGAAGTTCAAGATGGAGCAACATATAAAGAACAGCCCGTGAAGATTCTTGATACCAAGGAGAAGGTGCTTCGCAACAATGTCATCCGATTGTTGAAAGTCTTGTGGCAACACCATGAGTGGAAAAAGCTACTTGGGAACTGGAGCTAGGGATGCGCGAGAAGTACCCTCATTTGTTCACTACTTGAGGTAAGTTTTGAGGACGAAACTTTCTTTAAGGGGGTAAGTTGTAAACTCTCATATGTTTAAAGTAATATAATGATAAATTATATATTGATTTAATATAAGTAATGGCGTAAGAAATACTAATATTGTAAATATTAGTCAAAACTTGGTTTTAGCTTGTGAATATACGAAATAATTTGTAATAGGACTTATATCAACTATGTTTGATGTGAAAATGTATGTTGTCTAAGTTTAGGTTAGTTTTGGAAGAGTTTGGAATGGATTGTAAATGAAATACAGAGAATATAGGCAAAATTGGGCAAAACTATATCGGTACTGAATCGTACTGGTACTGTGTTACGGAACCATTTGGTCTAGTGAGCTAACTATACCGGTACTGTGCTCTAGAACTGTACCATACTGGTACTGTGTACCGGTACGACCGAAGGAAATCTGACCTTTTAAAGTCGTGATTTGAGGTCCATTTTTCCCTATAAATACATTAGGACGCCTTCTTTAGCCCTATTTTGGCCCCTCTAACCCTAGAAACACTAAGAGAGGAAGAAAGAAGGAGAAAACACAAGATCAAAAGGGAAAAATAAAAGTTTTAAGAGTGATTCAAGATTCAAGCCCTAGTTATTCAAGAACCAAGGTAGGGGTTTTCTTCTATTCTTGTTCATTGATGTTAGGGTTATTATATATATATAAATGTTTTGACTTCTAATCATATGTATTTGCTATAGGTTATTTATTTCTTGGTTCTCTTGCAATTATCCACATGTTTTACACAAAGTTAGGGTTGTATATTCATGAAATCCCTTTTTTTATTTGAAAAACCCTAGTTTTCAAGGGTGATGGGTTTTCCTTTTGAACTCTTCCTTTATTCTTGATTTTAAAATCATAGTGTTTTGTGTTGAGTAATAAAATGATATTATTGTGATTTCTTGCATTTTTCTTAGTTGGTTATTGAAAATGTCACATGCTTAATGTGGGGAATTTTGAAATATGCTTGTAAATTTGATAACAATTGGGAATCGTTGGTTCCTTGAAAATATGATGGTTTCCTCATTTGTATGGTTGTTGTGACAGACTTGAATTGCCTTCAAGAGATATCGTAGAGTGTTAGAGGTAAGTCTATCTCAGTGGGGGTGAGATGGTTGTCTAACACTTGTAGTGAGTTGTCATTTGGTAATGTAACCACTATCGTTCACTGGAATTCGAACTAGCGGTAGTATGCCTTTCCTGGGGAAGGGACTCGTCACTGCCATTGGGATGGTAGACGCCCTTTCCTGAAGTAATTGTGATTTGTTGGTTGTGATGGGTTGACTAGGTATAATCATTGGGTAGATTCCTGAGAAGCAATAAACGTACATGACACAGGGATGAACCAATATACATGAAAATACGATTTATTGTTGAGATTTATCTTTTATTGTTTCCGTTAAATTTAGTGTGTGATTAACCTTAAATAGTATATAAATTAGAATTATTATTAAATTCAAATTAGTATAATAAACACACCAAAAAAATAGTAATTATTGTGAATTAGGGTTTATGCGGTAATTGATTTTTTTATAGTTAATATCCGAAATTTCAAGTTTCAATGCGGAATTAACACAAGATGCAAGGAGCAATGTTAAGGAGCTTGAAACAATGAAGGCTAAAGTGTAAATTTCCCAAGTGAAGAGTCAGCATGCATGCAACTTGCAAGACCAACTAACCCCCACCGTCTAGACGGCGGCAGTGCCGTCCGGACGGTCACCAAAGGACAGCCAACACTTATTTTCTTCCTCTTGCTTCCTTTGTGCCAATAAATACCCCCTCCTTCATTTCAGCAGGCCAGCTCACCACCATTCCATATTAAAAAACACAGTTCTGAGAGCTCCCTGAGAGAAATCCAAAGAGAAAGAAAAGAGAGAAAAGATAAATAGCAACTTGATCCGGTCCGTGATACATTTCAGTCAGAACTCTGTATTTCTACATTTATGTTGTATCTTTCTATTTGGAAAGTTGAACTTCCGCCACTTTTCTGTCTTGACTGATAATAAAAGTGGTTGTGTTTCAGTTATTCCTTGTGAAAGATCTTTTAAATTCTGTACTTTAAATTCTGTTGTAATGGCAACTACCCATACTCCGTGCCTGTCTATAGCAATGGAGCGTGAGTAGTTGTTTATACCCTTCAAACTAGGGTAAACATATGTATAATATTGGTTAGATTCTAGAATTGCTGATGTTTTATTTATACGCTTATTATATTAATAAGACATGTCAGCTAGAATAACCCCGACGTTCCTATCGGTATGGCTAGTCCTCCACCGGAATGTTGAGGAAGTTTCATTGACGCATGATATTACTATATATAATAATATTGCCAGTCGAATAACCCCGGTGATCCTATCGGTATGGCTAGTCCTCCAACGAAACGCTGAGGATGTTTTGCTGGTAAATATATATATCACAGATAATCAATTGAATAATTCAAATACTCTGTCTGATTGGCTTGACCTTCTGGTTGACATATCTAAACACAGCTAACCTGACAAGTTGATGTGTTATGATTTACTACCACCAGCTAATCTGACAAGTTTCTGAAAGATAGTCTATACAACCTGCAGGTTTACTTGAATCAATCAGTTGACACATCTATACCCAGTGTAGCTTAAGAAGCAGCTGTGTTATAATATACTACCACCAGTGTAGCTTGAGAAGTAGTTGTGTTATGGTTTATTATATATGCATTTACAAGCAAAAGATCAAATGAATAACTCATTTATTCTTCATGAAATGCTCAACCTTCTGGTTTGTCTGAGTTAATCAGTTGACATAGATATAACCAGTGTAGCTTGAGAAGCAGTTGTGTTACAAAATATTACCACCAGTGTAGCTTGAGAAGCAGCTATGTTATGGTTTATATATATTAGACCTGCCGGTTAGCTTTCCAGTAAAATAGAAGTTAATTGATATGAGGTAGCGTTTCCAGTAATCAACCAATACAAAACATATGGATCCCTAAACTGAAGGATATCTTTTATATTATTGTCAGTTATCTTTTTTATTTACACACTATTTTTATTTAATTGTTTAAGCTAGTTATAAAACTAAGCTCACATCACAAGCTAAAGATACAATATTCTGCTTCAAACAAACACTTTTATTGTTTTTATTTTATTTTAAGTTCTAATTACTAAAACTCTTCATGGGATTGATATTTGGACTTAAAAATCGAGAAAACTATAATTTGACCACTTATACTTGGGTGTATAATATTAATTAAATTCGATCACTAAAAAAGTGAAAATAAAGTTTTTGGCGCCGTTGCCGAGGAGTAATAGTGAAAAAAAATTATAAAAATATATATATCTATAATAACCAATATATATATAAACGAAAATAAAATAATGTTTGTTTATCTATCATAGTTATAGCTTGTTTTATTTATTAGTTTAATAGTCTATGTCTGTTCATCCATCAGTAGGATCAGTAAATCAGTCAACTCATTCTTCATCATCATCTTCTTCATCAAAATCTACACAATATTCTTTTGACGTAAGTATGGCTCAAAACGTACCTAGGGAGGAAGAGGCTAGAGAACAAGAAGTAGCTCAAAATACTCAACTATTAAGCGAATACCTACATCCTATAAGAACTAATGTCCCATCATATTTTGCTTTTCCAACAGACGCTTTGAATCTCAATATTAAATCAGGAACAATACAATTATTACCTCAATTTCATGGTATAGAAGATGAAAATCCGTATAGTCACATGAAAGAATTTGAAGAAGTTTGTGAAACCTTACAAGATAATTATGAAATTATCAAAGTAAGACTTTTTTCAATTTCTTTAAAAGATAAAGCAAAACTCTAGCTTAATGCCTTAAGACCAAATTCTATTTCAAGTTGGCAAGCTTTACATACAAAATTCTTTAAAATGTTTTTTCCTGTGTATCGTACAAATACACTAAGACGTAAAATAATGAATTTTGAGGTAAAAGAAAAAGAAACTTTTTATCAATGTTGGAAAAGATTTAAAGGTCTTCTCCAAGCTTGTCCACATCATACTTTCAAAAATTGGACCTTAGTTGATTTTTTTTATAATGCCCTTCCACCTGCAATGCGATAATTTGTTGAAATGATGGCTCAAGTAGAATTTATGAACAAAAATCCTGAAGAAGCATTTCAATTTTTTGATTCTATTTCTGAAATTTCCCAAATGTGGGACTCGACTTCTTCAAACATTGTAGAAAATAGGCCATCTATATCCGAAAGAGAAAAATATGTCTTAAAAGATGATGATGATTTAAGAGCTAAAATGGCTAGTTTATCTCGAAAACTAGAAGCCTTAGAAATGAAAAAAATTAAACAAGTAAATGTTATTACTTCTACTGATCAAACTTGTGAAATTTGTGCGTTGTCAGGACATGTTGCAGCAGAATGCCCAACTATACCTGTTTTTAAAGAAGTCTTGATCTAACAATCAAATGTTGTTCCAACTTATAATAATAATAAGCCTTATTTAAATCTTTTATTCTGAAACTTACAATTCAGGATGGAGGAATCATCCGAATTTTAGTTGGAAGAATACACAACCCACAAATCAAACACAAGGTCCACCACAGAATCAACAACAATATCAACCGTATATACCTCCTCAAAAAAGAACTCTGGTAGATACTATGGATCAATTTATTCATAGTCAGATAAATTTTAATACTCAAACAAATCAAGCATTCAATGATTTTAAATCTCAAACTTCGCAAAGTATTCTTGCTAAGTTAACTCAATTCTTAAGTACTACAGAAAAAGAAAAATTTCTATCTCATCCGAAACCCCCACAAAATCAAAATCAAAATCAGGCTAATTTTGTGTCATCTGAAACTTCTTTAAATCAAGTTCAAGCAATCACAACATTAAGAAGTGTAAAAACCCGAGTAAATTTAAACTTTTAAGAATAAAGGGTAAAACGGTAAATTGCCATGACGGTTCGAGTTGTAAAATTGAAATTTTATATAACTTGGATGAAGAAACGGATCTCACCATTGGAATCGTCTTGCGAAATCTAGTGACCATATCAAATTTTATCGAATTCCGAGATAGTCATGTTTTTTTGCATTTTACGAGGCGGTCGGGCCCCGGGAGACCCAAATATGAAATTTTGGGAAAATTATGAGATTTTTAAAATAAACGAGGTTAAGATAAATTAAAAATATTTTGAACTTGAACCGGAGCGAAATTTAATCGTTTCGAGATGAAAATGGACCTGGAATAAAAAAATGGACGTGTGGCGCGTTGTGGGCCAAGTGTCATAAAAATATAAATAGGGGGAAAATCAGATTTTTCACCATTTGTTCAGTCATTGCTAGCCGATAGAGAAGAGAGGAAAAAGAGAAGAAATCTCCAACTTCTCTCTACGATCTAAGGAGCTAGAGAGTTCGGATCCGTTTGGGCCAAGAGGGAAGGTCGATCTCCTCGACGATGGCTATGCGTACACACCAAAAAGGAGGGCTTTCACCGAAGGTGGGAAAATCAAAATTTTAGGGAAGCTTGCATTGGAGCTTGAGTCGAATTCTTGGAACTTCTACGGTTGTTCCTCACGATACAAAAGGTAGGGAACTTTCCTACTTGGGTTTTATTCACAACTTTTTAAATGTAGTGTAGAAATGGGTAGGTTAATATAGATATATATACGAACTACCTATGGTAATGAATAGACGAAATGAGTATTGAAAATAGGTAGAGTATATTCTATCTTGAAATGGGTAAATAGAAATTGCTTAAAGTAATTTCTCAAAATTATGCGAATTATGGGCATGTTATGTGTTTACATAATATCTTGATTTTGAAGTGTGTTATTTGCTTAATATAAGATAACATGCTTGGATATGAGTTTTGGATATAATGTTGATAAATGCATACTTGTTTATTGACATTGAGAATTATGAAAATTATATGCTTTGGATATAATTGTCATGGAATATGTGAATTGGGTATGAAATGGTTCATATGGCACACATGACATTTTGAACATTGTTGTAGAGTTGCGATGAGACATTACATTACATATGCACAGGAACATAGCATAAAATGAGTGGTTGTGCATGGAAGTAGTCATACACCACATGGGTGGATAACGAGTGGGCTCGAGTAAGCCAAGTCGATAACTTGGCCAAGTCGCACGGTTTAAATGGTGTGAGGGTGGGGGTTAGCAAGAAGGGCTTGAAGATCCCTCGGGTGTAAGACCCGGTGATTGGATATGGACTGCTGTTGGTATTAGTCCATAAAGTGTGTCGGTGTACGTAGGACCATTGATGGAAGTCCATAAATCTCGTGTCGATTGGGTACCGTTGGTGTAAGTCCATAAATACTCACCCATACAAGACCCCGGATTGAAAATATCATTTGATGTGTAACATAAATGACGGATTGATACACATAGAAAATTGCATGTGTTGGAGAGCCGGGAAGGCCTCGGGATCAAGGATGACAGGCATTTGCACGATTGCAACTTGAATGTGTCGAACAGCCGGGAAGGGCCTAAGTTGGTTATTGGGAGTGAGTCTCATCTCATTCCATAGCATTGCATTGCAAATTTCTAACATTGAAGTCACATATATGTTTAGAATATGTGAAAGGTGGATTGGTTGCATATGAACATTTCATATGCATTTGGGTTGGGAAGTAGCCTATTTAGGAAGTTCTCTATTGAGCGTAGCTCACCCTTTTTGGGTAAATATTTCAGGTACGGGGTTCGTGCCGGTGGGTGGCTCTCACTTTGAGCCTCAAGGATGAAGAAGCCGGAATATGGCTCATTTTGACAAAAATTGTAAAGTTGCAATGAACATTTATTTTTGGCATGTAATTAAATGAGATTGCATTTACATTTTGTAATAGATTTTGTATAATCTATGTGGAATGCCTAAATACATGTTATGTAAGTGTTGAGTTGGTTTGAGAAAGGTTTTGAATGAATTGGAAACAAAAAACAAAAGAAAACGTTAAAAAAATTTTGGGTAGACTTACTGGTACTATGTACCGGTACACTTTGGTCCAGAGAGTTCGATGTACCGGTACTGCCGAAAGATTTCTAAAATTTTAATGTCGGTTCTTATGCTTTTGGACTTGGTTTTCCTTGGTTCAAAGGATGCAAATGGACTCTAAATGGACTATTTTGAGGTATATAACACCTCGGATGAATTAAATGACAAAAAAAAAAAAAGAACACGAGGTTTACACGTGGGTTAAAATCTCGATTAAGGGATTTTTTTGGACTTAAGGCCCAGAATTTAAATAAGAAATGTTATTTGTCGCGGGTTGACGGTTGTTCAACGGTTGATAAAGGACCCCCAGATTTTGGGGTGTCACAGCTTGGTATCAGAGCATAGGTATGCGAATTACCTAGGGCTTGATGGACATTGGGTATAAACCATTGCATTTCATGTGCATTCATGTTATGTGTTTTACTTGCTACATGATTATGTGCTAAGTGATTAAGTGATTTATATATACATGGTGAAATGTGTATAAAAAAGGGACACACTAGGGTTAGAAATCATAACCTTGGGAGTGGAAAAGAGTGAACGGGATGGTTCATGGAGTAAGGTGTCTGCTAGTATGAAATATACGTTCTACGAGGGGGACAATGAGAAAAATTCTCAAAGTTTGCACTTGATCCCTAGTTCGGGATACTAAGTTAGAGTGATATTGCTATTGACATGTGTGTAGATGGCAAGTCGAGGAAGAGGATGTCGAGGCAGTGGGCGGAACCATAATCAACCACCACTAGCCATTGATCAACATGCGTTTAACAAAACTATGGGCATGATGACGGCCACTGTTGCACAAGCTAGCGCCAATGCCAATCAAGGAGGCACGAGTAACCTTCAACACTTCAAGGCACACAAGCCTCCAGTTTTCACGGGAGGGGCGGATCCGATGGTGGCCGACCATTGTTTCTGACAAGTAAATAAGATCTTAAGGGTTATGGAGATCACCTCAGATGCCTCTAAGATAAGACTAGCTGCATTCCAGCTAGAAGGAGAAGCCCAAGTATGGTGGCATTGGGTGACAAAATCCAAGAACTTGGAGACCATGACATGGGGAGAGTATCGGGAGCTCTTAATAGGCAAGTATTTTCTGGCGACCATTCGACATACGAAGGCCTAGGAATTCTTAGAATTGAAGTAGGGCACAATGATGGTGATGAAATACGTGGCTAGGTTCACGGAACTAGCCCGTTTTGCTAATGATTACGTGGCCACCGACATGGCCAAAGTGAGGAAGTTTGAGGATGGTTTGAAATTGTCCATTTGAGGAAAGATTGTGGGCCTCCGCCTGCAAGACTTGGATATGATGGTCGAAACAATGATGGCCATTGAGAGAGAGGTGGAAGACGCTCGAAGCATCCGGGAGGCAAGTGCTAAGGACAAGAAGAAGGAGGGCCAATCCTCTTCTTCTAGTTCTGGGAAGAAGCAGAGGACTTCTACGCCACAGGGACAGGGCCGCGGTCATCAAGGCCAAGGCCAAGGTTGATTTTCCCAAGGTGGGGGAAACTTCGGGACTACCTACCAGGCAGGCCAGAAGACTTGTTTTCGTTGCCGCCAGCCGGGTCACATAAAACGAGATTGCCCTCAGAGGCAGGGATCCCACAGTTACGGGTCAGCTCAGTCCCAATCTTCGATAGGGCAGTCACATACACACTACATTCCTCCCTACCCCACTTTGGGCCAGGAAAATCAGTACTAGTTACAGGGTGCTACTCATGCCCCCACCACTTTTCGAGCATGAACTCCGTAGTCAAACCAGATGGGCCAGGGCATGGGTCGAGGCCGAGGGCAAGGAATGCAGGTCGAAACTTCGAGGACCCAAGGGTGTGTCTATGCTATGGTGCCACAAACTGAACCGGCAGATCATTCGGTTATACAGGGTACATTTCTACTCTCATGATTATGGGCTAGGGTGTTATTTGACTCTGGAGCATCACATTCATTCATTTCTGCTTCATGTGTAAAAGATTTGGGCTTAGAGGTTGAAACCTTGGAAGAGTCGTTGCATGTGAGTTCTCCCCTAGGAGCTAGGGTGAGCGTTGATCTGATGTGTAGGGGTTGTGAGTCAGAGATCTCGGGGATTCTACTCTCCGTGGACCTTCAGGTCATGCATATGTTAGACTTTGATGTCATCCTAGGGATGGACTGGTTGGCGGCACATCGTGTTGTTATTGATTGTGATTGGAAGATGGTCACTGCTTATACGGTGGATGGTGTTTGTTTTAAGTTTCAATGGGAGAAGCACAATACTTTGCCCCAAGCCGTGTAAGACTCTCTATGGCATAGGCAGCTGATGGGTTGGCTTGCTAGCCTTACCTTGGAGGACGAGGTGAGACAGGAGTTTGGTCTACCTCGGCTCGTTTGCGAGTATGAGGACATTTTTCCGGATGAGCTACCGGGATTGCCTCCCTATAGGGATGTAGACTTTAGCATAGAGTTACATCTGGGTACTTCGCCTATTTCTATGACTCCACATAGGATGGCACCCACTGAGTTACAAGAACTCAAGGTCTAATTGCAAGAATTATTGGACAAGAATTTTATCAGACCGAGCACTTCACCTTGGGGCGCTCCGGTATTGTTTGCCAAGAAGAAAGATAAGACACTATGGTTGTGCATAGACTATCGACAGTTGAATCGGGTCTCTATCAAGAATAGGTACCCTTTGTCAAGGATTGATGAATTATTTGATCAGCTAAGGGGAGCAAGGGTCTACTCCAAGATAGATCTCCAAATGGGCTACCATCAGTTGAGGATTAGGGAGGCAGATTTCCCTAAGACGGCGTTCAGAATGCAGTATAGGCATTTCGAATTCACAGTGATGCCATTTGGATTAACGAATGTCCCGACGACATTCATGGATCTCATGCATAGGGTGTTCCAACCTTATCTAGATCAGTTTGTTGTGGTGTTTGTTGACGATATCCTAATCTACTCCAAGTCTGAGGAGGAGCATGAGGGTCATTGGAGGGTTATTCTCCTAAGCTTAAGAGACCATCAGTTGTACGTCTAGTTCAGTAAGTGTGAATTTTGGCTAAATGAGGTGAAATTCTTGGGACACGTGGTATCAGTTTCGGGTGTATCCGTGGACCCTGAAAAGGTTGAGGCAGTTATGAGTTGGGATAGGCCAAGGTCAATATTCGAGATACGTAGTTTCTTGGGATTGGCGGGGTACTACCGGAGATTCATCGAGGACTTCTCTCGACTGGCTGGACCTATGAGGAGATTGACCCAGAAGGAGGTCAAATTTGGGTGGAATAATTCTTGTGAGAAGGCATTCCAAGAGTTAAAAAGGAGGTTGACTTCGGCTCCTATTTTGATAGTTTTCGAAAGGGGACAGATGTATACAGTGTACTGTTATGCATCCAAAGACGGACTCGGTTTTGTTTTGATACAGTCCAGGAGGGTGGTGGCTTACGATTCTCGACAGTTAAAGAACCATAAGCAGAACTACCCCACGCATGATATGGAATTGGCGGCCATTGTCTTTGCTTTGAAGGCTTGGCGCCACTATTTGTATGGCGAGAAGTTTGCGGTGTTTTCAGACCACAAAAGTCTGAAGTACATCTTTACATAGCGAGACCTCAATATGAGGCAACGCAGGTGGATGGAGTTTTTGGAGGATTACGACTTCACCTTGCACTACCATCTTGGTAAGGCAAATGTGGTGGATGATGCACTTAGCCGAAAGTCAAGGGAGTCTTGGCTAGTGTAGCTTCCCGAGAGTGGCTTATACTCGAGACAGTGGGACAGTTCGGGCTACATTATATGGGTCAAGCTCAGGGTACTTGGGGGAGTTTGGTGGCTACGCCTTCTCTACTGAGCAGAGTGATTAAGTCCCAGAGTCTGGACACTGAGCTGTTTGATTAGTACAAAACTTTATATATTTTTAGGTGCTAATCATCTCATCTTGGTTGCTTTTGAAGATTAAATCACAAGAGTTATGCCATTGGAAGTCTTAACTTTGATATTTTGTGTTTGCAGATTAAATGTGCTAGAAGAGGCTTCTTATGGCTTTTCCTAAGTTGCTTGTGATGATTGGAGGTGAACTGATGGCTTGCGGTGAGCTTTAGAGTGAAGAAATCAGGAATTCAAAAACAGGAAAACAATACAGCAGAAACCCTACCGGTAGACCCTACCAGTAGAGTCTGTCGTTCTGCTCCTCCTTCTGCTGCTCAGACTTCCTGCTTTGAGGGTCCCACCAGCACTTCTCGCCCACTCTTCTGACACGCCCACAACACTGTATACCTACCCTTGAACTTTTGGAGGCTTGGCATTAATGAACCATGGGAGTGAAGTGGGCTGCACATGGAGTTGCAGGCTAGCTTGTCAAGAGCCATCACTCAGCCCCTATGGATGGGAAGGCCTGCTCTTACACCTTGGGAACCATCATGCATGAAAATAAAACACACACACTCCATTATATTCAGTAATTTTTACACAAGAGAGGGAGAAGGGGGGTTGGCTACCTAAGCTTAGGAGTAGATATAGAGAGAGAGTTCCAAGGTTGAAGATGATAAATAGTAAATTTTGTTTTTGCATTTTCTTCTCCCATTTCACTTGCTATTGTTGTAGTAAGCTTTCATACTCTTGTAATCTTCATTTTATTACCTTAATGTCATTTACTTCAAGTCTATTTCAAGTTTAGTTGTGTAACTTAGATTTCACCATTTATGCTTTCAAGTTCTTCATTTCCTAGTTTAAAATGGGTATTGTTGATTTCTCTTCTTAGTTGAAGATTTCTTGCATTTAGTTAAGTTTTAATCTCCATTTCATCCTTGTCTCTTTACATTATGAATGTCCTTCTTTTAATATGAGTAGTTAGGATTTAAGTTGGTTAATCCAAGGGAAGACCTCCTCTTGGGGATTACATTTCAATTCTTCTTCATTCCTCCCTTTTGAGTCAAATGGTTCGATTTGACGGGGTTGAGAGTGGATGAGTTGGTGAGCCTTTGATATCCCGTAGGCCTAGTCATGGTTTATGCTTAGATACTCACCAATCTCGTCCCTAGCTTCCCCCGAATCAATCGTTTATTCATGCTCAATCGGAGGAAGGTTTTGAATTGATTTGGTATTCCCATTGGAATGAATCCTTTGGATTAGCCAACACTTGTTTTCTTGCATTTTCATTTACAAACCAAACACAAAACTCAAATACAAGATTTCACACTTTCTTTTCACTTTTGTAAAATCACTTTCACAAAACTCCCTTTCCTTCCCTGAGGAGACGACCTTGAAATACTTTCCAAGTAAAACATCGACAACGAAAGACTCCTTGCGATTGGGGAGCACTTTTGTGCACATTCCACATTTCATTTCACACATATTTTGTTCATCTATTTCCCACCATTCACATTCCGTTGTCGCCTTATCTCTTGCATCATCCCGAGGGAGAGTGACACTCCCTTCACACATAAGCCATATACATTTGAGGGTGGTATTGAGAGGTAGGGAACGACACTATTTTCAATCAAACACTGTTGTCCATCTAGGACCGGGTACAGGCAGGTACAGGTGACGAGGGCTGGGCCATTCACTCGGATGGTAGTCTTCGGTATCGAGGAAGGGTTGCGGTTCCTCAGTTGGCGGATCTAAGAGAGGAGATCCTTAGGGAGTTTCATTGCTCTCGTTTTGTAGTTCATCCTAGTGGCACGAAGATGTACCAAGATCTTCGTCGCCATTATTATTGGAGTGGGATGAAGAAGCACGTTGGAGACTTTGTCAGTAGATGTCTCACGTGTCTGCAAGTCAAGGCCGAGCACGAGAGACCAGCAGGGTTGCTCCAGCATTTGGAGGTAGCTGAGTGGAAGTGGGAGCATATCACGATGGACTTTGTGACCCACTTTCCACGGACATCGCGGGGACATGACGCGGTGTGGGTGATAGTGGATCGGTTTACCAAATAGACTTATTTTTTGGCAGTGCAGATGACCTTCACACTGTAAGAATTCTGCAAGTTGTAAATACGGGAGATTGTCCGACTACATAAGGAACCCGTATCTATAGTATCGAATCGTGACCCCAGGTTTACGGCTCACTTTTGGGAGAGCTTCCAACGAGCCATGGGGACACAGTTGATGATGAGTACTACTTTTCATCCCCAAATGGATGGTCACTCAGAAAGGACTATCCAGACATTAGAATACATGCTATGGGCATGCGTCCTAGATCTCAAGGGTAACTGGAAAGATCATTTACCTTTGGTGGAGTTCGTCTATAACAATAGTTATCAGGCGAGCATACAGATGACACCCTATGAGGCACTATATAGGAGGTCATGCCGTTCTCCAGTTTGTTGGACGGAGGTTAGAGGAAAACCCTCTACAGGTCCAGATTTGATTAGGAACACTTCAGCGAAGGTGCACCTGATAAGGAAACCTCTTCTTACGGCTCAAAGCCGGCAGAAGAGCTATGCCGACCTCTGGAGTTTGAGGTGGGAGGTCACGTCTTCTTAAAGGTGACACCTAAGAGAGGAGTGGTCAGATTTGGGAAGCAAGGGAAACTGTCTGTAAAACTCGGACAAATTTGAACTTTTTGTGCATAAGGGCAAAATGGTTATTTATCATCCTAATGCTTATTTGAGATACTCATTCTCTAGACCTCAGATGAAAAAACGGACTTCGCCATTGGATTCGTATCGCAAAATCTAGTCACCCTATCAAATTTCATCGAATTCTGAGATAGTCGAACTTTTGCACGTCGTTCGAGGCGACTGCGTGGCGAATGACATTTTAAAGGTTCCCAAAAATAAATTTTTAAAAATTTCTTTAAAATTAAATGAAATTTTAAATAAAATTAATTTGAACTTAATCCGATGTATAATAAATCATTTCGGGGCGAAAATGGACCCGAAAAAGAGGGGGCATGTGGCGTGTTGTGAGCCAAGTCTTTGAAATTATAAATAGGGACTTAATTGAGATATTTCAGCAGAAATATCTCATATTTTCAGCATTTGGCCGACCATAGAGAGAGAAGAGAGAAAAGAGAAGAAAAAAAAAGTTCTTCAAGCTTCATCTTTGATTTTCCGGAGTTCCGCCGCTCGGAATCCGTCAAGCCAAGAACCAAAGTTCATCTCCTCGATGAGGGCTACGCATATGTACCAAGAACGAGAGATTTAACCGAAGATCCAAAGAAAAGATTTTGGAGAAATCAAGATCTTTTGGAAGTTCTATCACTTCCTACACGCTATAAGAGGTAGGGTTCTTTCTACTATGGTTTTACTCCTACCTTAAGGGGCTGTTTTTGGTGGCTGAAAGGTGAATGTTATGTGGTTGTTTTGTGGCTGAAATATGGTTGTTTATGGGCTGTTTTTGTGGCTAAAAAAGGGCTACATATAGGTTGTCCAAATGGACTGCTTTTGGACTGTTTTAGCTGCTGAAATTGAGTGGTATGTGGGCTGTCCAAATGGACTATTTTTGGACTGTTTTAGTGGCTAAAAAGTGGACTACATATAAGCCACTTTGCGGACTATTTTTGGACTGTTTTAGTGGCTAAAAAGTGGACTGCATATAGACCACTTTGCGAACTGTTTTTAGACCACTTTGCGGACTGTTTTTAGGCCATTTTGTGGATTATTTTTAGGCCACTTTGTGGACTATTTTCAGGCCATTTTGTGGACTGCATATAGGCCACTTTGCGGACTATTTTTGTGCACTTTCATGGACTGTTTTTGTACACTTTCATGGGCTGAATTTGTGGGCCATTATGTGTTATAACATGCTTGTGAATTGTATTGGATATGAATGTTAATACATGTTAGTTGATGTTTTGACGTTGTTATGAATTTTTGGAGATTATATACATATGATATAATTATCCATGATACATATTAAAATGTATGGTTTAATTGGTTCATATGACACTCATTCCATATACATTGCATATGTACGGAGACATCACATTCATGGGCTTAGGCATGAGTTTGAGAGTGTGTATGCATGGTTAATCAAACACCATTCTTGGTGATTAACATGTGAAATCGGTAAAGTCGGATCGAAGATCCCATTGAGCCGCATGTTGCATGAAAAACTTGTGTCGGGTATAGCAAGAACGGGTAGATCCTCCCTTCGGGTGCAAGACCCGGCGGCTTGGTTATACACTCCCCTGTGGCGAAATTCTAGAAAAGTGTAGTATGGTATACAGAACCAGTGGTATAAAATTTAAAATCTGTTGCCCAACAAGACACAAGGTTTTGATTTATAAGAAAATACTCATTTAATTAGTACCATCCAATAATGATCTGATTTATTTATAAAACACATGATTTTAAAAACAAAGCGATCATTGGATGTATTTTCGTCGTATGACGGTTACACTGTACGAGTGCATTGTATTGTGTTGTGGGAGTCGGTGAGGACTCGGGTCATGATGCATGAGTGAGTTTCATCTCATTTCATAGTATGGTATAGTAGAATTCCAACTTAGAATTGTCTATTCTTACTTGGAATGTTGATGTGATTATGAAATGTTGTATGAGACCATTGCATGTGCACTTAGGTGGAGAGTAGCCTCTGTAGGAAATTACTCTACTGGGCGTTGCTCACCCTATACGGGAAAATATTTCAGGTGGGAGAAATACACCGGCGGATGGCTCCAATTTGGACCCTCATGTTTGAAGAAAGCCGAATGCGGCTTTATTTTGTGTTAATGTACAACACTTGTGAAAATTATATTTTGGACATGTAATCCTTTGCAAATGATTGTAATAGAATATATATGAATCATTGTTAAAGTAACCTTGCATGTTTTAATATAAGTATGGATAATTGGACCCAGTATGGCCAATGTTTACTTATAAATGGATCTGGTGTGGTCAATGTTTTATATTGGGCCTCGGACGGGTCATGTGAAGATATATTGCACAGATTGGGTTTTGGGTAGAGTTTTCCGTACAACGGAGACTCTGTCCGATTTTCGTTAAATTATGGACTCCGGTAAATGGGGCATAACGGCGCAATATCGAGTTAATCGGTATCCACGGATATTCCGCGGGTTGATGAGTAATCAACGGAACCTCAGATTTTTGGGATGTCACACTGTCGCCGAGGTTTATCGGTCCCTTCGAGGTACTCGAGAGTGTGGGTACAGTGGCTTACAGGTTGGTATTACCGCCAAATTTATCGGGTGTTCACGCAATATTCCATGTTTCAATGCTCCGAAAGTATACTCCATAACCGACACATGTGGTGGATTGGGGTGAGTTAATAGTTGATGCGGATGGGACCTTCGAGGAGTGACCGGTGCATATCATGGATAGCCGGGAGCAAGTTTTGCAAGGAAAGACTGTGAGACTAGTGAATGTGCTATGGCAGCATCGGGGAATGGAGGAGGCAACATGGGAGCATGAGGACACTATTCGTGCCAATTATCCATTCTTGGTCGAGGATGGAGGTACGTGTTCATGGTTTTAAAAATAAAGTTACTTCTTGCATGTACTATAAGTTATGTGTGTATGTGGGCATGAATTTCAGTGACGAAATTCTTTTAAGGGGAGAAGAATGTAAAAACTCGAGTAAATTTAAACTTTTAAGAATAAAGGGCAAAATGGTAATTATCACGAAAGTTCAGGTTAAAAACCTGAAATTTTCTAGAACTCGGATGATGAAACGGATCTCACTGTTGGAATCGTCTCGTGAAATCTAGTGACCATGTCAAATTTCATCGAATTCTGAGATAGTCATGTTTTTTTACATTTTACGAGGCGGTCGGGCCCTGGGAGATCCAAATACGAAATTTTGGGAAAATTATGATATTTTTAAAATAAATGAGGTTAACATAAATTAAAAATATTTTGAACTTAAACCGGAGCAAAATTTAAGCGTTTCAGGATGAAAACGGACATGGAATAAAAAAATGGACGTGTGGCGCGTTGTGGGCCAAGTGTCATAAAAATATAAATATGGGGAAAATCAGATTTTTCCCCCATTTTCTCAGCCATTGCTAGCCGATAGAGAAGAGAGGGAAAATAGAAGAAATCTCCAACTTCACTCGACGATCTACGGAGCTAGAGAGCTCGGATTCGTTTGGGCCAAGAGGAAAAGTCGATCTCCTCGATGAGGGCTACGCGTACCCATAAAAAAGGAGGGCTTTCACCGAAGGTGAGAAAACCAAAATTTTGGGGAAGCTTGGATTGGAGCTTAGGTCGAATTCTTGGAACTTCTACGGTCGTTCCTCACGCTACAAAAGGTAGGGAACTTTCCTACTTGGGTTTTATTCACAACTTTAAATGTAGTGTGGAAATGGGTAGGTTAATGTGAGATCCTGATATCCCACATCGGCTGGAAGAGGGGGAGTTGCTGGGCTTATATGTAA
>CM042197.1:20230339-20266708 GCA_023539305.1 Ilex asprella | reverse complement strand
TTTCATGATAAACATATCATGAGAAAATCCTTTGAACCATTTCAAAAAGTTTTATTATATAATGCCAAGCTTAGATTATTTCTTGGAAAACTGAAATCTAGATGGACTGGTCCTTTTATTGTTAAGCAATTTTTTAACTATGTAGCAATAGAAATTGAAAATCCAGTAACTGGAAATATTTTCAAAGTAAACGGTCAAAGACTTAGACCATACTATAATGAATTTACTAAAGATATAACGGCTGTACACCTGTCAGATCCAGTTTATATGTAATAAACATATCATGTTATTTCATTACAAGTATTATTACTGATTACTTGTAATTTATTTTGACAGATATCCCAAGTGGTGAAACAACAACAAATTCCTGATCTCCATTATCAGTGCTGACTATTACCATTCTTACGTTACAAATAACAGTTAATCTAAGTTGGGGAGATAGGCACATAAATTTTCTTTGTGTATTAAAAGTAGTAATAGTAATTTAAAATTTTGGTTTGTCTTTGTGACTGAAAGACGTTAAAGAACCGGATAGTGAGTCTTAAAAAAAAATTATATATATATATATATATATATATAATATTTTATCATAGACGAGAAACTATTCTGGTTAAGTCTCGTTCTATTACGTCATCTTCCAAAAGACATACATGCATTAATCGTGAAAAAAGCTAGAAGAGTGAGAAATTTAGAATTTTTTTGCAAATCAACCACCACCCCTCTGCAGAAAAGTGCATATTCCAAACATCGATGAGCGAATTGTCTGTGTGCTTGTGTGAAATGTGGTCGAGCAGAACATTTAAGAAGGTATAATAAGTGTGCGAAGCCAATTTAAGGGAGGCTCGTTAGATCGTTTATGCTGGATTAGGAAGGGACAGAGTAAGGAGTACCCTGAGACGCCATCATATTCGGGCCCAATGTTAACCAGATTCGTGAGGAATGAAATTAATTGTGTCACTGGCATACCCAAATCAGATAGTTCTGATGCTGAGACAATATGATTAAAATAATGTATGAATTTTAGAAGAATTGTAAATACTTGTACATAAACTATACACACTAATAAATAAATAAATATAGGATAATTTGAAAAATCAGTAAATATCAATAACACATAAAAAAAAACCCACCAATTCTTTTGATAAGAAAAAAAAGAGTGGTTAGTAAATTTTTTTGTAGAATATGTAAAACATATTTAATTTTGTATATTGCAGGAATTTGAAACAAGGAAGAAAACAATTAACAACCTGCAGTACAACAAAAAAAAAAAAAAAACGAGTAAGTTTGGACCGTCCGGATGGCAGTCCCACCATCTGGACGGTGCTCCATAGTATAAAAACTCCTCCCCACGCAACCCGTTCAGTTCTTCATCGCCTTGCACCCAGAAACTTTCGGCCAAAGCCGAAAATCTCAAACCCAAACCTCCAAATCTCCTATTCTCAGTCAATTTCAATCAAATTTGTTCTGATGATCCATTTACCCATCACATTTTGAACATATTTATCGATCGAAATCACTTGAAACAAAGAATCCAAAGAAAAATTAAGAAAATCATGGATTTAAAACCACGGGCAAGATCTTCAAGATGAACCTCAAGAACAACCATTCCAACCTCCTAAATCATTCATTTCACCAGAACAACAGCTACCAGAAGAGCAACCATACATTCCAGTGGATAATAGGACAGACAGACAAATTCTGCTAGGTATGGAAAATACTATCACCTAGCTCGGTACCAGCATTAATCAAATGAACCAAAGGATGAAGGACTATGAAAACAACCAAGCAGAAATGTTGAGGCTACTGAGATAGCACTTTGGAGGAGGACCATCCAATTCATGAAATCTGAAAATTCTCCATAAAAACTTTACTATCTTTCACTCAGCTCTTTAAATTATGCACTTTCCTTTATGCAGTTAGACTTTAAAGTACCTTCGCACTTGTTTATTTATTTGCTTGTTTTAAAACTATGTGTATACTCGTTAAGTTTTGAACTTAGGTATGTTTAAATTTTTTTTTGTTAAAATTAGGAAACTTACTTCATATGATTCATAGTAAAATTAAATTAATATTTTAGGTACATTGCTAGAAAAGTCTTAACATGATCACTGAGATTTTCACACTTTAGTTGTATATTATCTTAATATTTTTATTTAAACTAAATCATGAAGCACAAATAGATATCTTTATTATGCAAAACCCTATGAAATATTACATTATTTACATGTGTAGTGGAGATATAGAACTAATTGAAGAATTTGAGTCAATCTTTCTTGGAGAGATAATCTATATCTACTCAGATAAACATCTTCACTTCTATAGTAAACTTTCTTTGAATAATTTCATTAAGTTTGTTTTGATTAACGCTTATTAGATTATATTATTAACACTATCCTTGAAATTCTTTTATAGGAATTATACCGATATATGATTTTTGGAAAATGATCTTAGGCCATGTTTCATTAATCTTGAGCCTTGACCATTTCTTTTACAAAATTATCCTTAGTCAGCTATGTTTGAGCCTAAAAGAATATATATTCTTTTCATGAAACCTCATAAATATCCGAGTTATATAAAAATATATCAAACCTACCTTTACTACATAATTTTTTTGCACCCTCTTTTATATCAGCAGGATACAAAAAAAAAAGGTGGAAAAGAAAAGGGTATTGGTTGTTCAAAGAAAAGAAAAACCCATGACAAGGCTATGAAAAAAAAGAAGAAGAAAATAGCCAAGAAAGTGAAAAATGAAAAGGATAAATATAAAGTTTTGAAAAAATAAAAAGAGGTGTGTCGCAACATAAATGGTAGCTTTTGAATCCGACAGACGTCATTTCTTAAACCCTAAACCGATGGCTACATTACAACCTAAAGAAAGCCCTTTTTGATTCCATAAATTATTTATCTGTATTTGTCCTATCTATCTATAAAAGGAGAATGTTAATAATATATCTGATATAGTGTTGATATCCAGTCATAAGATTATGTCACATTCCAATTTTATTTAAATATCTGTTGATTCAGATATTACATGTGATATTATTTGTTTTGCCTATAATATTCCAATCACATGTAATTACTGAGGGAGTAGTCACTATAACGTATATTCCTTGCTGAGTGCATTCCAGGAAAGAATTGACATCAAGACTACCACAAAAAGGGTAATATTTCTCGAGTGTTATTTGAAAATAAAGGAATCACTACACATACACATAGGTTTTTGTAAAAATATATAGATAATATTACAATTAACATGTGTTACTCTTATAGTGATCAGAGAAAAAAAACATATTTTAAGCAATGCATAGAAATAACAATTTAATTTTACATATGAAACATATGAAGCATGCATTCCTGACTGTTGAAGTTTATAGGTAGCTTCACTGGAAACCTGAATGAGACACAACTCGTCCACTAGGAATCACCTAGGGGTTTAATGGCTTATTACATATGCTAAATGCAATCGTGAAAAAGTCTACGAAAATGATTTTACCTCTTTCATTTTGTTAATAGATTTACTAGAGACTAGTAAAGTTTTAGTTGGGGAGTGTGATTAACCTTAAATAGTATATAAATTAGAATTATTAATAAATTCGAATTAGTATAATAAACACACCAAAAAAATAGTAATTAATGTGAATTAGGGTTTGTCCGATAATGATATTTTTTACAGTTAATATCCGAAAATTCAGGTTTCAATGCGGAATTAACACAAGATGCAATGAGCAATGTTAAGGAGCTTGAAATAATGAAGGCTAAAGTGTAAATTTCCCAAGTGAAGAGTTAGCATGCATGCAACTTGCAAGACCAGCTAACCCCCACTGGCTGGACGGTGGCAGTGTCGTCCGGACGGTCACCAAAGGACGGCCAACACTTATCTTCTTCCTTATGCTTCCTTTGTGCCTATAAATACCCCCTCGTTCACTTCAACAGGCCGGATCACCACCATTCCTTTGTAAAAAACACAAATTTCTGAGAGCCCCCTGAGAGAAATCCAAAGAGAAAGAAAAGAGAGAAAAGAGAAATAGCAACTTGATTCGGTCCGTGATACATTTCAGCCAGAACTCTGTATTTCTACATTTCTGTTGTATCTTTCTATTTGGAAAGTTGAAATGCCGCCACTTTTCTGTCTTGACTGATAATAAAAGTGATTGTGTTTCAGTTATTCCTTATGAAAGATCTTTTAAATTCAGTACTTTAAATTCTGTTGTAATGGCAACTACCTGCACTCCGTGCTTGTCTATAGCAATGGAGCGTTAGTAGTCATTTATACCCTTCAAACTAGGGTTAACATATGTATAATATTGGTTAGATTCTGGAATTGCTGATGTTTTATTTATACGTTTATTATATTAATAAGACATGCCAGCTAGAATAACCCCGATGTTCTTACTTGTATGGCTTGTCCTCCTCCGGAATGTTGAGGAAGTTCTACTGACGCATGATATTATTATATATAATAATATTGTCAGTCGAATAACCCTGGTGATCCTATCAATATGGCTAGTCCTCCACTGGAATGCTGAGAAAGTTTTGCTGGTAAATACATATATCACAGATAATCAATTGAATAATTCAAGTACTCCGTCTGAATGACATGACCTTTTGGTTGACATATCTAAACACAGTTAACATGACAAGTTGCTGTGTTATGATTTACTACCACCAGCTAACCTGAAAAGTTGCGGGAAGATAGTCTATATCACCTGCAGGTTTACTTGAATTAATCAGTTGACACATCTATACCCAGTGTAGCTTATGAAGCAGTTGTGTTATAATATATTACCACCAGTGTAGCTTGAGAAGCAGCTGTGTTACGGTTTATTATATATGCATTTACAAGCAAAAGATCAAATGAATAACTCAATTATTCCTCATGAAAGGCTCAACCTTCTGGTTTGCCTGAGTTAATCAGTTGACATGTATATAACCAGTGTAGCCTGAGAAGCAACTGTGTTACAAAATATTACCACCAGTGTAGCTTGAAAAACAGCTGTGTTATGGTTTATATATACCAGACATGCCGGTTAGCTTTCCAGTAAAATGGAAGTTAATTGATGTGAGGTAGCGTTTCCAGTAATCAACCAATACAAAGCATATGGATCCCTAAACTGAAATGTATCTTTTATATTCTTGTCAGTTATATGTTTTATTTACGCACTGTTTTTATTTAATTGTTTAAACTAGTTATCAAACTAAGCTTACATCACAAGCTAAAGAAATAATATTCTGCTTCAAACAACCATCTTTATTGTTTTTATTTTATTTTAAGTTCTAATTACTGAAACTCTTCGTGGGATCGATACTTGGACTTAAAAATCGAGAAAACTATAATTTGACCACTTATACTTGGGTGTATAATATTAATTAAATCCGATCACTAAAAAGTGCGAATCAGTGCTATTGTGAAACTTGAGATCTCTTTAAAATGTCCATGTTTTTATTTCAAAATTATATATGCTAGTTGTGAAATGAGACCGACCAATTTTATATATCTTTTCTAAACCTTGTTCGGGTTTGAAAGAATTCTCCTACAGAGCTTCGTGCTCACCCCTTACTTAATAACCTTTACAGATTGTCCTCTAGAGGAAGAGCTGGGAGTCGAGGAGCCCGCACACTGGGAGACTTCATTACACGGGAGCGTGGATCCCAAGGTGGACACTTAGAGTGACACTTTCTTTTGATGCTAGACTAGGAAATTCATTTTGGAGGCATTGTGAAGTCTAGTTTTCTTTTGTTATTTCCACTGCGCTATAATAGTTAAATTGTTGGGATGTAAATGTCATTGTTTGGCATATTCTTTTGGATAATATTGTATGTAGTTTATGGAGGATGAATGAAGCCTTTTTTATTGATGGATTATTTTAGTGCTCTCATGATGTTAAAATAAGTCATCTACTTCTGAAAGAGGAAAATATATTTTAAAAGACCATGATGATTTAAGAGATAAAATGGCTAACTTATCTCGAAAATTAGAATCCTTGGAAATGAAAAAACTTAAGCAAGTAGCTGTCGTATCTACTACTGATCAAACATATGAAATTTGTGCGTTGTTAGGACATCTTGCAACAAAATGTCCAACTATACCTGCTTTCAAAGAAGTTTTAATTGAACAATCTAATGCTGTTCCAACTTATACTAAATCATATTCAAATCCATATTCTGAAACTTACAATTCTGGATGGAGAAATCATCCGAATTTTAATTAGAGAAATACACAACCTATAAATCAAACACAAGGTCCCCCACAGCTCCAAAATCAACAACAATATCAACTGTACCTACCTCCTCAAAGAAGAACTCTGGAAGATAATATGAATCAATTCATTCAAATTCAAATGAATTTTAATACACAAACTACTCAAGCTTTTAATGATTTTAAAACCCAATCTTCCCAGAGTATCGAAGATATCAGGAGTCATCTAGCTAAGTTGACTCAGTCCTTAAGTATTTCAGAGAAAGAAAAGTTTTCATTGCAACCTAAACCTCTACAAAGTCAGAACCAAGCCAACGTTGTGTCATCTGAAGCTTCTCCAAGGCAAGTACAAGCAATCGCAACACTAATAAGTGGTAAGGTAATTGATAAAACCTTAAAACACAAAATTTCTAAAAAGATACGTAAGTCAATTCCTGTAAACGAACCACTTGAATCTAAACCCTTAATAAAAAAATAATTAGAAATACAAAGTGAAAAATATCTTTCATATCCTATTGCTTTACCTTTTTCTCAAATAATTAAACAACTTTCATCTGAAAAGATCAATATGACATTCTTGAGCTATTCAAATAGGTAAAGATTAATATTCCTTTGTTGAATGCAATGAAACAAGTTCCAATTTATGCTAAATTTTTAAAAGATCTTTGCACAATAAAAAGAACTAATGTACCTAAGAAAGCATTTTCAACTGAACAAGTTAATAATATAATACAACATGATACACTTCTTAAGTACAAAGATCCGGGTAATCTTATAGTCTCATGCCTTATTGGAAATTTTTGAATTGAAGAAGCCCTGCTAGATCTTGGATCCAGTTGTAATTTAATGCCCTATGCAGTCAATACACAACTAGGATTAAGTGAGTTAAAACCTTCTAATATTACACTACAACTAGCAGACCGATCAATAAAAATTTCACGAGGAGTTGTGGAAGATGTTATTGTCCAAGTTGATCAATTATATTTTCTAATATATTTTATTGTTATAGACACATAACCAATTTTTCATGTATGTGCATCCATACCTCTTATTTTAGGTTGACCATTCCAAGCTACATCAAATGCATTAATTAATTGTAGGAATGGAATCGTGAAAATTTTATTTCAAAATATGACTTTGGAATTAAATATTTTTAAAGGTGCAAAACGACCTAGAGAATAAAAGAAGAAGAAGAATTGCATGAAGTAAATTGTGTTGAGACATTGACTCAAAGTTTCTTTGAAAATAATTTTCTGAAAAAATAGTTATTGACATTGGAATCAATAACTGAATCTGAATCTGAAAATATATTCGAAAAGAGTCTACAATGTAAAGAATTGTTACCAAAGCTTGTAGAATCGAATGTCAAAGTTTTTAAGCTAGAATTAAAAAATTTACCAACTAATCTAAAATATGTCTTTTTAGGAAAAAAAATGAAATCCATCCAGTAATTATATCATCAAATTTATCTGAAATTCAAGAAAAAGAACTAAAAAAAGTTTTGAAAAATCATCAAAGTGTTATTGGATGGACAAATAGAAGATATAAAAGGTGTAAGTCCACTTCTCTGCACTCACTGTATTTATTTAGAAAATGATGCTAAACCATTTTGTCAAATACAAAGAAGATTGAATCCACATTTAAAAGAAGTAGTTTGCCCAGAAGTACTTAAATTACTAGATGCTAATATTATTTATCCTATATCTGATAAGAACATGGATTGGATTTCGCCGGAGCCGGTACATTGGTATGAGACAATGCAACGGTAGGTGCCCTTCCAAACCATTTGGAAATGGTTTCTTGTTGGAAAAATACTTTTTAATGTTCCCATTTAATTATCACTGTCGTGTAAACTTGAGATCTATTTAAATATCCCTGTTTTCTTTCAAAATTGATATATAATATTTGTAAAATGAGACTGACCTATTTTACATTTTTCCAAACCTTGTATGAGTTTGTGAGGATTTTGCTAGAGAGTTTCATGCTCACTCCTGACAGTTAAACATTTTTTAAATTTGGTGCTCGAGGAGAACCTTGGAGTGAACGAGCAGGGGTATTGGGAGGCACCACCCAAGTGGAATCTAGATCCCGAGGAGGACATGTAGAGATAATAGTTTCTTTTGTACTAGACTCGAGAATTTATTTTGAACCTTGTAAAGTCTAGTTTTCTTTTGTTATTTTCGTTGCGTTACATTAGTTAGTTGTTGGAATGTAAAGGCCAAGATGGGTCTATTCTTTTGGGACAATGTTGTAGACATTATATATATATATATATATATATATATATATGATGAATAGAATTTATTTATTGATGGATTTTGTTAGTGCTATCATGATGTAAATGATTTTAGAATGTAATGTCGCCCAGGGGGCATTTGGGGCGTTACAGATAGTAACCCTGTTTAACTACTGGTAGTCTATGCATAGTCAAAGGGTCTTGTCCTTCTTCTTAGCAAACAACACCGGAGCACCCCCAAGGTGAAGTCCTCAGTCTAATAAACCCCTTGTTCATCAATTCTTGCAATTGGATCTCTAGTTCTTGCAACTCAGCTAGTGTCATTCTATGTGGAGTCATAAAAATGGGCGATGTATTGGGGTGTAACTCAATGGTGAAGTTTAAATCCCCATGTAGAGGTAATCCTGATAGTTCATCCAAAAAAATGTCCTCATACTCACAAAAACCCTGAGGTAGACTCAACTCCTGTATCACCTCGTCCTCTAGGGTAAGACTTGCTAGCCGACCCATCAATTACCCGTGTCATCGGGAGTCATACATGACTTGAGGTAAAGCGTCATGCTTTTTCTGTAACACCCCACATTTTCTTTTATATATGTATATAGATATGTAGTAAATAACTGTTGTAAAAATGCTAATATATTTAAAGTTGTAGGGATGAACTAAGTAGATAGTAAGAGTAGAAATAAAAATGTGATTTGAGGTAATAGAGTATGTTGTAGAAGTTGGGGGTAGTCTGGAGTCAAAACACACTTTAGAGAGAATTTGGGTAGAAAGAAATTTTGGATACTGCCCTAGTGTTTTGATCATAACTTTTTATTTTAGCATCCTGTTTATCTGAAATTTGGACAGTGGATAGTAGACTTCCAGGTCTATAAATTAGTATTTCATGAAAATATTTTAAATCGACTTCTAAATAGGTCAAAACAGCATTGGAAGTTATGGAAGAAACTGGAACGAACGTTCGAACGTTAAAGTCCGTTCGAACGGTTGTTCTCTTGTCTAATGAAAAACGCAAAAGTACTGGGAGCAACAATTGTTGGAAATCCAAGTGACGTTTGAATGGTAGTTCCGTTTGAACGGTACTTACAGATTCTGCCTTTTTAGAATCGCGCACATGGGGTTATTTCTCCCACTATAAATACTTAAACACGCCTCCATTGACCTCATTTTAGCAATTATAACCCTAGAAATACTTAGAGAGAAAGAGAGAAAAACAAGATCAAAGGGAAAAAACAAGAGATTGAAGAGTTAATTCAAGATCAAAACCTAGATTTCAAGAACACAAGGTAGGGGATTTCTTCTCTTTCTCTTACATTGAGGCTAGGTTTACTTATATGTATTCTTTACACTCTAAATCTTATATGTATGCTATAGATCATTGATTCTTGATATCCTTATGAATATTAATATACTTTAAACAATATTAATGGTTGGTTAACCATTAAATCCTTGTTCTTGGCCAAAAACCCTAGTTTTTCAAGAGAGATGAACTTTTCTCTAAATTTTCATTTGTTCTTGATTTCAAAACCTTAGTGTTTCATATTGAACAACAAATGATGTTTATGATGATCTCTTATATTTTTCATACTTGGTTATTGGAATTGTCACACGATGAAATTGGGAATTTTGTTAATACTTGGAGATTGCTAGTTTATTGAGAATATGTTGGTTTCCTTAGTGTATGGTTGTTGTGAGGGACTTGAATTGCCATCGAAAGATGCCGTAGAGTGTTAGAGGTTAGTCTACCCCGGTGGGGGTAAGATGGTTTCCTAACACTTGTAGTGGATTGTCATTTGGTAATGCGACCACTGTCGTTCACTGGAGTTCGAACTAGGGGTGGTATACCTTTCCTGGGGAGGGATTCGTCACTGCCATTGGGATGATAGACGCCCTTTTCCAAAGAGTTTGTGATTTGATTGTGATTGGTGAACTATGTATAGTCGTTGGGTAGATTCTTGAGAAACAATCAACGTACATGGCATGGGATGAACCAATATATATCTATATATCTACATGAGAATATGAATTGGATTATGTTGGAGCCGGTGCATTGGTATGGGACAATGCAACGGCAGGCATCGGTCCAAACCATTTGGAAATGGTTACTATTAAAGAATACATTTTTCTATGTCCATTTGATTATCACTGTTGTATAAACTTGAGATCTATTTAAATGTTCTTGTTTTCTTTCAAAAGTTATATATGATATTTTTGAAATGAGACCGACCCGTTTTACATATTTTTTTATAAACCTTGTTTGAGTTTGGGAAGATTTTGCTATAGAGCTTCGTGCTCATCCCATACAATTACATATTTTCAGATCATATACTAGATGAGGAGTTAGGAGTCGAGGAGCCCGTACACTGAGAGACTCCACTCTACGGGGAGGTGGATCCTAAGTTGGATGCTTAGAGCGACACATCATTTTGTACTAGACTAGGATATTCTTTTGAAACAATGTAAAGTCTAGTTTATATTTTGTTATATTCCGTTGTGCTACTTTAGTTAACTTTTAGTATGTAACGGCCAAGATGGGTCTATTCTTTTGGGAGAATGATGTAAATTCTATAGATAACTTTATGAAATCTTATTTATTGAAGAATTATGTTAGCGCTCTCATACAGTGAATGATGTTTAGAATGTAATACTGTCCAAGGTGTATTTTTTGGGTGTTACATTTTCCCTGATACTTGAAACAAACACCATTCGGCGTATACGCAATGACCCTCTTCTAGTCACAATCAATAACAACACAGTGTGTCGTCAACCAACTCATGTCATGGATGACATCGAACTCTGACATATCCATGAACCTAAGGTCCACTGTGAGTAGAATCTCCGAGATTTCTAACTCACAACCCTGACATATCTGATCAATCCTCACCCTAGCTCCTAGGGGAAAACTCACATGCAATAGATTTTTCCAAGGTTTCAACCTCTAAGCCCAAATATTTCACACATGATGCAACAATAAAAGAATGAGATGCACTAGAATTAAATAGTACTCTTACCTATAAGCGAGAGAGTAGAAATGTACCTTTGATAACCGACTGATATGTTGACTCAGTCTGAGGTGTGATGGCGTAGAAACGCCCCTAGGTCCCTGAAGTCCCGACTTGTGAGCCTTATCCTCGGCCTCGACCCATGTCTTGGCCTATCTGGCCTAATTGCGGAATTCCCGCACGTGAAGTAGTAGGGGCCTATGTAGTACCCTGGTACTGCTACTAGCTCCCTTGGCCTATGGTGGGGTAGAGAGGAACAAAATATGTCTGTGGATGCCCCACCGAAGACTGGGACTGGGATGCTCCATAACTCTAAGATCCCTGTCGTTGAGGACAATCCCATTTCATATACCCCCATTGGTGGCAATAAAAACAACTCATTTAGCCTGTCGGGTAGGAAGGTCTCTGATTTCTCCCACCTTGGGAGGATTAACCTTGACCTTGGCCTTGGCCTTGATAGCTGCAGCCCTGTGGAGTAGAAGTCCTTTGCTTTTTCCCCGAGCTTGAAGAAAAAGATTGGCCCTCCTTCTTCTTGTCCTTAACACCCGCTTCTCGGATGTTCCATGCATCATCCACCTCTCTCTCAATGGACATAGATGCCTCGACCATCAAGTCCAAGTCATGCAAAAAAAGACCCACAATTTTACCTTGGATGGACAATTTCAACCGATCATCAAACTTTTGCACCTTGGCCATATCTGTGGCCACATAGTTGTCAATGAAACGGGCTAATTCTGTGAACTTAGCCACGTATTCCAACACCATCATAGTCCTTTGTTTCATATTCAGGAACTCTCGAGCCTTAGCTTATCGGACAGACACCGAAAAGTATTTTCCCATGAAGAGCTCTCGAAATTCTCCTCATATCATTGCCTCCAAATTCCTCAAGGCCTTTACCCAATCCTATCACAATTGGGACTCTCCCTCTAGCTAAAAAGTAGCTAGCATTATCATAGTGACATCGGAGGTGATCTCCATAGCCACTAAGATCTTTTTAACCTGTCGGAACCAATGGTCTGCCACTAACGGATCGCCCCTCCCTTGAAAGTCGGAGGATGGTGTGCCTTGAACTTCTGGAGGTTGCTTGAACCTTCATGTACCACATTTGCACTAGTTTGTGCAATAGTAGCAATTATAGCACTTGCTTGTGTAATAGTAACAGCCGCCTCACCAATAGCCTCTACAAAGGCTTGGTGATCAAAGACCAGTGGTGGTTGGTTATTCCATCCACCGCCTCGACGTCCCCTCCCTCTACTTGCCATCTACACACATATAAAATAACAATAGAGTCTCACACGGTATCCCAAGATAGGGATCAAGTTTAAACTTTAAGATTTCTCTCATTGTCTCACTACTAGTGTGTATGTCACCCACTAGTAGGCATTTACACCTTGAACTATCCCGTTCATCCCTTTTCCGAACTCAAGGTTATGTTTTCTAACCCTAGTGTTCCTCCTTTCATATACATAGTATCATGCATATAATTCACATAACACATAACACATAATCATGTAGTATATTAGAGCACATAACATTAAATGCACAATGAATGCAATTGTCTAAACCCATGCCCAATCAAGCCCTAGGTAATTCGTATACCTATGCTTTGATACCAAGTTGTGACACCCCAAAATCTGGAGGTCCTTTATTAACCATTGATAACCCATCTACCCACGGAAATACCAATGAATGCCGCATAACCTGACACCACATGATATTATCCCCTAACCAAGATCGTATCCTCATGGACAACAACATACCGGTACGCGTATCGATCTTCTCTGCCTACTGGACAACACCATACCGGTTCACGTACCAGTACAATTTGTCCAGTTTTGTCCGTTAGGCCTGTTTTTCATCTCCAATCCATTCCAAAACTTTTCAAAACTAACCCAAGTTTGTACAATACACATTTCTACTCCAACCATAGTTGATACAAGTTCTATTACAATTATTTACGTACAGTTACATGCCCAAAACATAGCTTAACAAATGTTTTACAAGAATTCAAGGTTAAAGGCCACAAGTTGTCCTCGCTTCATCCATGAGGCCCCGAATAAGGACCGTCCTCCGGCATGTATCCCGTACCTAAAATATTTTCCCGTATAGGAAGAGCTATGTTCAATAGAGTATCCCCTACAGAGGTTATTCCTCAACCTAGATGCATATGAAAAGTTCACATGTAACATTCAACAATCCATAACATTTCAAGCAAGAATATGCATTCAATGTTGGAATTTCTGATGCCATGCCATAAAATGAGATGAGACTCACTCATGCAACTCAACCCGAGCCCTTCCCGGCTCCTCAACCATGTTAGTGTCATTATGTATAAATATGTCATATATGTTACATATCAAATGATGTTTACAATCTAGGATCTTTGTTGGGGTGGATGTTCATGGACTTACACCTAGGGTCTCTAACCCACACAAAATTTACGGACTCCTACCTAGGGTACCGCTTACGCTCACACACTTTATGGACTGAACCAAGGAAGTGCGTACCCCATCTACTGGGCCTTTCACTCGAGAGATTTTCTAGCCCCTTCTTTCTACCCTGACCAAATTTACCATGCAACCATGCGGCTCAGCTAGGCCTTCAACCCAACTATTTTAAGCAATCCGTCAATCACCAAGTATGTTGTAGACAACCACCATGCACACACACCCATATGATGCAATGTCTCCGTTCATATGCAATGTGATGCACCATTACAACAACAATATCATGTCTTATATGTGATGAATGCCATATGGACTAATTTAACACATAACCATCCAATTCCATGGCAAATTATATCATAAGCATATAATTTTCACATGTTATCGCATAACTCAAGCATGTTATTCCAATTTAACCAAAACAATAATTTCAATTACTCAAGACATTTTATCAAACACCTTCAAGGAACCAATCATGTGAAACATATATCATGCCCAAAATTTTACCAAGTTAAACGAATCTATACAAGTAACTTCTATATATTGAATTCAAGCTAGACTTTGTCTTGAGTATTTTCATACAAAATTTTGTCATTTCCATGACCATAGACTCATTTCCATATCAAGAGACAAGGCAGAGGTAGTTTTATATCCCTAAGCATTCCCTATGTACACCATAGGTTGGAAATAATCAAAGTAGGAGGGAACCCTACCTCTTGCAGTTTAAAACGAAAGGTAGAACCTTCAAGAACGCCAACACAACCTCCAAAACTTGATTTTTCCAAAATCTCTCCTTTGGATCTTCGGTGAAATCCCTCATTCTTGGTATGGTTATGTATTCCTAGTCGAGGTGATCAACTTTAACTCTTGCTCCAAAGGATTCCGACCGACAAAACTCTGTAAATCGAAGAAGAAAGATTAGATTTTTCTCTTTTCTCTCCCTCTTTCTCTCCAATATTGAAGACCAACTGATTTGTAGAGATATTTTTTTCAAAATATCTGATTTTTGGCCCTATTTAAAATTTTAAAAAGTTGGCTCATGTTGACCCACACCCCCCACTTGTTCGGGTCCGTTTTTTCCCTAAAATAATTAATTTCATCCCGGTTTAAGTTAAATTAATTTTATTTGAACTTTCATCCAATTATAAGGAAATTATATATTTTCTATTTTTAGGGGCCTTTGTGAGGTCATTTGTCACCCAGTCGTCTCATAAAACTTAAAAAATTTGACTATCTCAGAATTCAACGAAATTAGTCTAGATGACTAGATTTAGTGATACAAATGCAATGGTGAAGTCTGTTGTGTCATATGAGCTCTAGAGAACACGTATTTTAAATCCTTATTATAGTGTCAAATTACCATTTTGCCCTTTTTAAAAAAAAATCCAAATTTACCCTAGTTTTTACAGACCTTCCAAAAGGTTTGGCTCACTGGAATGATGTTTCAACTGTTCATGCACAAACCTTCCAGAAGGTTTTGCCCAAAATTCCCAAACAGCCTGCAACTCCAGCTCTGCCTTTTGGGAGTCCTACTTACATTTCTCCCACTTGTCTCCTAACACCCATGCTTGGACTTTGGAGGCAATGGTATTAATGAGGAGGAGAGAGAAGAGGCAAGCCAAGTTGATGCAGACTAGGTCTATCCTTGCCTACCTAATGCCGTCCAATCAGCCTCCTATGGATGAGAGGTTTGTCTCACACTTGTAAGGAGCTAAATGGATGAAAATGCAAGCATTCTTGGACAATTATTCAGCAATGTAGACATTTAGAGATAGAAGCTCTAGTAAGAAGACATAGTTTTTAAAGAGAGAAGTGAGTTTTTTGCATTTGCTTTACCTATTTTCACTTGTAATCACCTTGAATACTCTTGTAAGTCTCATTTATTATTTTTAATGCCATTCATTTCCATTACATTGCAAGTTTAGTTGTGTATCTTAGATTCTACCATTGTTGTATTTAAGTTTTTCATCTCAAGTTCTTCAAATGGATGTTAAATGCACTTTTATGTAGTTTAGGTTTTCTTGCATTAATTTAAGTCCCAATCTCCATCACTTGACAATGCCTCTTTATTTCATTTATGATTTTGCATTAAAAATAAGTAGCTAAGTTTAAAGTTGGCTAATCCAAGGGAGAATTCATTTTGGGTATGCTAAATCAACTCTTTTTAATTCCACCTCATAGTGTACGATGATTTGGTTTGACTAGGTTGAGTGTGGACATAGTTGTGAGTTCTTGATACACCATAGACTTATCACAGGATATGCTTGAATCCTCACCTCCATTTTAGTCTCTCGCTTCCTACGAATGAATCAAACATCTAAGCACCATTGGAGGAAGGTGTTTAGTTGATTTAGTATTCCCATTGGAATTGTAAAAACTCGGGTAAATTTAAACTTTTAAGAATAAAGGGCAAAACAGTAAATTTTTACAACGGTTCAGATTGTAAACTAAATTTTTCTAGAGCTTGGATGAAAAAAAAGACCTTATCGTTGGATTCGTCTCGCGAAATCTAGTGACCATGTCAAATTTCATTGAATTCCGAGATATTCGAGTTTTTTGCATTTTACGAGGCGGTCGGGTTCCGGGAGACCCAATTACGATTTTTTTGAGAAAATTATGAGATTTTTTAAAATAAATTAAGTTAAGACAAATTAAAATATTTTGAACTTGAACCGGAGCGAAATTTAATCGTTTTGGGATGAAAACGGACCCGGAATAAAAATAGACGTGTGGTGCGTAGTGGGCCAAGTATTCTAAAAATATAAACAGGGGGAAAAATCATATTTTTCTCCCATTTGTTCAGCCATTGCTAGCCGATAGAGAAGAGAGGAAAAATAGAAGAAATCTCCAACTTCTCTCTACGATGTACGGAGCTAAAGAGCTCCGATCCGTTTGGGCCAAGAGGGAAAGTCGATCTCCTCGACGAGGGTTACATGTACACACCAAAAAGGAGGACTTTCACCGAAGGTGAGAAAACTGAAATTTTGGGAAGCTTGGGATTGAGCTTTGGTTGGTTCTTGAAGCTTCACAAGGGCATTCTTCACGCTACAAGAGGTAGGGAATTTTCCTACTTGGGTTTAATTCACAACTTTAAATGTTGTATGGAAATTGGTAGGTTAGTATATATATATATATATATGACTTACCTTTGGTAATGAATTGATAAAATGGGTATTGAAAATAGGTAGAATATATTCTATCTTGAAATGGGTAATTAGAAATTGCTTAAAAGTAATTTCTTGAATTATGTGAATTGTGGGTATGTTATGTGTTTACATAATGTCTTGATTTTTTTGGAAGGGTGTTATTGCTTGATATGAAATAACATGCTTGGGCTTGAGTTTGGAATGTAATGTTGATAAATGCATATTGATTTATTGGCATTGTAAATTATAAAAATTATATGCTTTTGATATGATTTTCATAGATTGTGTGAAATGGGTTTGAAATGGTTCATATGGCATACACTGCATATTGAACATTGTAATAGTGTTGCAATGAAGCATTACATTGCATATGCATGAGAACATTGCATTAAATGGGCGGTTGTGCATGAAAGGAGTCAATACCACATGGGTGGATGATGAGTGGGCTCGAGGGAGCTAAGTCAATGACTTGGCCGAGTTGCACGGTTTACAAGGTGTTGAGGGTTGGGATTTGTAAGAAGGGCTAGAAGATCCCTCGGGTGTAAGGCCCGGTGATTTGGATACGCACTGCCATTGGTATTAGTCCATAAAGTGGGTCGATGTACACGGGACCGTTGGTGGAAGTCCATGAATCCCGTGTCAGTTGAGTCCCGTTGGTGTAAGTGCATAAATACTCACCCCATACAAGACCCCGAATTGAAAATGTCATTTGATGTCTATAACATGGATGACAGTATTATACACATGGGAAATTGCATATGTTGGAGAGGTGGGTAGGGCTCGGGATTATGGATGATGGGCATTTGTACAATTATAAATTGCATGTGTCGAAGGGCTAGGAAGGGTCTGAGTTGGTTATTGGGTGTGAGTCTCTTCTCATTCCATAGCATTGGAAGGTAAATTTTCAACATTGAAGGCATATATATGTTTAAAATATGTGAATGGTGGATTGGTTGCATATGAGCATTTCATGTGCATTTGGGTTGGGGAGTAGCCTATTTATGAAGATTTCTATTGAGTGTAGCTCACCCTTTATGAGAAAACATTTCAGGTGTAGGGTTTGTGCCGGTGGATGGTTCTCACTTTGAGCCTCAAGGATGAAGAAACCGGAATTTGGCTCATTTTGACAAAAATTCTAAAATTGAAATGAATATTTATTTTTGGCAAGTAATTAAATGGGATTACATTCAAATATTGTAATTGATTTTGTGTAATCTACGTGGAATACCCAAATACATGATATGCAAGTGTTGGGTTGACTTGAGTAAGGTTTTGAATGAATTGGAAATGAAAAACAGAAGAAAAAGTAAACATCTGGGTAAACTGTACCGGTGCGATGTACCGGTACACTTTGGTCCAGAGAGTTCGACGTACCAGTACTGCGTACCGGTACTGCCAAAACATTTTAGAATTTAATATGAGTTTTCTTATGCTTTTGGATCTCGTTTTCTTTGATTCAAAGGATGCAAATGGACGCTAAATGAACTATTTTGAGGCACACAACACATCTGATGAATTAAATAACAAAAAAGAACCCGGGGTTTACACGTGTGTTAAAGTCCCGATTAAAGGGATTTGTTTGGACTTAAGGTTCGGGATTGGGACAATAAATGTTATTTTTGCGGGTTGACGGTTGGTCAACGGTTGATAAGGGACCCCCGGATTTTGGGGTATCACAGCTTGGTATCAGAGCATAGGTATATGAATTACCTCGGGCTTGATGGGCATTGGGTCTAAACCATTGCATTCCATGTGCATTCATGTTATGTGTTTTACTTGCTACATGATTATGTGCTAAGTGATTATGTGATTTATATATACATGGTGAAATGTGTTTGGGAGTGGAAAAAGGGTGAACGGGATGGTTCATGGAGTAAGGTGTCTGCTAGTATGAAACATGCGTTCTACTAGGGGGCAATGAGAAAATTCTCAAAGTTGCACTTGATCCTTAGTTGGGATACTAAGTTAGTGTGTTGTTGCCATTTGACATGTGTGTGGATGGCAAGCAAAGGAAGGGGACACTGAGGCGGTGGGCAGAACAATAATCAACCACCCCCGACCCTTGACCAACAAGCATTTAACGAAACTATGGGCATGATGGCAGCTACCATTGAATAGGCTAGCGCCAATGCAAGTCATGGGGGTACAAGTAACCTCCAACACTTCAAGGCACACAAGCCTCTAGTTTTTAAGGGAGGGGCGGATCCGATGGTGGCCGACCATTGGTTCCGACAAGTCAATAACATCTTAAGGGCAATGGAAATCACCTCGGATGCCACTAAGATAAAACTAGCTGCATTCCAGCTAGAAGCAGAAGCCCAAGTATGGTGGGATTGGGTTACGGATTCCAAGAACTTGGAGACCATGACATGGGGAGAGTTCTAGGAGTTCTTCATGGGTAACTACTTCCCAACGGCCGCTCGACAGGCAAAGGCCCAGGAATTCATAGAATTGAAACAAGTAACAATGATGATAATGGAGTATGTGGCCAAGTTCACCGAACTAGCCCGTTTTGTGGATGATTACGTGGCCACTAACATGGCCAAAGCGAGGAAGTTTGAGGATGGTTTGAAGTTGTCCATCTAAGGAAAGATTGTGGGCCTCTACCTGCAAGACTTAGATACAATGGTCGAAACAACTATGGCTATTGAGAGAGAGGTTGAAGACACGCGAAGCATCCGGGAGGCTGGTTCTAAGGATAAGAAGAAGGAGGGCCAGTCCTCTTTTTCTAGCTCGAGGAAGAAGCAGAAGACTTCTACCTCACAAGGGTCTCAGGGACGGGGCCGTGGCCATCAGGGCCAAGGCCAAGGTCGATCCTCCCAAGGTGGGGGAAGCTACAGGACTGCCTAACAGGCAGGCCAGAAGACTTGTTATTATTGCCATCAGCCGGATCACATAAAGCGGGATTGCCCTTAGAGGTAGGGATCCCAGGGTTATGGGACATCTCAGTCCCAATTTTTGATGGGGCAGCCACAGACACCCTATATTCCTCCATACCCCGTCACGGGCCAAGGAAACCAATATCAGTTCTAAGGTGCTACTCAGGCCCCTACCACTTTTCGAACAGGGACACCGCAATTAGGCCAGATGGGTCAGGGCATGGTTCGAGGTCGAGGGTAGGGCTTGCAGGTCAGAACTTTGAGGACTCAGGGGTGTGTCTACGCCATGGTGCCACAAACTGAGCTGATAGATCAGTCGGTGATACATGGTATATTTTTACTTTCTCGCTTATGGCATCACATTCATTCATATCTACATCATGTGTTAGAGATTTGGGCTTAGAGGTGGATACTTTGGAAGAGCCATTACATGTAAGTTCTCTCCTAGGAGCTAGGGTGAGGGTTGGTCAGATATGTCCGGGTTGTGAGTTAGAGATCTCGGGGATTCTACTCACCGTAGGCCTTCGGGTCATGGACATGTCAGAGTTTGATGTCGTCCTAGGGATGGACTAGTTAACGGCACATCGTGTTGTTATTGATTATGATCAAAAGAGGGTCACTGCTTATACACCGGATGGTATTTGTTTTAAGTTTCAGGGGAGAAGCACAATGCTTTGCCCCAAGCCATGTATGTCTCTTTATGGCACGGGTAGTTGATGGGTTGGCTAGCAAGCCTTAACTCGGAGGACGAGGTGAGACAGGAGTTGGGCCTACCTCGGGTTGTTTGTGAGTATATGGATGTTTTTTGGACGAACTACTGGGATTACCTCCCCATAGGGATGTGGACTTTAGCATTGAGTTGCATCCAGGTACTTCACCTATTTCTATGACTCCACATAGGATGGCACCCGCTGAGTTGCAAGAACTCAAGGTCCAATTGCAGGAATGGTTGGATAGGGATTTATTAGACCAAGCACTTTGCCTTGGGGAGCTCTAATGTTATTTTCAAAGAAGAAGGACAAAATCCTTCGACTATGCATAGATTATCGATAGTTGAACCGGGTCACTATCAATAATAGGTAACCTTTGCCGAGGATTGATGACTTGTTTGATCAGTTGAGGGGAGCAAGGGTCTACTCCAAGATAGATCTCTGAACGGGCTACCATCAGTTGAGGATTAGGGATGCAGATATCCCTAAGATGGTGTTCAGAATGCGGTATGGGAATTTTGAATTCACGGTGATGCCATTTGGGTTAACGAATGCCCCGACGACATTCATGGATCTCATGCATAGGGTGTTCCAACCCTATTTAGATCAGGTCGTCGTGGTGTTTGTTGACGACATCCTGATCTACTCCAAGTCTGGGGAGGAGCATGAGGGTCATTTGTGGATTGTTCTCCAAACCTTGAGAGACCATTAGTTGTACGCCAAATTCAGCAAATGTGAATTCTGGTTGACTGAGGTGAAATTTTTGGGACATGTAGTGTCAGCTTCGGGTGTATCCGTGGACTCGAAGAAGGTTAAGGCATTCACGAATTGGGAGAGGGCGAAGTCAGTCTTCGAGATAAGCAGTTTCTTGGGATTGACAGGATACTATAGGCAGTTCATCGACGACTTCTCTCGATTAGCTGCACCTATGACGAAGTTGACCCGAAAGAAGGTCAAGTTTGAGTGGAATGATTCTTGTACGAAGGAATTCCAGGAGTTAAAGACGAGGCTAACTACAGCTCCTATTGTGACAGTCCTAAAAGGGGGGAGATGTATATAGTGAACTGTGATGCATCCAAAGACAGACTCGGTTGTGTTTTGAAGCAGTCTGGGAGGGTGGTGGCTTATGGTTCTCGACAATTAAAGAACCACGAGCAGAACTACCCCACGCACGATATGGAATTGGCGGCCATTATCTTTGCCTTGAAGGCTTGATGCCACTATTTGTATGGCGAGAAGTTTGAAGTGTTTTCGGCGCACAAGAGTCTGAAATACATCTTTACACAATGGCACCTCAAACATGAGGCAACGTAGGTGGATGGAGTTTTTGGAAGACTATGACTTCACCTTGCATTATCATCCTAGTAAGGCAAATGTGGTGGCGGATGCACTTAGCCAAAGGTCACGAGGAGTCTTGGCTAGTGTGGCTTACCGAGAGTGGCTTATGCTCGAGACTGTGGGGTATTCCAGGCTACATTATATGGGTCAGGCTCAAGGTACTTTGGGGAGTTTGGTGGCTATGTCTTCCCTATTGAGCAGGGTGATTGAGTCCCAAAGTCAGGACATTGAGCTATTGTCCATTCAGGACCGGGTACAGGTTAGTACAGGTGATGAGGGCTGGGCTATTCACTCGGATGGTAGTCTTTGGTATCGAGGAAGGGTTGTGGTTCCTTAGTTGGCGAATCTGAGAGAGGAGATCCTTATAGAGTTTCATTGCTCTCGTTTTGCAGTTCATCCAGGTGGCACGAAGATGTACCATGATCTTCATCGCCAGTATTATAGGAGTAGGATGAGGAAACACATTGGAGACTTTGTTAGTAGATGTCTCACGTGTCAGCAGGTCAAGGCTGAGCACCAGAGACTAGCAGGGTTGCTCCAGCCTTTGGAGGTGGCGGAGTGGAAGTGGGATGATTGTGGAAAATCACTATTGTTTCCTAATCTCCTATCATGAACCCTGAAATATGTATATGACTTATGTGTGTGGGTGAGTGTCACTCTCACTCGGATTCATGCAAGAGATAGGGCAATGGGAAATGAACAAAATGTATGAAATATGTAAGTGTGTGAACAAAAGTTCTCCCCTATCGCAAGGAGTCTTTTGTTTGTCGGTGTTTTACTTGGAAAAGTATTCCAAGGTCGTCTCCTCAGGGAAGGAAAGTTCAAGTGTGTGAAGGTGATTTTGTCAAAAAGGAAAAATATAAAATCTTTTGTTTGTGTTTTGGAGAGTTGTGTTCTTAATGAAAATGCAAGAAAATAGGTATTGACTAATCCAAGAGGTCACTCTAATGAGAATGCCCAATCAACTCGAAACCTTCCTCCGAGGGTTTATAGATGAACGATTGATTCGTGGGAAGCTAGAGATGAAATGGTGAGGATCCAAGCATATATCGTGACTAGGCCTACAGAATATCAAAGACTCACCACCACATCCACTCTCAACCCAGTCAAACCGAACCACCGTACACTGAGAGAGGAAAGAAAAAGAGTTAAAAAGGAATCCTCAAAGGGAGGTCTCCATTGGATTATCCAAATTAAAAGCTAGCTAGTCATAAATAAAGGCAAGACATGCATAATGTAAATAGACATAATGAAGAAATGAAGCATGGAACTTAACTAAATGCAAGAAAACATAAACTAACAAGAAAAATATTCAATACCCATTTTAAGCTAGAAATGAAGAAAAACTTAATACAACAATGGTGAAAGCTAGAGTAAAGGATTAAACTAGAAATAAACTTGCAATAAATAACATTAAAGACTTTAAACAAAGTTTAGAAGATCTTTACAAGGTATTACAAGACATTGGAATGAAGAAAATACAAAAATATAAACTTCTAGCACTATTCATCTTCTTCTTCCTTGAACTACTCCTAACCTTAGGTAGCCACCACTTCAATGGCTTGTAAATGCTTAATATAATGAAGTGTGTGCCCCTCATTTTTGTGCATGATGGTCCCTAGCATGTGTGTGCAGGTCTCCCATCAATGGGAGGTTGAATTGATGGGCCTTGACACGCTAGGAAGAGCATAGCCAGCACCCCTCAAGGCAACCCATTCCTCTCCCATCCTCCATAAATGCCATGCCTCAAAAGTCTTCAAATGGTGTAAGGGAGGCATGTAAGTGTGTAAGAAAATGTTGGTGGGCTAGTGGGAGAAGTTTAGGTGGGCCCCCAAGCAAGTGGAGATAGGTTGCAGGAGGTTCGGGGAAGCTTCAGGGAAGTGTACCGATACTTCGAAGCTACTTGAGTCGGGCGTACCGGTAATATTTTTCTGCTATGGACCACTTTTTGTAGAATCGGCATAACTTTTGATCCAACAGTTGGATTGAGCTGAAATTTTGACACGATACAGAAGACATCCAGATCTACAACTTTCGATTTTTTCAATTTTCCAGATTCAAAGTGAATCATGGTCAAAATGGAGGAAAACCGAAGCTCTGCTTCCAAAAGATGTGGCAGCTGGTGCCTTTGTTCCCAAACACCAAAACCTCCTTGATTTCTTCACTTTTAAGCCTCCAAATCTTGATGTATTGTGTCCATGCCTACACCACACATCCATCATAGTTGCAAGGTCCTAAAATCCATCATTTAAGTTATAAATACATGCAACATCAAAAATTCAACATTATTCATAAAATTGGCTAACTCCAAGTACTTAGATGCAAAAGTTGAGTTTAAATGCATGTAATGAGGTCTTTACATATGCAATATTATGCACTCATCATGGGAGCATGTCACAATGGACTTTATGACCCACTTGCCATGGACATCACGGAGATATAATGTGGTGTGGGTGATAGTGGACCGGCTTACCAAGTTGGCACACTTTTTAGCGGTGCGGATGACCTTCACACTGGAGGAATTCTGTAAGTTGTATATATGGGAGATTGTCCGGCTACATGGGGTACCCGTATCTATAGTATCGGATCAGGATCCCAGATTCACGACTCATTTTTTTGGGAGAGCTTCCAGCGAGCCATGGGGATACATTTGATGATGAGTACAACCTTTCATCCCCAGACGGACGGTCAGTCGGAGAGGACCATCTAGATTTTAGAGGACATGCTGTGGGCATGCGGCCTAGACCTTAACGATAGCTAGAAAGAGCATTTATCCTTAATGGAGTTCGCCTACAATAATAGTGATCAGGCAAGTATACAGATGTCACCCTATGAGGCACTGCATGGGAGGCCTTGCCGTTCTCCGATGTGTTGGACGAAGGTTGGAGAAAGACCCTTTACGAGTCCAGATTTGATTAGGGACACTTCAGTGAAGGTGGACCTAATAAGGAAGCGTCTTCTTACAGCTCAAAGCCGACAGAAGAGCTATGCCGACAGATGGCGACGACCTCTGGAATTTGAGGTAGAAGATCACGTCTTCTTAAAGGTGACACCTAGGTGAAGAGTGGTCAGATTCAGGAAGCAAGGGAAGTTGTCACCGAGGTTTATCGGACCCTTCGAGGTACTCGAAAGGGTGGGTATAGTGGCTTACAGATTGACATTACCGCCAAATTTATCAGGTGTTCACACAGTGTTTCATGTCTCCATGCTCTGGAAGTATACACCTAATCCGTCACATGTGGTGGATTATGGTGAACTGATGGTTGATGCGGATGAGACCTTTGAGGAGGGACCGGTGCGTATCATGGATAGTCGGGAGCAAGTTTTGCGAGTCAAGACTATGAGGCTAGTGAAGATACTATGACAGCACCGGGGAATGGAGAAGGTGACATGGGAGCGTGAGGACATCATTCGTGCCAATTATCCGTTCTTGTTTGAGGATGGAGGTATGAGTTCATGGTTTTAAGTATAAATTTATTTGTTTCATGTGCATGTAGTTATGTGTGCATTAATTTTGGGGACAAAATTTTTTTAAGGGGGGAATATGTAAAAATCTGGAAAAATTTAAACTTTTAAGAATAAAGGGCAAAACAGAAAATTATCACAACTGTTCGAGTTGTAAATCTGAAATTTTCTAGAGCTCGGATGACGAAACGGACCTCACCGTTGGATTCGTCTCAGGAAATATAGTAACCATGTCAAATTAAATCGAATTTTGAGATAGTCAAGTTTTTCGCGTTTTACGAGGCAATCGGGCCCCGGGAGACCCAAATACAAAATTTTTGAAAAAATTATGAGATTATTTAAAATAAATGAAGTTAAGACAAATTAAAAATATTTTGAACTTAAACTGGAGCGAAATTTAATCGTTTCGGGATAAAAACGGACCCAGAATAAAAATGAACGTGTGGCACGTTGTGGGTCAAGTATTCTAAAAATATAAATAGGGGGGAAATCAGATTTTTCCCCCATTTGTTCAGCCATTGCTAGCTGATAGAGAAGAGAGGGAAAAGAGAAGAAATCTCTAACTTTTCTATACGATCTACGGAGCTAGAGAGCTTGGATCCGTTCGAGCCAAGAGGGAAAGTCGATCTCCTCGACGAGGGCTACGTGTACACACCAAAAAGGAGGACTTTCACCGAAGGTGGAAAGATCGAAATTTTGGGGAAGCTTGGGATTGAGTTTGGATTGGTTCTTGACGCTTCCCAAGGGCATTCTTCACGCTACAAGAAGTACAAGAGGTAGGAAATTTTTCTATTTGTATTTTATTCACAACTTTAAATGTTGTATGAAAATGGGTAGGTTAGTATATATATATATATATATATGAGTTAGCTATGGTAATGAATTGATGAAATGGGTATTGAAAATAGTTAGAATATATTCTATCTTGAAATGGAAATTGCTTAAAAGTAATTTCTTCAATTATGTGAATTGTGGGCATGCTATGTGTTTACATAATGTCTTGATTTTTTTGGAAGGATGTTATTGCTTGATATGAGATAACATGCTTGGGCTTTAGTTTGGAATGTAATGTTGATAAATGCATATTGATTTATTGGCATTGTAAATTATGAAAATTATATGTTTTTGTTATGATTTTCATGGATTGTGTGAATTGGGTTTGAAATGGTTTATATGGCATACATTGCATATTGAACATTGTAATAGTGTTGCAATGAGACATTACATTGCATATGCATGGGAACATTGCATTAAATGGGTGGTTGTGCATGAAAGGAGTCAACACCACATGGGTGGATGAAGAGTGGACTCGAGGGAGCTAAGTCAATGACTTGGCCGAGTCGCACGGTTTACAAGGTGTTGAGGGTTGGGGTTAGCAAGAAGGGCTAGAAGGTCCCTCGGGTGTAAGGCCCGGGGATTTGGATACGCACTGCCATTGGTATTAGTCCATAAAGTGAGTCAGTGTATGCGGTACCGTTGGTGGAAGTCCATGAATCTCGTGTCAGTTAAGTGTCGTTGGTGTAAGTCCATAAATTCTCACCCCATACAAGACCCCGGATTGAAAATGTCATTGGATGTTTAACATGGATGAAAAAATTATACACATGAAAAATTGCATGTGTTGGAGAGCTGGGAAGGGCTCGGGATTATGGATGACGGACATTTGCACAATTACAAATTGCATGTGTCGAAGGGCAGGGAAAGGTCCGAATGACGGGCATTTGCACAATTACAAATTGCATGTGTCGAAGGGCAGGGCAGGGTTCGAGTTGGTTATTGGGAGTGCGTATCATCTCATTCCTTAGCATTGCATGGCAAATTTCCAACATTGAAGGCATATAGATATTTAAAATATGTGAACGGTGGATTGGTTGCATATGAGCATTTCATGTGCATTTGGGTTCGGGAGTAGTCTATTTAGGAAGTTCTCTATTAAACGTAGCTCACCCTTTATGGGAAAACCTTTCAGGTGCGGGGTTTGTGCTGGTGGATGGCTCTCACTTTGAGCCTCAAGGATGAAGAAGTCGGAATATAGCTTATTTTGACAAAAATTGTAAAATTGAAATTAATAGTTATTTTTGGCATGTAATTAAATGAGATTACATTCAAATGTTGTAATAGATTTTGTATAATCTACGTGGAATACCCAAATACATGATATGTAAGTGTTGGGTTAACTTGAGTAAGGTTTTGAAGGAATTGGAAATGAAAAACGGAAGAGAAGGTAAAAATCTGGGTAGATTGTACTGGTACTGTGTACCGGTACGGTGTACCGGTGCACTTTGGTCCAAAGAGTTCGACGTACCGGTACTACTGAAACATTTTGGAATTTAATATGAGTTTTCTTATGCATTTGGATCTCGTTTTCCTAGATTAAAAGGATGCAAATAGACACTAAATGAACTATTTTGAGGCACATAACATCTCTGATGAATTAAATGACTAAAAAGAACACGGGGTTTACACGTGTGTTAAAGTCCCCATTAAAGGGATTTGTTTGGACTTAAGGTTCAAGATTGGGACAAGAAATGTTATTTCCGCGGGTTGACAGTTGGTCAACGGTTGATAAGGGACCCCCGGATTTTGGGCTGTCACAGGAATAATCTCTTCGGATTAGCCAACACTTGTTCCATTTCATTTTCATCAAGAACACAATTCACCAAAACTCAAACATCAAAGATTTTTATACTTTTCCTCTTTCACCAAAATCATCTTCAAAATAATTCATCTCCTTCCCTGAGGAGACGACCTTGGAATACAATTTCCAAGTAAAACACGACACTAAAAAGTCTATATGTACTTGGGGAGCACTTTTGTTCATTCACACTGTAAAACTCGGGTAAATTTAAACTTTTTTTGAAAAATGGCAAAATGGTAATTTGCTACTATAATGTGTATTTAAAATACTTGTGTTCTAGAGCTAGGATGACACATCAAACTTCCCCGTTGGATTCATATTGTGAAATCTAGTCATCTTGTCGAATTTCGAGATAGTCAAATTTTACACGTCATTCGAGGCGACTGGGTGACGAATGACCTCACAAAGGTCCCCAAAAATAAAAATTATGAAATTTCTTTGTAAATTGAATAAAGATTCAAATAAATCGTTTCGGGGTGAAATCGGACCCGAGCAAGTGAGGACACTTGGCACGATCTAAGCCAAGCATTTAAAATTATAAATAGGGCTAAAAAACCATATTTTTAGCACAAATATCTCCCCTAAAACAGCTGATCTCGCACGTTGGAAGAGAAGGGAAGGGAGAGAAGAGAAAAATCAACATTTCTACCTTTCTTCCGCCGATTCTTGAAGCTCCGTTGCTCGGAATCGCTTAGACCAAGAATTAAAGTCGCTCTCCTCGACGAGGGCTACGTCTACGTACCAAGAACAAAGAATTTCACTGAAGATCTAAACAGGTGATTTTGGAGAATTTCAAAGTTTTAGGTTGTTTTTGTGTTATAGAAGTCTTCTACACTTCTATTGAGGTATCTTCCTACATTGGTTTATTCTTTTCTTAGATATTGGTAAAAAAGAGTTTAATATTGAACTTAGCCCTATACTTGTCTATGACTATGGAAAGAGGGAATTGGGTATAAAATAAATGAATTCTGTCCAATTCTTGCTTGAAATTAGTACAAGAAAGTTACTTGTGTTCATTCTTGTAATTGGGTGATATTTGGTGACATGATATGTGTTAACATGTTGGGTGCCTTAAATGTGTTTGATTCAATGCCTTGGATATTTGAATGTTGTTATTTTGATGGCATAACATGGTTAAGTATGTTTTGCATGGTTTATGTGTAGCATGCTTGGATATTGGATTAGGGGAATTGTTGATATATACATGTTTTGATATATTGACACTGTGACAAAATTTGGCATTTATATGTTCTTAATATAATTTACCATGGACATGGAATATTGCTCAATTGGCATTCATTACATGTTGAGCAAGTTATTGGCATCACATTCATGGGCATAAGCCATGAGTATGGGTATGGATGTGCATGATCAATTAAATGCCACTCTTTGTACTTGATAAATGGACTCGGGAGAAGGGGATTGAGAATCCCGTGGAGTCGCATAAGAGCATGAAAAGTTGGGTTGGGGTTCTCAGGAATGGACTAGATGTAACGCCTCAAATTGGTGAGTTTCTTCTATAAAGGGATCACACCAAGCAATATACAATTTATTAACATGATGTGCAATGGAGAGTTCTTAAACAATGACTCTGATGAGGCCCTAGAATACTTTAGTACATTGGCGTAAAATGTACAATCTTGGGATATCACGGATCCCATCGATGTACCAAGATCTTCTCCTCAGGGTAGTAATCAATCACAAGGAGGAGGGATGTATGATTTGAGAGACCGAAAAGTTTTTCTTTCTAAAATCACAAAGTTGTCACGGAAGGTGGAAAGCCTAGACGTAAATAAGAGAAATGAGGTGTCTAATATTTCAAAGACTGAGGAGTCTTGCTCAATTTATGAGAGTGTGGAGCATTCCATATCAGAATACCCAAACATACCGGCACTTAAGGAAGTGTACCATGAGCAAGTCAATGCCTTCAACAAAATGAAGCAATCATTCTCTCTGCACTTAAACACTTACAATCTAGGTTGGAACAATCACCCAAACTTTAGTTGGAGAAATGAGAATTCTATTCCTCAAGGGTCTAATGCATATTCACCTATCATGTTTCCTAAGCAACGTCAATACCAAGGTCAAGGTCAAGTGTCTAGTTCTCAATACCCCCGATCCAATCCGCAAGGGTATTCACCAAACCCATCACCACAAAAATTTTCCCAAAGTCCACCTCCACAAAGTTTTTCTCAACAAAGACCATCTAATCCTCCCACCTATTAACCTCCCCACAAGAGAAATTTGGAGGAAGTGATTTATAATTTCATCCAAAGCCAAACAACCATCAACAATCAAAATGCCGCAGCTTTTAATGACATTCGGACTCAACTCACGAAATTGACTAATTCCATAGAAAATCGCAACAAGAGAAGAGAAGTTCCACTCAACTCCAAGAAAACCCTAGAGGCCAATATGTCATTGAGTCGTCCTCACCCACTAGTTAGAGTTGTGAGCAACTCAAAGGGATTACCACCTTTCAAAGTGGAAAACAAATTGATAAGAACATTGTGCCAAAATTCTCACCCAAGGCTACATTGCTAATAGACGAAAAGACTAAGGGTGACACTGAGTGGAGTGAGGTGAGTGAGAAGAAAAAATTGGTTGATGAAAATGTGCATGCATCCCCCATTCCGACCCCTTTTCCTAATCATTTGAGGCCACCCATAAAGGTGGCTAACTATTTTGATATAGTTGAGATGTTCAAGCAGGTAAAAATCAACATTTCACTCCTTGATGCCATAAAGCAAATTTCTTCATGTGCCAAGATTTTGAAAAAATTATGTACTTTGAAGAGGAGGCTAAATGTGCACAAGAAGACATTCCTCACCGTGCAAATGAGCTCAATCTTGAATACTAACACCCCACCAAAGTTCAAGGACCCTGGATGCCCTACCATTGCCATCACAATCTGGAATTGTCGAGTGTAACAAGCTCTTCTTCATTTAGGGTAAAGTGTCAACATCCTACTGTACTCGGTGTACCAACAACTCCAACTTGAAGATTTAAAGCCAACTCCAATCATTCTTCAATTTGTGGATTGTAGCGTCAGAACACCGAGTGGAGCAGTTGAGAATGTTTTAGTCTAAGTTGATAAATTTTACTTTCCTGTTGATTTTATTGTTCTTGATACTCACCCAGTTGTAAACCTAAGCTCCCAAATTCTTGTCATACTTGGTAGACATTTTCTTACCATATCTAATGTTGTGATTAATTGCAAGAACGGTCTTATGAAACTTGCATTTGGAAACACTACTGTGGATCTCAATGTTTTCAACTTGACTAAACAACCAAGGGATGATGAGGAAGTGCACGAAGTCAATAGGATTGATACCTTGGTGGAAAAACACTTGGATCACAACATGTTGAATGTTGAATGTTGGTGGAGAAGTCAATAGCATGTTGAATGTTGTGGTAAAATATGTTAATATGTTGCTAAGATATTAGTTTCATGATGTTTTATGGTAATTGTATGCTTAAGACATATATTGCCATGAAATATGTGATATGTGGTTTAAATTGTTCATAAGGCATTCATTGCATCTTGAACATGTTGAAAGTGTGCAATGAGGCATTGCATTGCATGTGTACGGAGCATCACATTCATGAGCATAAGTCATGGGTGTGGGGGTGTGAGGTGCATATTTAATCAAACACCATGTTTGGTGGTTGATATGTGGACTTGGAAATGTGGATCGATGGGCACATAGAATCCCATGATTGCATGAGAAAAAATTGTGTCTGGTATAGCAAGTAGGACTAGACTCTTCCTTTGGTGCAAGGCCCGGTCATACGGTTCAGGCACTTTGCCGGCAGTGAAATTCCAGAAAAGTGCTGGTGTTTACGAAATCGGAGGTTGAGATATCAAAATTCGTTGCCCAATAAGACACAAGATTTTGTTAATAAAAACATACTCTGTCAATGAGTATCATCCCATAATGATCTGATTTATAAAATGCATGACTTTTATTCAAAACAATCATTGGATATTTTTCCGTCAAAGACGGGTTCATTACACATTAGTACTGCATTGTGTCATGTAAGTCAGGGAGGACTCGGGGAAATCTGCATGAGTGAGTCGCATCTCATTTCATGGCATAACAGAGTAGAATTCTAGCATTGAATGCATGTTCTTGTAAGGAATGGTGGATGTGTGTGTAAATTGTTGCATGTACACTCTTCATGTGCTTCTAGGGGGGAGAAGCCTCTGTAGGAAATTCTCTACTCGGCATTGGCTCACCCTATACGGGAAACATTTCAGGTGTGGAGTATGTTCTGGCGAACGGCTCCCATTTGGGTCCTCAAAGATGAGAAAGCCGCATGTGACTTTACTTAATATTTTGTGTAAAACACTTGTGAAACTTATGTTTTGAGCATGTAACCTTTTGTAAATATTTGTAATATAACTTATAATGACTATCGATAGAATAGCCTTGCATGTTTTGATATAAGTGTGGATAATTGGACCCGATGTGGCCTATGTTTACTTATAAACGGACCCGTTGCGGTCATTGTTTGGTATTGGGCGGCGAATGGGTCATGTGAAGTTATATTGCACATGTTGGGTATTGGGTAGAGCTCCCCATACAAAGGAGAGTCTACCCAAATTTCATTCAGTTATGGACCCCGGTAAATGGGGCATAACAGTGTGATATCGAGTTACTAGGTATTTACGGGTATTCCACGGGTTGATGGATAATCAACGGACCCCCAGATTTTGGGGTGTCACATCGTGAGAGGTTGTTCTGTGTGCTGGACATGTCAGAGGAGCGTGGGAGATCAGTTGGTGGGACCCTTAAGGTAGCAGAGCAACTTCTGCAGAATTTGGACATGTTAGGCAAAGCGTACCAGTACGATTTAGTTGCTTTTCTGATTTTCTGATTTCCTTGTCTCTTGAGCTATCCCTAAGCTATCTTTTCATCCCCGTTCATCTCAAATGGTTTGGGAAGGCCTTAAGAAGCCTCATTTAGCATTGTTTAACTGCAACCACCAAATATCATCATTAAGAACTCAATTAACACAACTCCCCTCATTTTAACTCTAAAAGAAATTAAGATGAGATGATTAGAACGTGAAAACATACAAATTTTTGTGCGAATCAGTGACCCTCGACATGATTGCGATGGTGATGAGACATGACAGACCTTCCCCGACTAACCCTGTCTACGCTCACAACGTTGAAGGGGATAGGACTCTCATAGACTATGTGGCGCTCACATACGAGGACCTAACTATGTTCAAAGGAACAACTTTGGTCGGGGGCCTCAAGCACTCTTACGGGTTAATGAATAAGGTGCTTCATTACAATCTGATGCCCCGAGGTTCGTAGAAGAACCCGAACATCGAAAAGCTTTCCCCTCTCCACGCATTTATGACGAGGAAAGAAATTGATGTCGTACTACTCCTATGGAAAGAGATGCGGGAATTCGCCAAGGCTGCAATTACAAAGGCGAGTCTCCCCTTTGGGAGTCTTGTCACTCGTCTATTTGACCAAGCCAATGTGAAGCAGTACGCTCATAATGCTCTACTTGCCCCAGAGACTAGAGCCATCGAGAAGTCGAGCAGCATCAATAGGGCTGCTAGCAATGGGGGAGAAATACCTAGAGCCTCGAGGGCAATGCCACCAACTACATGTCCATCCACTTCAGCACCTCTTTCAACTGCCCCAGCCCGCACCATGTCGCAGAGATATTTTTTTGTATGTGGGGAAGAGACAAACAAAATCAATTGGTTAGACAACCCTTAGGCCCCAACATGAACATTGACCAAGACCCACCTGAGGATGTGAGTGATAATTTTGAGAATGTAGGTGCCAATCCAAACATTCAAAGGGGTGAGGGAGTTCAAGAACCTAGAATGTCTAATCCACGAATGCAATTCCCCCCTAGGAATGAAGGGAACAATATCTCAATGGATCCTCCGACGAGGTCAATGCTGAATTTTCTCCAACCCACATGTAGCACCACTCCCTCATGCATTCTCCTATCGGTCCTAGCTCAACTCTTTGCAGTAAGCCAGGAATGCTGCAACTACTTCCTACATTTCAAGGAACAGAAAAGAAAAATCCTTATTTACATATTAAGGAGTTCGAGGATATAGTTGCAACCTTCCTTACTAACTATGCTATGGAAGACATAGCTCATTTAAAATTGTTCCCCTTTTCCCTTGAGGACAAAGTGAAAATGTGATTAAATTCCTTGTGGCCTTAATCCATAACCTTTTGGGCTCAAATGCTTTCTGAATCTTTGAATATTTTTTTCCCGGTGCCAAGAACCACCGCTTTAAAGAAGCAAATTCAAAACTCTTCTGAAAAGCCTAAAAATGAGCAACTTCACAACTGTTGGGATCGTAAAAAGGAATTACTACAGTCCATTCCACGTCATGGTTTTGAATCATGACAATTGGTAAGTTTTTTTATGAAGGAATTACACCGGGCCATAGACAATTCATTGACATGATGTGTAATGACAAGTTTTTGAACAAGGACCCTGATGAGGCCCTAGACTACTTTAGTACATTAGCACAAAATAACTAATCTTGGTATATCACTGATCCCACTAATGTACCTAGGTCATCTCCGGGTAGTTTTCAACCACAAGGGGGAGGGATGTATGATTTGAGAGATCAAGAAGACTTGCTTTCCGAAATTGTGAAGTTTTCTAGGAAAGTGGAGAGTCTTGAGGTCAATAGGAGACACAAGGTGTCCAATGTTTCAAAGGCCGAGGAGTTTTGCTTAATTTGTGAGAGTGTGGAGCATTCCATATCTGATTGCCCTAACATTCTGGCACTTAAGGAAGTATACCACGAGCAAGTGCATGCCTTTAACCAAACAAGACAATCATTTTCTCTACACTCAAACACTTACAATTCGGGTTGAAGTAATCACCTGAACTTTAGTTGGAGAAATGAGAATCCCACTCTTCATGGTTCTAATGCATATTCACCTCCAATGCCTCCTAAGTAAGGTCATTAATAAGATCAAGGGCAAGCATCTAACTCCCAATACTCCCGGTCCAATTCACAAGGGTATTCATGAAACCCACCACCACATAATTTTTCACCAAGTCCACCTCCACAAGGTTTTTCCAACAAGCACCACCCAATCCTCCTACTTACCAACCTCCCCATAATAGGAATTTGGAAGATTTGGTTTGCAATTTCATCCAAAGCCAAACCACCTTTAACAACAAAATTTTGGCTCAACTCATAAAAATTATCAATTCCATAGGGATATCACAAAAAAAGAAGGGGAAATTCCCACTCAACCTTAAGAAAATCCTAAAGGCCAACATGTGATTGAGTCGTACAAACCTACTAGTGAGAGTTGTGAGCAACTTAAGGCGGTCACCACCCTTTGAAGTGGCAAACAAGTTGATAAGACCATTGTGCCAAAATTTTCATCCCAGACCACTTTTCCAATAGATAAAGAAACTAAGGATAACACCAAGGGGGTGAGGTGAGTGAAGAGATATGTGTGAAGGAAAAATTGGTTAATGAAAGTGTGCATGTTTCACCCATTCCTACCCCTTTTCCTAGTCATTTGAAGCCACCCGTCAAGGTGGCTAACTATTCGGATATAATTGAGATGTTTAAGTTGGTGAAAATCAACATTTGACTCCCCGATGCGATAAAAAAAATTCTATCTTGTGCAAAGATCTTGAAGGACTTGTGCACAGTGATGAGAAAACTCAATGTCCACAAGAAGGCATTCCTTACCGAGCAAGTAAGCTCAATCCTGAGGACGAACACCCCACCCAAAAGACGTCGGCTACCCTACCATTGCTATCACAATAGAGAAATGTCGGGTGGAGCAAGCATGCTTGACTTTGGGGCTAGTGTCAACCTCCTACCTTAATTGGTGTACAAGCATCTCTAACTTAAAGTGTTGAACCCAATTTCAATCACTCTTCAGTTGGCGGATCGGAGCATTTGAACACCAAAGGGAGTGGTTGAGGATGTTTTGACTCAAGTGAATGACTTTTATTTTTCTGTCTATTTTATTGTGCTCGAAACTCACCCTGTTGCTAACCCTTGCTCCCAAATCCCTGTTATATTAGGTAGATCGTTCCTTGTGACCTCTAATGCTATTATTAATTGCAAGAATGGTCTCATGAAGCTTACTTTCAGGAGTATGATGATGGATTTCAATGTGTTTAATTTGAACAAACAACTGGGGGATAATGAGGAAGTGGACGAAGTCAATAGGATTGGCACCTTTATTGAGAAGCACTTGGAGTTGTTGGGCATGCTAAAATTGGGGAAGGAAGAGGTTGATGAGCAAGATGAGTCAGAGAGCCTGAAAGGGGTAGAAA
>CM042197.1:20213323-20230329 GCA_023539305.1 Ilex asprella | reverse complement strand
ACAAGATTTTTCCATTAAATGAGTAAAAAACCCTATTGGAATTGAAGCCATTACCATCCAATCTTAAGTATGCATATCTTGGAAATGACAAGACATTTCTAGTGGTGATTAGCTCATCTGGAGCAGAAGCTAGAAAAGGATCTCTTGGAAGTGTTAAAGAGGATCTCTAAGCTGTCTTGACAACCACAAAGAAGGTTGAGTCCAATCATGATGGATGTGGTGAGAGATGAGGTACTAAAACTACTTGACATGGGCATCATTTTTTTGATTACCGATAGTAAGTGGGTTAGTTCCACGCAAGTAGTACCCATGAAGTCGGGAGTCACGGTTGCTACAAATTAGGAGAATGAGCTTATTCCAACAAGGATGATTACTGGATGGAGAGTGTGTATTGATTATCAAAAGCTCAACATATGCACAAGAAAATACCACTTCCCATTGCAACTCCTTGACCAAGTGTTGAAAAGAGTAGTGGGGCATCTATTCTATTACTTCTTAGATGAATACTTCGGCTACAATCAAATCGAGATTGCATTGGAAGATCAAGAGAAGACCACCTTCACTTGTCCCTACGGTACCTTTGTCTACCATCGCATGCCTTTTGGGTTATGCAATGCCCCTGAAAATTTTCAACGTTGCATGATAGGAATTTTTAGTTATATGGTGGAGAAGATTGTAAAGGTGGTCATGGATGACTTTTCAGTGTTTGGGGATTCCTTTATTGGATGTTTAGAGAATTTGGAGAGAGTTCTCGAGAGATGAGAGGAGAAGAACTTAGTCTTGAATTGGGAGAATTGACACTCCATGGTGACAAAGAATTGTTTTTGGGCATATCGTCTCGGCGAAGGCGATCGAAGTGGGCAAATTAAAGATTGAGGCCATTTCCAACCTCCCTACACTGAAGGTCATAAAGGATATCAGGTCATTTATAGGCCATTCTGGCTTTTATCGTCATTTTATTAAAGACTTTCGTGCATTGGCCCGACCTTTGACCAACTTACTATCAAAGGATGTCTCATTCAAGTGGTCTGATAATTGTGAGGCATATTTTAAAAAACTCAAAAACATGGTTACTACACCTTTGATTATGTGACCACCCAAGTGGGATTTACCTTTTGAGCTTATGTGCGACACGAGTGATTACGTGATCGGCACTATGCTCAGTCAAAGGGAGAATAAGAGACCTTATGTAATATACTACGCTAGCAAAACACTTAATGAAGCTCATATGAACTATACCACCACAAAAAAGGAGTTTCTAACGGTAGTATTTACATTGAATATATTATGGTCCTACATCAATGGGCAACCGATAGTAGTCTATACTAATCACTCTGCTTTGAAGTATCTGTTGTCTAAGTAAGATGCCAAGCCGTGACTCATCAGGTGGATCGTCCTACTCCAAGACTTCAATTTGACAATCAAAGATAAGAAGGGAGTAGAGACCATAGTGGTGGATCATTTGTCCCGACTAGTGATGCAAGAGGTCGATGAGCACATTCCTATCCCTGATTTTTTTCCTGATGAGAAATTACTTTCGATTCATTCTATTTGTCCTTGGTATGCTGACATATGTAATTATCTTGGAACAGGACAAATCCCATTGCATTGGAGCCTGGAGGATCAAAGAATATTTATGGTGGATGTGAAGTACTTCTACTTCAACAACTCATACGTGTTCAAGTACTGCCCTGACCAAGACATGCAGAGATATGTACCAAAAAATGAGCAGCATGATTTCCTTGCATTTTTCCACTCAGAAGCATGCGGTGGTCACTTCTCTTCAAAGACTGTGTTTCATTTTGTAAACAATGCCAAATGCGACAAATGCCAAAGATTGGGTAGTGTGACCCAAAGGAATATGATGCCCCTCTCCCCTATTTTGTCATTAAAATATTTGATTGTTGGGGCATTAACTTTATGGGTCCCTTCCCCGTGTAGTTTAGTTTCTCATATATTCTACTGACAGTTGACTATGTGTCTAAATGGGTGGTGGATATCCCAACCAAGACCAATGACCACTGGGTCGTGGTCAAATTCTTGAAAGAGAACATCTTTTCGAGGTTCGGGATGTCTTGTGCTATGATAAGAGATAGTGGATCGCATTTTGATAATAGGCCATTTGCATCATTGATGTATAAATATGGTGTCACACATAAGGTATCCACTGCATATCACCCACAGACCAATAGCCAAGTCAAGTTAGCCAGTAGGGAGGTCAAAAATATCTTAAGAAAATGGTGAACCCAAATAGGAAAGATTGGTCATTTAGACTGATTAATGCCTTATGGGCTTACCGCACTACCTACAAGACTGTGTTAGGCATGTCTCCCTATCGGCTCGTCTATGAAAAGGCTTGCCATTTGCCAGTCGAAATGGAACATAAGGCCTATTGAGCCATAAAGACTCTAAACTTCAATTTGAGAATGACCAGAGAGCATAGGAAGCTAGAATTGAATGAATTGGAAGAGATTAGAAGAGATGCGTATGAGAGCTCTAAAATTTCAAAAGAGAGGGCTAAGATCTTTCATGAAAAATCCTTTGTGAGGAAGTTATTTGAGTCTGGCCAAAAAGTGCTCTTATATAACTCTCATCTCTCAATCTTTCAGTGGAAACTCCAATCCCGTTGGGATGAAACCTATCTTGTTAAGGTGGCCTACCCCAATAGAGCTATGGAAGTCAAGAATCCCAAAGATAGTAGGAAATTCAAGGTCAATGGCCAAAGACTCAAGCTATTTTTTTTAGGGTTTTGAAGGAAAAGGAATGGAGGAAGATTTGATGGATCCAGTTAGCCAGACTTGTTGGAGGATTGATTTTTCTTATGGTTTTAGTGTAAAGTTGCTTTTACTTACTTTAAATTTGTGTATAGTGTTGTTTTCCTTAGTGCAGATATTGATGTTTTGTCAAAAGCTCAAATGCGAGATGTTCTCTAACCCTAATCATCTTTTTACAGTCCTTTACTGCATATCATATCTTTTTTGTAGCATTGAGGATAATGCATGAATCAAGTTGGGCGGTGAGGTCACCAGTTATATGTTAGACCAATGTTTGTGGGAATTTTTTGTTGATAATACAATTTTTTTGTGGTGAAAAGTCACCTTCACATATCATATAGATTTTTGTTCACAAAAGTTGCAAAATTATGTGAAAATTTTTAAAATTTTTGAGAAAATATCCGAATGTTGATATATATTCCCATAAAATTACATGTTTAAAACTAGTTTGCCCCAAAAGTTTTATAAAAGGAGTTATAAAAGCCACAAGTTGGCTTTCTTCACCCTTGCGGTCCCAAATGAGAGTCGTCCACCAGCGTATATCCTGCACGTGAAATGTTTTCTCGTATAGGATGAGCCACACCTAGTAGAGTAATTCTTACAGAGGCTACTCCCCACCTAAGTGCACGTGTAATGTTCACATCCAACAATTCATGTTCACACCCAACAATTCATATTCACATCAACATTCCAAGTAAGAATATGCAAGTCTAGGATGGAATTCTACCATGTCATGCTATAAAATGAGATGAAACTCGCTCATGCATCATAACCCGAGTCTTCACTAACTCCCACCACACTAAGCAATGTGAATGTGTAATAAAATCTGTCATTGATGAATTACATCCAATGATCACTTTGAAATAAAATTCATGTGTTTATAAAACCAAACTTGTTGGATGTTACACCTCGAATGATTATTTCATAAACAAAACCATGTGTCTTTATGGGTAGCAGATTTTGGAATCACACTGTCGGCTCCACAAGTCTATCTACACTTTTCAGACTTTCACCGTCGGAGTATATGAACCAGTAACCGGGTTTGTCACCCGAGGGAGTGTCTAGTCGTTCTTGCTATACCCGACACAAGTTTTCCATTTCATGAGTCCATGCAACTCTGTTGAACCTTGGTCCAACGGTACCGAGCCGACTTATCAATCACCAAATATGGTGTTTGCTTTCAACCATGCACTCACACTCATGGAATGCGATGTCCTCGTGTATATACAATGTAATGTATCATTGAATGTCAATATCATGTCTCATATGTAATGAATGTCACATGGACAACTTAAATCACACATTTTATCATGTATCATGGACAATCATATCACATGCATATAACCTCCAAAAACTCATCCCAATGTCAATATGTTAATACACATATATCAACATTCTATCTAACAACAACAACCAAGCATGCAAACGTATAATATGCCCACAAAACATCCCACATAATAGCCCCTAAACAAGTCACATAAAGGCCCCGAAACAAGCCACAAAATAGCCCCTAAACAAGCCATAAGACAGCCCCTAAACAAGCCATAAAATAGCCCACAATTTCAACCCAAAACAGTCCACAATTTTAACCCAAAACAGCCACAATTTCAGCCCCTAAACAACCACAAAACAGTCCCTAAATATCCACCAAACAACCCCTTAAATCAGCCCAAAAGGTAGGAATAAAACCAAAATATAAAGAACCCTACCTCTTAGAGCGTAGCAGAAATGGTAGGAAGCCTCAAGAACACCTCCAAAACTTCCAAAACCTTTGATTCTTCCAAAATCTCCTCTTGGAACTTTGGTGAAATAACTCGTTCTTGGTGTGGTTATGTAGTTCTTGTCGCGGTGATCGACTTTAACTCTTGGTCCGAGTCTATCCAAGTGACGGAACTCCGTGAATCCACAAAAGAATTATTGGATATCTCTCTTTTCTCCCTCTTTCTCTCCCACACGTTTTTGGCAGAATTTCATAAGATATTTGAGCGGAAATATCAAATAATTACCCCTATTTATAATTTTAATACTTGGTTCGAGTCGCGCCACGTGTCCCCCGCTTGTTCGGGTTCGTTTTCGCCCCCAAAATGATTTATTTCATCCCAGTTTATGTTCAAATTAATTTTATTTGAACTTTTATCCAATTCTAAGGAAATTTTAAAAAATTTATTTGTGGGGACCTTTGTGAGGTCAGTTGCCACTCAGTCGCCTTGAATGACGTGCAAAAATCTGACTATCTCAGAATTTGGCGAAATTCAGCAGGGCAACTAGATTTCGCGATACAAATCCAATGGCGAAGTATGTTGTGTCATTCGAGCTCTAGAACATGAGTATTTTAAATACTCATTATGGTGACAAATTATCATTTTGCCATTTTTTAGAAAAAAAAATTAAATTTACCTGGGTTTTACATAGGATTTTCGGCAATTAGGGTTTCAAAGGGTTGGATTGCCCTAAATCACAACTCAGGGAATGGAGAATTGAAGGATTGAATGAGGAGGAGAGTGATTTGGAAATCTAAGAGGTGAGAGAGAAAAACTTTAGGGTCTGTAATTTGAGAGGTAAATGAAGGGTTCCCTGAAAAAAATCGATTTAAAGCCCTAATTTTTGGCATTCCAGGCAAAACCAACCGGTAGGTCGAACTCCAATAGCCAACACCTACCGGTATGGTATACCAGTAGGTTTTGCCCTAGTTGTAAAATACTCCTATTGAGCAACCCACTACCTCTTCACTTCATTCCAAGACCTACCCTATAAATTCTAACACTCTCTTTATGAACTCAACTCCCTCCTAAACATGCACTACACTTATAAACCACAATTTGAACCATCATGCCTAATTCAATACCGAAATTGCAATGTGATTTAAAATTTTGTAGCATTCAACATAAAAGGCATGGATTTCTAACTTTAACTATAAAAATGAACACCCAAAATGCAAGTTACATAATTAATAACATGAGCATTCCTAATTCATTTCAAATATCAAAAACTTGAGCAATATTCCCCTATTCTGTAAGCATTGAGCTATTTAACACATTTCTTAGATGATTGAACTAAGCACACATGAATACAACTATAGCCTCAAATACTAGTCTAAAGTATGCAACTACACATCTATTTTCAAACTCTTGTGTGTGTGAATTGGATAAGTAACTTGAACACTTACGCAATACTATTCACATTCAATTGGCTAACCAAATTCAGCTTCAATCATAAAACTCACTTAACAATGAAATACACTCTAGATATCCTCACATTCACTCCATGTGTACATGTGCGATAAATTCTTATGCACAAAAATAAAGTATGCTCACATGTAATCCAAAAATGAAGTTCATGTATGAAAATGAAGTGACTTTAGCATAATCTCATGAAAAGAATGCTAGGGCATTGGGCAGCGACACTAACTCATCATTTTATTTTAAAAAACATGCATCCCCATGCTTCTCTAGATCACTTAGGACTTTGAAGGTTATAATGGGGCCTTGGACTGAGGCAAAAGAAATGAAGGACATAAGGTACAAAGAGAGTTGTTCCGAATAAAAGACTTTTTATTTCAAAAACACCTCCCTTTTTATGGGATTCCATTCTTATACCATCACCACACTCTTCGTTCTTTTCTCTATTTTTCTTAAGATTCTCTTTTCTTTTAATTATTCTTTCTTCTTCTCACCCCTTTTTTTTCTTTTCTTGAATTTTCTCTCTTTTTTTTTTGAAATCTTTGAGTTTCAACAACAATCATTCCTTGCTTGAGTTTCCACACCACACTTCCTTTACTTTTGCAATCACTCTTTTTCAGCTTTTGGAACAACCAACGTAAGGTAGATATTTCTCATTTTCATCGGCTTGGTCAAATGTATGGAATAGAATCGAATTTCAATTAGGCTCAATCATGGCACTAGGGATAATATTTTCACAAGAATAAGAAAAAGGCTCGAAATATTCAAAAATGGCCTAAAATCACTTCCAAGTAAGCATAGGAGAGCAGTGTACATTTCAGATAAGTTAATCGACTCCACCAATGCACCAAACCAAAGCCAGCATAATGAGACTATTGAACAAACTTGAAAATTAAGAATTGTTCCTTGAGTAAATGTAAGTCCCCTCCAAAAAGAATTGGCACTAAAGCTCGCATGGGTCCTTACTCATCTCCACTACTTATGTCAAGCCTAAAATATGAATTCAATCAGTAAATTGCTGAAATTACACATTCAAATGGAACATACAGTTGAGTTCAAAAATAGATACATATGTGATACTCACACATAGGATTCACTTCTATAGTATGCTCATGTACTCAAAGCTCAAAACAAAGATCAACATATCATCTGACTCAAACACTCTTAATAAGGGAATACATATCAACACTTAGATTTTAATTTTTTTTTTACAAAATTTTTCAAATTTTTCACATGATTTGCAATAATGTAAACAAAATTTGGTATAATCCACAAAAAAATTCCACAGACATTGGTGTAACATGCAAATGGTGCACTCCACCCCCAACTTGATTCATGCATTGTCCTTAATGCAACAAAAAGATATGATATGCAATGAAGGATAGTAAAAAGATTATTAGGGTTTGAGAACTCCTCGCAGTTGAGCTTTGACAAAAACTCCAACATCCGAAACTAAGGAAAACAAAGATATACAACCAAGTAAAGTAAGTAACATGAAAATGAAAATAACATAAGTAAATAATAAAATTGTACACTAGAAAGAATAAAAAGTGGTTACTCTTCCCCAAATTCCGAATACACCGGATCCGTCAAATCCTCCACCACCAATTTTCCTTCAAAATCCTCGAAAAATGGCTTAAATTTTTTGCCATTGACCTTGAATTTTTGGCCATTCTCAGGGTTTGTGACTTCCACTGCTCCGTTAGGGTAGGCCACCATGACAAAATAAGGGTCATCCCAACGGGATCAATCATCTCCATATTAGCCAACTCGGCTTGGCCATTGGTTTGTGGGTGGTATACGGTGGATACCTTATAAGTGACGACATATTTGAACATTAAAGATGTAAATGGCCTATTGCAGAAATGTGATCCACCATAACTTATTATTGCACGAGGCATCCCAAACCTAGAAAATTTATTCTCCTTAAAAAACTTGACCACGACTCGGTGGTCATTGGTCTTGGTTGGGATAGCCTCCACCCACTTAGACACGTAGTCCACTGTCAATAAAATGTATAGATAGCCAAACGATATAGTGAAAGGACCCATAAAGTCAATGCCCCAACAATCAAATATTTCTATAACAAGTATAGGGGAGAGGGGCATCATGTTCCTTGGGGTTACGCTACCCAAACGCTAGCATCTATTACATTCTTTACAAAACGTAACATAGTCTTTGATAAGTGAGGGCCAATAAAAACCTAATTGAAGAATTTTTGTCGAAGTCTTCTTAGCTAAGAAGTGCCCACCGCATGCTTGTGAATGGCAAAATACAAGGACATGCCGTTGTTCACTCTCCGATATGCAACTTCGCATGACTTGGTCAGGGCAGTACTTGAACAGATATAGGTTGTCGAAGTAAAAGTACTTCATATCCGCAATGAATCTCTTTCAATCCTCTGGGCTCCACTACAGTGGTATTTGTCCTGTTACAAGATAATTATATATGTCAGCATACCACGGACACACAGAATGAATTGAAAGCAATTGCTCATCAGGAAAGGAATCTGGGATAGGAATGTGCTCATCGACATCTTGCACCACCAATCGAGATAAATGATCTGCCACCACGTTCTCCACTCCCTTCTTGTCTTTTATTGTCAGATTGAACTCTTGGAGTAGGAGGATCCACCTAATAAGTATTGGTTTGGCATCCTGCTTAGACAACAAATACTTTAAGTAGAATGATCAGTATAAACAACTATCGGTGAACCAATGATGTAGGACCAGAATTTATCTAATGCAAATACTACTGCTAGTAGCTTCTTTTTGGTGGTAGTGTAATTCATTTGAGCTTCATTGAGCATTTTGCTAGCATAGTATATTACATAAGGTTTATTATCCTCCCTTTGACCGAGCACTGCACCGACCACGTAATTACTCCCATCGCACATAAGCTCAAAAGGTAAATCCCATTTGGTTGGTCGCAAAATCGGAGGTGTAACAAGCATGTTTTTTAGTTACAATCATCCGAACACTCGAATGGGATTTACTTAGACAATAAATTGGTCAAGGATCGGTAAAATGCACTAAAATTTTTAATGAAACGACGACAAAATCCAACATGGTCAGAAACAACTTGACATCCTTGACGGCTCTCGGCGTAAGAAGGTTGGAAATGGCGTCCACCTTTGATTTGCAAACTTCAATCCCTTTCACCGACATGATGTGCCCAAGAACAATTCCTTGTGTCACCATGAAGTGACACTTCTCCCAATTTAAGACTAAGCTTTTCTCTTCGCATCTCTCAAGTACCTTCTCCAAATTTTTCAAGCATCCACTAAAATAATCCCCAAAGACCGAGAAATCATCCATAAATACCTCAACGATCTTCTCCATCATATCACTAAAGATCCCCATCATGCAACGTTGAAAGGTCCTTAGGGCATTGCATAGCCCAAAAGGCATCCGACGGTAAGCAAAGGTACCGTAGGGGCAAGTGAAGGTGGTCTTCTTTTTGTCTTCCAATGCAATCTCAATTTGATTGTAGCCGGAGTATCCATCCAAGAAGTAATATAATAGATGCCCCACTACTCTTTCCAACACTTGGTTGAGGAATGACATTGGGAAGTGGTCTTTTCTTGTGCATAGGTTGAGCTTTCGATAATCAATACAAACTCTCCAACCTGTGATCACCCTTGTTGGAATAAGTTCATTCTCTTCATTCTCTACACTCTCACTCCCGACTTCTTAGGTACTACTTACACTGGGCTAACCCACTTACTATCGACAATCAAAAAAATGATGTCCATGACAAGTAGTTTTAACACCTCGCCCCTCATAATATCTTTCATGATTGGGTTTAACCTTCTTTGTGGCTGTCGAGATGGTTTGGCATCCTCATCAAGATAGATCTTATGTGTGCAAATGAGGGGGCTTATCCCTTTAATGTCGGCAATTCTTCAATTAATTGCCCCTTTGTGCGTCTTCAACACCTCCAAGAGCTATTATTCTTACCTTGCATCGAACGTTGAGCTAATCACCACCTAAAATATCTCATCTTCCCCAATATATGCATACATCAAATGGGAAGGTAGTGGCTTCAATTCTAAATTAGGCTTTTGAACATCCGATGGAAATATCTTTTTGTCTTAGAGTGGGAGCTTTTCGAATGTAGGGATCCACTTTTCTACCCCTTTCAAACTCTATACTTCCTCTTGCTCATCCACTTCCTCTAGATCAATAGTCACCTCCTCTTTGAACTTTAACATTCTCACAAGTTCCAAGTTCTCTTCTGCCAAGGTGTCAATTCTATTTACTTCATGCAAATCCTCATCATCACCCAGTTGCTTGCACAAGTTAAACACGTTGAGCTCCATAATCATGTTCCCAAATTCTAGCTTCATGAGACCGTTCTTGTAATTAATCATGACATTAGATGTGACAAGAAAAGATCTTCCAAGTATTACAGAGATTTGGGAGCTAAGATTAGCAACAGGGTGAGTGTCAAGCACAATAAAATTAACAGAAAAGTAAAATTTATCAACTCGCACTAAAATATCTTCAACTACTCCCCTTGGTGTTCGGACACTACGATTCACCAAATGAAGTGTGATTGGAGTAGGCTTCAATTCTTCGAGGTGAGTTGTTGGTACAATGAATATGGGAAGAGGTTCACACTAGCCCCCAAATCAAGCAATGCTTGCTCTACCCAGCAATTCAGATTGTTATGGCAACGGTGGGACAGTCGGGGTTTCTAAACTTTGGTGGAGTGTTCGTCCTCAAAATTGAGCTCATTTGCTCGGTGAGAAATGTCTTCTTGTGGACATTGAGCCTTTTCTTTACCATTCATAAGTCTTTCAAGATCTTTACACATGATGAAATTTATTTTATGGCATCAAGGAGTGGGATGTTAATTTTCACCTGCTTAAACATTTCCAGTATATCAGCATAATTATCCACCTTCGCATGTGGCTTCAAAGAGCAAGCATGGGAGAAACAAGCACACTATCATCAATTAATTTTTCTTTCTCAACCACCTCACTTTCTTTCTTCTCACTCACCTCACCCTCGTCAGTGTCACCCATGGTCTCATTTCATTTGGAAATGTGGCCTTAGGTGAGACCTTTGGCAAAATGGTGTTGTCAACTTGTTTGCCACAATGAAGGGTGGTGACCGCCTTGAGTGGTTCACAACTCTTTCTTAAGGGCTCCGATGACTCAACAACATGTTGACCTCTAGGGTTTTCTTGGGTTTAAGCGAGAAATTTCCTTTTTTCTTATTGTGATGCTCCCATATAGTTTGTCAACTCTGTGAGTTAGGTCCTAAGGTCATTAAAAGCTGTGACATTTTGATTGTTGATGGCGGTTTAATTTTGATTGAAAGTATTTTGGCTTTGAATGAGAGCATGAACCATTTCCTCCAAATTCTTTTTGTGAGGAGGTTGATATGTGGGAGGATTAAATGGTCCTTGGAAAAAGCTTTGTGGAGGTGGACTTGGTGAAAAATTATGTGGTGGTGGGTTCGGTGAATACCCTTGCGGAGTGGTCCAGGGGTATTGGGACCTAGATGCTTGCCCTTGGCCTTGATATTGGTTTTGCCTAGGAGGTGCGGGAGGTGTGTATGCATTAGACCCATAAGGAGTGGGGTTCTCATTTCTCCAACTAAAATTAGGGTGATTGCTCCACCCTGGATTATAAGTGTCTGAAAGTGGAGAGAATGATTGCCTTGATTGGTTAAAGGCATGCACTTGCTCGTGATACACTTCCTTAAGTGCCAGAAGGTTGGGGCAACTCGATACGGAATGCTCCACACTCTCGCAAATTGAGCAAAACTCCTCTATCTTTGAAACGTTAGACACCTTGTGTCTCCTACTGACTTCAAGACTCTCAACTTTCCTTGACAATTTAGAAATTTTGGAAAACAAGTCTTACCGATCTCTCAAGTCATACATCTCTCCCCCTTGAGTTTGACTACCCCTTTGAGGATAAGACCTTGGTACATCAGTGGGATCCATAATGTGCCATGATTTTGCATTTTGTGCTAATGTATCCAAATAGTCTAAGGTCTCATCGAGGTCGTTGTTCAAAAACTCGCCATTGCACATCATGTCAATGAATTGTCTATGGCTTAGTGTAATTCTCTCATTGAAGAAACTAACCAATTGCCACGATTCAAAGCTATGATGTGGACTGGATTGCAATAACTCCTTGTACTGCTCCCAACATTGGTAGAATTGCTCATTGGGCTTCTCCGAAAAGTTTGAAATTTCTTTTTTCAAAGTGTTGGTTCTATGAACCGGAAAAAATTTGTTTAAAAATTTGGAGAGCATTTGATTCCAAGATGTTATGGATCGAGGTCTCAAGGATTTAAGCCATGTTTTTGCCTTGTCTCTTAGGGAAAATGGGAACAATTTCATTCTAACTATGTCTTCCACACCATGATTGGTAAGGAAGGTTGCAACTATCTCCTCGAAATCTCTTATGTGCAAATAGGGGTTTTATTTTTCAACTCCATGAAATGTGGGAAGTAGTTGCAACATTCCCTGCTTAACTAGGAAGAGATAAGCTTAGACCGGCAGGAGAATACATGAGGGTGTGGTGCTTCGTGTTGGTTAAAGAAAATCTCTCATTAACCTCACTGGAGGATCAATTTGGATGTTGTTCCCTTCATTAGTCGGGGGGGGGGGGGGAATTGCATTTTTGGATTGGGCATTCTAGGCTCTCCCCCACCCCGTTGCATGTTTGGGTTGGCACCTACTTTGTCAAAATTATCACCTGCATCCTCGGGTGGGTCTGGGTCAACATTCATATTGGGGTCCAATGGTTGCCTAATTAGTCGATTTTGTTCGTCCCGACCCCACATATAAAAAAAGTCTCTACAAATGAAAATGCAAATAACAAAAGTATATACAAGGATCAACGTACCTAAGCCCATGATGAACATCACGGGACTTACCTCCGTTGTTTAAAAGTCACTTTCTTAATTCAACGCTTGCCTTCCCCGACAATAGTACCAAAAATGCTTGATTTATTTCTCTATTGTTCCTATCCTCCTTACATCTCCCTCAATGTGTGTATGATGTATGTGTGAGGGGGAGTGTCACTCTTCCTTGGGATGATGTCAAAAGAAAGGACAAGGAGATGGTGGAAAATAAAATACGTGTGTGTACAAAAATGCTTCTCAAATGCAAGAAGACTTTTGTATAACGAGTTTTACTTGGAGTGTACTCCAAGGTCGTCTTCTCAGGGAAGGAGGTGAATCGTGTTAAAGGTGATTTCGGTAAACAAAAGGGAACTTATAAAAATCTTTTGTTGTTTGGAATTGCTTGGTGAATTGTATTTTGATGAAAATGAAATGGGAACAAGTGTTAGCTAATCCAAATGGTTCACTCCAATAGAAATGTCAATTCAACTCGAAGTTTTCCTCCAATGATACATATGTGAACGATTGATTCGTGGAAAGCTCGGAACAAGATGGAAGTGAGGATCTAAGCATAAACTGTGACAAGCCTACAGAATATCAAAGACTCACAACCATGTCCACGCTCAATCCAGTCAAACCAAACCACCGTACACCGAGGGGAAGAAAAAAGATGAGTTGAAATAGCATACCCAATGGGAGGTCTCCCTTGGATTATCCAACTTAAAGATTTAGCTACTCAAGGTTAAAGGAAAGACAACAATGTAAAGGAAAGACATTCTAAAGTAATTGAAGATTTTAGCTAAGATAATGCAAGAAAACATAACTAAAAGAGAATGCATCTAATACCCATTTAAAGCTAAGAAATTGAAGAACATAGAAGCATTAATTGTGAAAACTTTAATGGACAACTAAACTTGAAAACAACTTGAAATAAGTGGAATTCAAGACATTAAAGGAAGCTTAAAATATTCTTACATGAAATTAGAAAACAAAGGATGGAATAAAATGTAAAAATCTCAACTTCTTTCTCCAACACTATTCATCTTCTTCCTAGACTATCTCTCTATATATTACAATCTCTCACTCATAATGGTGTATCTCCAGCCCAAAAATGTCCATGGAGTGATGTCATAGCTAAGTGATGTGATCCCCATCCATAGGGCTACAAAAGAGTCGGCTAGATAGGTTTAGACCTTGTCTACACACCCAACATCTCTCCTCTTCTCTCTCATTGATCACCAAGGCTCCAAAAGTCCAATTAGAGGTGTGTAAGGGATGTCCATGGTGTTGGAAGTGTCAGAGGCAGGTAGGAGAATGTCTGGTGGGACCCTGAAAGTAGTAGAGACTGACATACAGAATCTGGGTTGTATCAGTACAGCCTACCGGTATGGCCTACCAGTAGGTTTTCCCCTGTTTTTGTTGATTCTTTAGTTTTCTCACCTCCTAAGCTATCTTTAAGTCGTCCTTTCATTATCATTCACCTCAAACCATATGAGAAGGCTTTAAGAAGCACCATTTATCACCTTTTATCTGCAAACACCATAAATCTTCGTTAATAGCTCAAGTAGCACAATTCCACTCATTTAATACCCAAAAGCAAGTGAAAATGAATATATTGGCACATGAAATATGCAATGTTTTGTCCTAATCACATTACTATCTCAAACCATTCACAATCATGAGAACAACTAATAAAATTCATAAATAAATAAAATTTCATTCATCATACATAATATCTATAGTATCATCCAAAAAAATATGTCTAACTATGGCAATTGCATTCCATAATCAAATTTGATCTTGCAACGGAATAAATAAAATATCACACATACATTGTCTCAAAATGCATCTCCTAGTCTAGGACATAAAGAGAATAACTCTAGACATCCCCTCGAGATCCACACTTCTATCTAATTGAGCTTCCCAAGCTACCTACTCAACAACTCCGAGCTCTTCCTCTAAACTGAAATCTGGAAATAAATATTATTTGAAGGGGTGAGCACAAGCTCTATAGGAAAATCCAATCAAACTCGAACAAGGTTTAGTACACATATAAAACAAGTCGGTCTCATTTCACAAATATCATAAATAACTTTTGACATAAAACAGTGATATTTCAACAGATCTTTAGTTTACGCAACAACAATAAATTAAATGAACAAGTAAAACCAATTCCCAACAATAAGTCATTTTCAACCATAAACCATTTCCAACAACTTCTTTTAATAAACCATCTCCACAACAATAAACATTAACCCACAATTTAAACAATTACCCACAATGTATCTCATCCCACAACTTGATGTATGACATCGCATGCATAAACACATTGAGAATGTCCTGACCCCAACACACACATTCAATCCTTGCAAGGATATCCAACTTTAAGGGTGTATACCAATGTATTGGCAATGACGAATCCAACCCAAGAATAATATACTAACCCTCAGTCTTGATACCACTAGAGCGAATAGTGGTTTGGTCCTCGCAAGGCACCAACCCCACTACGAGTTCTAGGAAAAATGATAACCCACATGGAGTAAGAAACGCATCTATCCACTCTATGATATCCAGCAAACGGCCACTCATGGTTATCCAATCATCCACACAAGAGATACAATACCAACTAATTTCTCAAATCACAAGTAAATCAAAAACCCCCAAATCCATGCATTTTTCCAATGGAACAATTTAAGAAACTAAGCAAGAGATCATCAAATATAGAATTTTTAGTGTTCAAAAAAATCACTAGAGTTTTTAAATCAAGAAGAAAAATTCATCTTTCTCAAAAACTAGGTTTTGACATCAAGAACAAGGATTTTATGGCTATCAAGGGATAAACTTAATTCAAAATATGGTAAGGTTTGTAAGAATATAAAAAAACAAGGATTCCAATACATATATATAAGATTGAGAGTCAGAACATGTATATATATATGTCCTAGCATCAATTAACAAGACTAGAAGAAAATTCCTACCTTTCTTCTTCGTTGGTGTTCTTTAAAAACTAAAAGTTTTGATCCTGTTCAATGTGCAAATCCCTCTTGAGCTTGTGTTTCTCCACTTATTTCTTCCTTTCTAAGACTCCCTAAGGTTAAAAATGTTGTATTGGAGCTAAGGGAGGTGGCCTTACATATTTATAGGGTGAGAAAATAGTCCAATTGACGTAAATATGATACGTTGTTCACGTTCGAACGCCATTTTGGCGTTCGAACATTATTGGCTCCTAGTACTTTTGTTTTTCTATCAGACAAGAGTACTAAAATGAACTTTCGTTCAAACGGACTTTCACGTTCGAACGGTTGTCATTCGAACGGACTTTCACGTTCGAACGTCATCCCAATTTTTGTTGGAACTTCCAGTGAAGTTTTGACCTATTTACAGGTCGATTTGTAAAATTTTTGTGAAATATATTTTTGTAGCCCTAAAAGTTTAGTAACTACTGTAAAAAAAATTAGCTCAAACGGACATCAGTGTCTTATTCTTTCTTACCCGAATTCCATCTACAATGTGTTTTAACATTGAAATACTTCCTAACTTCTGTAACACCCCAAAATACACCCTGGACGGCATTACATTCAATAACCATTCATACCATGAGAGCACTAAGATAAACCATCAATAAAGAAGACTTCATAACAATGATTCATAACATTTACATCAATATCCCAAAAGAATATGCCATCTTTGGCCTTTACATTCCCAATGAAAATTTACTATTATAGCGCAGCGAAAATTACAAAAGAAACTAGACTACACAATGTCCAAAAGAATTTTCTAGTCTAGTACAAAAGAAACCACGATTCTAAATATCCACCTCGGGATCTAGGTTCCCCTCGAGTGGAGCCTCCCAATGTCCCGGCTCGTCGATGCCGAGATCCTCCTCTAGCACTAAATCTGAAAAATGTAATTGTAGGGGATGAGCACAAAGCTCTGTAGTAAAATCTTCCCAAACTCAAACAAGGTTTGTAAAAAAAAAACATATAAAATGGGTGGTCTCATTTCACAAATAGCATACATAATGTTTGAAGTAAAACAAGGACATTTAACAACGGATCTCAAGTTTAAATAACAATACTAATAGAAATATACCATAACAACCAATTCTCATAAACATCCATTTTAAAAATATCATTATTTTCCAACACGTGATATACTATTGTTCTCTTAAGAATGAGCATCCTTAC
>CM042197.1:20202694-20212923 GCA_023539305.1 Ilex asprella | reverse complement strand
CAAGGTTTGAGTTATTCAAGCATCCTTATAAGGAACCTCTTGATAATGTTACAAATTGTCCTCTCTTGGCATGAGCATCCTTATAAGGAACCTCTCACCCTCAAGGTTTGAGTTATTCAAGCATCCTTACAAGGAACCTCTTGATAATGTCACCAATTGTCCTCTCTTGGCATGAGCATCTTTACAAGGAACCTCTCACCCTCAAGGTTTATCCAAATAACCACACAAGCAATACATTATCCAATATGTTCTCAAATGCCCAACAATTTCACAAGTCTCTAATTTATAATCCAAATTCCCAAATTTATCATGTAACAATTTCAATAACTATGTAAAATACAAGCGATCACAACAACATCATTTCATTTTTCAATATGAAACACTAAGGTTTTGAAATCAAGGGTAAATCAAAATTTAGAAAAGAAAGTTCATCTCTCTTGGAAACTAGGATTTAATGGTTGGCCCACCATTTATATTGTCTAAAGCATGTTAATATTCATGAGGATATCAAGAATCAATGATTTATAGCATACATATAAAATTTAGAGAGTAAAGAATACATATAAGTAAACCTAGCCTCAAGGTAAGAGAAAGAGAAGAAATCCCCTACCTTGAATCCAAGAGTTTTAAGCTAACCCAAGCTCCAAAGATCTCCTTCTTATCTTCTCTTAGGGTTCCAAGAGATGTGGGTAAAGGTGTAGTAAAAGTGTAGAAGAGGAGAGGAGAAGAATGGTGTTCTTGAGAAATTTCGGTTTTGATTTCTATAAGGTGTGAAGCTATCTTGATCTTGGTGTTTTTCCCTTTCTTTATCTCCTCCTAGGGCTATAGGATGTTTTTGGTGAGAATGAGATGAATAATGGGGCAAATAGGGCTTGGAATGGGGTTTTAAAACCCAAAATCCTGACTTTTTAACTGTTCGGAAGACTCCAGAGAAGCGGTACCGGTACTGGGTACCGGTACCATTTGACTGTCTCGAATTCCAGGGCAGTTTTGACCCCTTTAGAGGTCGAATTGGAAAATTTGCATTAGAGACACTTTTGTAGCCCTTGATGTCTACTATCTACTGTAAAAATTTCAGATCAATTGGATATAAGGATAAAAAGTTAAGGGCAAAATACTAGAAGGTGTCTAAGATAATTTTTACCCAAATTCACTCTAAAGTGGATTTTAACTCGGGAATGCTTTCTAACCTCTAATACATCTCATATTACCTTTCCCAAGGTTGTTCGACCTTCCGGATTCAATGGACACCTTATTTTGACCTAAAAGTATTTAGAAATTCATCTAATCCTCATTTTCATGTTTCAACGTCTTTGAAACTCAAACTTTCCAATCAATATGCGTCTCTAGTATTTATCCTATTATTAAAATCTATATGGTTTATCCTTACCTCATTATACATATCCACACATTCACAACAATATTTTGAATTATTATACGTAATGACTTTTAGGGCCATTATTCGTATTCATACTGATCCATTGTTTGAGTAGTTGGTTGTTATAGTTTATTTTTATAGTTTTTCTTCTAAGTATTTTGCTAGAGGACAAGCAAAGATTTAATTTTGGGGGTATTTGTTGAGTGAGTTTTATACCTACAAATTGAATACTTTTGGCTTAATGAATTGCAAGTTTTCGAGTATTTTATGCTCATTTTTATTCATTTTTGTGTGTTTTTATTTTGTTTTGTAGGGATAATGATTTGGAAGGAAACAAAGTCGTTTGATAGCCTAAGTGTTGGATTAATTGAGTACTTAGCAACAAGGGAAGTCGTAGGCATAAAAAAGGGTCAGAGCTGCAACTCTAGAATAGTAGAAAGTCAGAACAGCTGCGCTATTTTGTGAGGCCGCAATGCGTGCTTCAGCTTGGGATGGGAATTCTAATTTGTTTTTCTATTAGAAATTGAACTAAAATGTTATATATATATATGCTAGGGTTTGAGCTGTGATGAAATAGACTGATAAGAGGGGCTGCTAATAGAGGAAAAATCAAGGATTGAAAGAAAATTGAAGGCAAAAATCGAAGGAAGCGTCGCGAAGAAAATTGGACTTGATGGTTATAGAGGGATTGAAGATTGCAACCACATTTTCATTCTTTTCTCTTACTTTTAGTTATTGATTTTCTGAGATGTTGATTAATTTAAGGATGACGTTTTTCAATTACATTATGAACTAATTTTTTATTAAGATTGCAACAGAACCTGATGTTTAGTTAAATTAATCTACTCTCGTTTTCAGTTGTGATTGATCATATATGAGGTGTTTATCATATTTTGTGTTTAATATATGATTGTTTGGCCAACAATTAATTTTATTCCCTAGATGAAATGGGAAGATGAATTCTAGGGTTTGGATCTAAATATGATAATATGCGTCTGATTAATTCTACTTAGGATTGAATAGCTGTGTTTTTGTATAGGATAGGAATATACCTATATGACATGTGTAGCTTTTATGAGAGTTTAAACTTAATGAATCTATTCCAACTAATTTTGCATAGGAATATAGTAATTTATTTAGGGGATATATTTTTATCTAACTATTAGAAGAGGTTTGATAAATAATTTTGAGTTCTCAGTTAACAACTTATTTTGATCAATTAACTGGAAAGAGAGTGAAAAATTTTATATGAAGCATTAGGGGAAGTTGTAATCTTAAATTCTTTTATCTGGTGAATTCAATCATTGTTCAGTAATTTTAGATTTAGTTATATGTTAGTGATTTTACAGTTTAATTTCAGTTGTTTAAATAAAATTGAATTGATATAAAGTTAGTACTTGAAAATTATTGGTAATAATTCTCCATGGGAACAATACTCTACTCATCACTTTATTACTTATTGATCATTTATACTTGCATGTAAATTGTCAATATCGAATTTGGACAACAAGTTTTTGGCACCGTTGCCGGGGATTTATTCTTGTAATTATTTCAATATAAATTTCAATCAATTTATTGTTAGTTTAAACGTATTTAATTTTTTGTGTTAATTACTTTCACATGCATTCTTGAATTTGGTATGCCAACACGATCTACAGGTCAAGAACCACTACTATACAAAGACGAAATCAAAATAAGGTTCCAAAACTTGCGAAAGCATTGTCAAGAAGTAAAAAATAAGAAACTATGGCTGAAGAAGAACAAAAATCACTAAGGGATTATGCTATGCCGCTTGTTACAAAAATATAATCGGACATTCAAAGGCCCGCAATTCCAGCAAACAGTTACGAGATCAAGTCGGGTACTATCCAAATGATTCAGAATTCTGTGCAGTTTGGGGGTTTGCCTAACGACAACCCAAACGATCATTTGGTGATTTTTCTAGAGATTTACGACACATTCAAGTACAATGGGGTTACTGAAGATGCGATTAGACTCGAAATTTTCCCTTTAACACTTCTTAATAAGGCAAAGAGTTGGTTGCATCATTACCGTCGGGTTCTATTACTACGTGGACAAATTTAGCTCAAAAATTCTTAACCAAATTCTTTCCACTAGCTAAAACTAAAAGGATGAGGAACGACATGACTTCATTTACACAACATGATTCTGAGACTCTATATGAAGCTTGGGAGCGATTCAAATATTTACTCCAGAAATGCCCTCACTATGGTATTCCTAAGTGATTGCAAGTTCAAATGTTCTACAACGAGTTGTTTAGTCCTACCCAGACTAGTATCGATGTAGCTGCAGGAGGAGCATTGATGGGTAAACATTTTGATGAAGTCTACAAGTTATTGGAGACGATGGCTGATAACAATTATCAGTGACCCTCTGCAAGGATCAATCAGCCAAAGGTAGCAGGAATTTATGAAGTTGATGCGGTTACTACATTGGTTGCACAAGTTGCTATGTTGACAAATACGATTGATGCTTTAGGGGTGCAACATATTCAGAGTGTGGCAATTGTTTGTGAATTGTGTGCAAAAAACCATCCAAGTGATAAATGTGCAATTAGTTCAGAGTTAGCACAATACGTTGGTAACTTCAACGGGCAACAATATGGAAATAATTCCAACAATTATAACCCTGGTTGGGGGACTCATCCGAGCTTTTCTTGGAATAATAATCAAGTCCAAACCTCTGCTCCAAGAAAATCATACCCATCAGAATTTCAGAATCAAGCTCCAACACAACAGGAAAAGAAGTCAAATTTGGAGGAGCTGCTTTCCAAGTATATAGCACAGAATGAGACAAGGATGAACAGTAGGGAAGTATCAATCCAAAACCTGGAAAATCAAATGGGTTAGCTTGCTAATGCCATTAACAACCGACCTTAAGGCACTCTACCTAGTGATACGGAGATCAATCCTAAGAGAGAAGGCAAGGAGCACTGCAAGGCTATTACAATATAAAGCAAAAAAAAGTTACCTAAAGTTGTTGGTGGAACTCCAAAACAATCAATTGGAGATGATAGTAAGGATGAAGATGAAGATAAAGATAGCAAGAATATGGAACATGAAAAGAAGGAAGAAGATATAATTGTAAGTTCTAATGGAGGCAAGCAGAGTCCTATTGTGCCTCATGTGTCGTTTCCACAACGTTTGCAGAAACATAAGTTGGATAAACAATTCTCAAAATTTTTAGAACTGTTCAAGAAGCTCCAAATTAATATCCCTTGTGAATTTCTTAAAGAAACTTTTGTCAAAGAACAGACAATTTTGAGACAATGGCACTTACGGAGGAGTGTAGTGCTATTCTTCCAAAGAAGCTACTACCAAAGCTCAAAGATCCGGGTAGCTTTACAATTCTATACACAATTGGCAGTCAATTTTTTGGGAAAGCATTGTGTGACTTGGGAGCAACTATTAACTTATGCCACTCTCAATCTATCAGCAATTGGGTTTGGAAGAAGCAAAGCCTACTAATGTCACATTACAGCTTGCAAATAGATCACTCACTTATCCAAGGGGCGTAGTTGAGGAATTTCTAGTTAAAGTTGATAAGTTCATTTTTTCAGCTGATTTCATAGTTTAGATTGTGAGAAATATAGAAAAATAACTATTAGTCTTGGGAGACCATTCTTAGTAACGGGGAAAACACTTATCGATGTACAGAAAGGTGAGCTAACTATGCAAGTCCAAGATCAAGAGGTAACATTTAATGTATTTTCAACTATGAAACTTCATAAGGAAGCGGAATAATGTTTTCAGATAGATTTGGTTGAAGAGGCAGTGAAAGAAGTATTTGTAGAAAGTTGTATTTCAGATCCCTTGGAGACATCACTTGTTAGTCCCACTTCTTCGGACTTTCCTACTTCTCTAGAGTATGTGCAGTTGTTGAATGCTTCTCTGCGGTTTGTCAAATTCAAGCAATAATTTAAAACTTTGGATCATTTAGGAAGCTCTACTACTCGTGAAAAGTCATCTTTGGAAGAACCACCTTTGTTGGAGCTTAAATCTCTTCCAAAGAGTTTACGGTATGCATATTTAGGTGATTCTTACAAGAACGCCAAGTTATATAAAGAGAAGATAAAAAGGTAGCATGATAAGAAGATCATTGAGCGGAAGTTTGAGCCGGGTCAATCTGTACTACTTTTCAATTCGCTATAAAAGCTTTTCCTAGGAAAACTCAAATTAAGGTGGTTAGGGTCATTTATTATTACTAAGGTGTTTCCACATGGAGCACTTAAAGTCGAGGAAGCCAATTCAAAGAGAACTTTCAATGTGAACAAGCAAAGACTGAAGCACTATTGGGGTCGCGACATTGATCGACAAAAGACCTCAATTACCCTTGTCAACCTAAAATGACACATTGAGTAATCAGGCTAATGACTATAAAACAAGCACAATTTGGGTGGCAACCCAAATTTTAGTTTTTAGTTTTTATTTCATTTTTATTTCAATTTAGTTTTTTTAGCGGTAATTATGATATTAGATAGTTAGTGCATTTTTAATTAGTGAGTCAATTGCTTTCAAGTACCAAGATCAGTAACAGAGCGTAGCAGCGCTACTAAACAGCGCCTCAACGCTAACTTACTACCAAAACAGCGCAACAGAGCCTACCTGCTGCCAAGTTGACATAGTTTTAATCATAAATTTTGATCTGTTTGGAGTTATGGGGCCCATAATATATCAAATCAAAGCTCTCAACGATCCTTACAATACTGCTTGTCTTTGGCCATAACAGACACTGTTAAAAGTCCAAAAAAAGTTTGGAAACATGTGTTCGGGTTTAGCAGCTCTGGACATCGAATTCAGCAATATTAAAGGCAGTAGTCAGGGAGTTGGGGCACATGAAAATTCCTCCCATTCCTCCTAAGTTTCAAAGCTCCAACATCTATTCTCTCCAACTCCTATTCATTCATAATTCCATTGAATTGTCTTGGATTTCCCAATCCCCTTTATATAACAATCTTCCCACTTAAGTGACATCAATTAGTATCAAGTTGCAGCAAGGTTCCTCCATTCTTCACAATGTTTGAAATTTTGCAATGTAAGGGAGACTCAAGAGTTGCGTAGGGAATCTCGACACGAGCCTAGACGCAATGATCAACTTGCACATCGAGTGGACTCATTCATGGAGTACTCAACGGAATTCAATTCCGTGCTAGTCTACATGTTTAATAATTGTGGTTTCAACTAGGGCACACCTTCACTGCAGTTTCCTAGTCCACCTATGTTTTCCGAATATACTCCCGACTCAGCGGACAATGAGGACTCTAACGATGATGCCAACTAACATAGTCCCAAGGAAGTCTTATATCTTAATTTTTCCTACTCTATACATTGAGGACAATGTTTAATTTAAGTTTGGCGGTGTATTCTTGTTTGAATTAGATATGCAATTAGATAGTATGTGTTTAGTATAACTTGAGCAATGAGTTGATTGAATTTGATTATGGCCAATGATGAATGGGATTAATTGTCAATTCGAGGGAAATTGATGAACATGTTGAGTTTGTAGTTTGACGTACTAGTTCGTTTTACACCATTTGTGATTCTTTCATTCATGAGCACATATCCATCTATTTGATTAGTTTTTATTTAGAGAATTTATTTGGCTAAGTGCTTGTGGGAGATATTAGTGAAACTCTAGAAAACTTATTTAAGCATCATTCAAAGCAAATTGAGGTATTCATATAAGTTTAGGGGAAATGTATATGATGGGTAATTTGAAAAAAAGAAAGGGAAATTTTTGAAATTTAATTTGATTTGAACTTTTATGAGTTAAAAAAATATAAAAAAAAACAAGAAAGAGGCATGTGGTGAGTAGAGATAGAGTGTAAAACGCACTCACTCATAAACACATGTTGGGAACGAGATGGAGCGTAAAATGCACTCGCTCAATAAGGAGTGAGATGAAGCATAAAGTGCACTCACCGAATGAATGAAAAAAAAAGAGATATAGAGAGATGAAAAGATCTTTGTACCTTCAAGTTGTATGTTTTACCTTAATTAGCAGAGGTTGATGTGAAACGTAAATTCATAGAGTTGATATTGAGTATCTCCTATAAAGTATTTGATTACATAAATGTATTTTGGTGATGACTAGCTTGAACAGTACGAATATGTACATGTATTTAAAGGGTCATGAGTGGAGATAAAATTAAGGAATATGTTGAATTGTTAGACTTTGTACTGTTTTGAAGTTTCCAATGAATTATTATTTGTAGTAACTTTTAGGGCCATTATTCAGATTCATATTGATCCATTGTTTGAGTAGTTGATTGTTAGGGTTAATTTTTATAGTTTTTGTTCTTAGTATTTTGCTCGAGGACAAGCAAAGATTTAAGTTTGAGAGTGTTTTGATGAGTGAGTTTTATACCTACAAATTGAATACTTTTGGCATGATGAATTGCAAGTTTTCAACTATTTTATGTTCTTTTTTATTCATTTTGCGTGTTTTAATTTTGTTTTGTAGGGATCATGATTTTTAAGGAAACAAGGTCGTTCGGTAGCCTCAGTGTTGGATTAATTAAGGACTAAGCAACAAGGGCAACTGTAGGCATAAAAAGGGGTCAGCGCCGCAGCTCTAGGTGTAGTGTTGCAGCTCTAGAAGAGCAAAAAGTAAACGCAACTGCGCTGATTTGTGGGGCTGCAGTGTGTGCTTCAGTTTGGGATGTGAATTCTGACTTATTTTTTAGTAGAAATTGAACTCTAATGTTATATATATGCTAGGGTTTGAGCTAGAATGAAATAGGCTGATAAGAGGGGCTGCTAATAGAGGAAAAAACCAATGATTGAAAGAAAATTAAAGGCAAGAATCAAAGGAAGCGATGCAAAAAAAAAAATTAAACTTGAAGGCTAAAGAGGAATTGAAGATTTCAACTAAATTTTCATTCTTTTCTCTTACTTTTAGTTGTTGATTTTCTAAGATGTTGATTAATTTAAGGAGGATATTTTTCAATTACATTATGAACTAAATTTTTATTAAGATTACAATAGAACCTGATTGTTAGTTAAATTAATTTACTCTTGTTTTTAATTGTGACTGATCATATATGAGGCGTTTATCATATTTTGTGCTTAATATATGATTATTTGGCTAGCAATTAATTTGATTCCCTAGATGAAATTGGAAGATGAATTCTAGGGTTTGAATCTGAATATGATAACATGCGTCTGATTAATTCTTCTTAGAATTGAATAGCTGAGTTTGTATATAGGATAGGAATATACCTATATGCCGTGTGTAACTTTTAAGAGAGTTTGAACTTAATGAATCTATTCCAACTTATTTTGCATAGGAATATAGTAATTTAATTTGGAGAGATATTTTTATCTAACTATCGGAAGAGATTTGATAAATAATTTTGAGTTCTCGGTTAACTTATTTTGATCAATTAACTGAAAAGAGAGTGGAAAGATTTATTCGAAGCATTAGGATAAGTTGTAATCTTAAATTCTTTTATCTGGTGAATTTAATCATTGTTTAGCAATTTTAGATTTAGTTTTAAGTTAGTGATTTTATAGTTTAATTTCAGTTGTTTAAATAAAATTGAATTGATATAAAATTTGTACTTGAAAATTATTGGTAATAATTCTTCGTGAGAACAATACTCTACTCATCACTTTATTACTTATTGATCGTGTATAGTTGCACGTAAATTGTCAATATTGAATTTGGACAACACCTCTCATTTTTTTATGGCATTAGCTTTGGTTCCAGCAAAGACACCAAGCAGACATCATTTAGCTTAATTAATTTTTGAAGCCTCACCCTTGAAGCTTCATTTTTAGCTCCTCTCACATTCCAGGTAATTGTATTAATAATTTCGTGGTTTGGGAAAAGGAAGCTTACCAGTTTTTGATTTGGTTACAACACCTGAATAAACAAAGTCCTTAGGCTGCATAGCTGCCTCATAATTTTCAGTATCTGAACTATGAGAATCAACATCAATACTGTTGAAAAATAATATTAAACATGACTTTTCATGTTCTAGGAGTTATTTTTGTGTATTTAGTTTTTTGTATTAGTGGGTCATTAATTTGGTATTAGTGGGGGACAAAGTAATTGTGGTATTTTAATTCTCCAAGTAATGGAGGAGTGGGGTCTTTATTATTTTTATTATTGCAATATGTAGTGGAGTTATTTTGCATGCCATGTGTTATATATGAGAGTCTATATATAAATATATATATATATATATATATATATATATCATATGTAATACATCAATTTGAGTATGAGTGAATAACAAGAGTTCTTCCTATCTTCAATAGTCTCTTCCAAAATATTATTTTTTGTGAGTGTGTGATAGTCCTCTAGATTCCAACAAAGTGGTATCAGAGCTAGGCTTGAGTGTTGAAAAAGAGAGAGTGAGATAGAGATGGCGAATGGAAATCTTCCATTTCAAATGCCTCAATTCACCAAAGATAACTATGAGAATTGGTGTATCCGCATGAAGGCAATTCTTGGATCTCAGGACTTATGGGAGATTGTAACAATTGGTTACACGGCACCGCAAGATGAAGCTTCCTTAAGTCAAGCCCAAAAGGAAGTCTTGCAAGCTACAAAGAAGAAGGATCAAAAGGCTCTTTCACTCATCCATCAATGTTTGGATGATGCTATGCTGCAGAAGGTTGCTAGTGCAACCACATCCAAGCAAACATGGGATGTTTTGAAGACCGCTCATAGTGGAGTGGAAAAAGTCAAGAAAGTTCGCCTCCAAACTCTACGAAGTGAATTTGAGGCATTACGTATGAAGGAATCCGAATTAGTTTCAGATTATTTCACAAGAATCTTGGTGGTTGTGAATAATTTGAGAACTTATGGTGATGATCACTAT
>CM042197.1:20164355-20197694 GCA_023539305.1 Ilex asprella | reverse complement strand
CTTTTTGTTCTAGACTAGAATACTATTATGGAAACACTGTATAGTCTAGATTTCTTTTGTAATTTCCGCTGCGCTATAATAGTAAATTTTCATTGGGAATGTAAAGGCCAAATAGGGCATATTCTTTTGGGATATTGATGTAAATGTTATGGATTACTGTTATGAAGTCTCTTTATTGATGGTTTATCTCAGTGCTCTCATGGTATGAATGGTTATTGGATGTAATGCCGTCCAGGGTGTATTTTGGGGTGTTACAGGGATTTTGGTTGCTAAAGTGCCGATGACAAGAAATAGAATATTTTTGTTAAATATTCAAAGTGATGTGGCAAAATGCTTGAAAGCATGTGTTAAAGATTCTTCTTGGTTATGGCACTTGAGATTTGGACACTTGAATTTCGGAGGACTAACCTTGTTGTCTAGAAAGAAGATGGTGAAAGGATTGCCCTCTATCAACCACCCGGATCAACTTTGTGAGGGATGTCTAATTGGAAAGCAAGCTAGAAAGAGCTTTCCCAAAGAATCCATTTCAAGAGCTACCAAACCACTTCAACTTGTTCACTCGGATGTTTGCGGCCCTATAGACCCACCATCGTTTGGTAAGAACCGGTATTTTCTTCTCTTTATTGATGATTTTAGCCGAAAAACGTGGGTTTATTTTCTAAAACAAAAATCGGAGGTGTTTGGTGTTTTTAAAAAATTTAAGGCTTTGATTGAAAAACAAAGTGGGTATGAAGTTAAGGCAATTAGATCCGATAGAGGAGGTGAATTCACATCAAATGAATTCAAAAAATTTTGTGAAGAAAATGGAATTCACCATCCTCTAACGGTTCCAAGATCACCACAACAAAATGGTGTTGCCGAAAGGAAGAACCGAACCATTCTTAACATGGCTCGGAGTATGTTGATGAGTAAAAAAATGCCCAAGGAGTTTTGGGCGGAAGCTATTGATTGTGCCATCTACTTGTTAAATCGGTGTCCCACTAGAAGTGTTCAAGACAAAACACCACAAGAAGCATGGGGAGGAATCAAACCAAATATTTCTCATTTGCGGGTCTTTGGAAAGTGTATGCTATGCACATGTGCCGGATGAGAAACGGATCAAGCTAGACGACAAGAGTGTAAAGTTTGTCTTCATTGGCTATGATTCAAGAAGCAAAGGTTACAAGTTTTATAACCCAAGTAATTGCAAGATAATCATTAGTAGAGATGTTGAGTTTGATGAAGAAGATGAATGGGATTGGAACACCCCACAAGAAGACTACGAATTTTTTCCATTCTTTGAAAAAGAGGAGGAACCCAATGAGATCATGGAGCAGCCCCTTTATTCTCCTCCACCATCACCACCATCACTCACCAATGTGCAAGCATCTCCATCATCATCCGAAACAAGTTCAAGTAAAAGGCCACCTCGCATGAGAAGTCTTCGAGATATCTATGAAGAAACCGAAGGGGTAAGTCAAAGATTTAGTGATCTAACACTATTTTGCCTATTTGTCGATTGTGATCCCATAGGCTATGAGAAAGCGGCACTAGACAAGAAGTGGAGAAGTGTCATGGATGAAGAAATTGAAGCTATTGAAAGAAATGGAACATGGGAACTTGCCACACTCCCTAGAGGATAAAAGGCCATTGGAGTGAAGTGGGTGTACAAGACAAAGAAAAATACCAATGGTGACGTGGAGAGGTACAAAGCAAGGATGGTTGCAAAAGGCTATAGTCAAAAATCGGGTATTGACTATGATTGGGTATTTGCACCCATTGCTCGTTTGGAAACAATTAGATTGATTATTTCTTTAGCTGCTCTAAATGATTGAAAAATTCATCAAATGAATGTAAAGTCTACTTTTTTGAATGGTTTTCTTGATGAAGAGGTGTATGTTGAACAACCTTTGGGTTATGTTGTGAAAGGGCAAGGAGATAAAGTCTTGAAATTAAAAAAGGCTTTGTATGGTTTGAAGCAAGCACCAAGGGCTTGGAATAGTAGACTTGACAAGTACTTTCAAGCAAATAACTTCACCAAGTGTCCCCATGAACATGCTTTTTATGCAAAGGTGAATGATAATGGTGATATACTCTATGCTTGTTTGTATGTGGATGACTTGATCTTCACAGGAAATTGTCCAAGAATGTTAGAAGATTTCAAGAGAGAAATGGCTAAAGAATTTGAGATGACCGACATTGGGCTTATGTCATACTACATTGGCATTGAAGTGAAGCAAATGAAGGAAGGTATTTTCATCTCTCAAGAAGGTTATGCTAAAGAAATTTTAGCAAAATTTAAGATACAAGATTGTAAGCCGGTATACACACCCGTTGAATGTGGTGTAAAATTGTCAAAATATGAAGATGGAGAGCATGTGGATTCCACCCATTTCAAGAGCTTAGTGGGAAGCTTGAGATACTTAACATGCACAAGGCCGGATATTCTTTTTGGTGTTGGTCTTGTAAATCGCTATATGGAAGCTCCTACCATGACCCATTTGAAGGCGGCGAAAAGAATTCTTATGGATTGTTTTATTCTTGTTCTAACTCAAGTTTGCTTGGAGTTGAGAAGAAAAATCATGTTTAAAGGGGGGTGTTGAAAAATAATACTAAACATGACTTTTCATATTCTAGGAGTTATTTTTGTGTATTTAGTTTTTTGTATTAGTGGGTCATTAATTTGGTATTAGTGGGGGACAAAGTAATTGTGGTATTTTAATTCTCCAAGTAATGGAGGAGTGGGGTCTACATTATTTTTATTATTGCATTATGTAGTGGAGTTATTTTGTATGTCATGTGTTATATATGAGAGTCTATATATATCATATGTAATACATCAATTTGAGTATGAGTGAATAACAAGAGTTCTTCCTATCTTCAATAGTCTCTTCCAAAATATTATTTTTTGTGAGTGTGTGATAGTCCTCTAGATTCCAACAAATACAAGTCCGAGTAGCAGAGAGCTCATCATCTGTTTGAAAACCCTTATCAGGAGATTCTCTTGAACATGTCAGACCTTTCTCATAATCCAAAGCAACCTCTTTACTCTTCTAGCAGATATATTGATGGTCAATAAGAAATGTGGAGTCAATTTCTAATGAAAATTGCTTATTCAGCTACTCCTCCTCTAACTCAACTGTCGCTTGATGATCCATGTTCAGAAGTATTGAAGCTCCATCAACCTCTGCATTCCCATCCTTGACTTGAGCAACATCAATGACTGGAGGGTCCAATCCTTGCATATCGTCATTGACTTGCAATGACTGGACTGAAGTATGAGATGTGCTATTATCTTTCCCGGAACGATTCCCTTCCTCCATAACCTTGATTGAATTATCCAAATTTCCCTCATGTAGTGAACCTTCGTTAACCAGAACTGTGTTATTTGGTTTTCCAGAATTACTTGCTATTTCCTTTAATTGTCCATCAGGATTAGCTCCTTTGATTTGTTGTTTCCAAACTCCTTTTTGCTGATGAGGCAATGGAGTGGGCATTGATTGATTGCGAAATTTCCTTTTACCAACATTAGCTGGAGTTTCCTCATTTGATTTTCCTGATTCCTCGTTTTGCTGGAATTGTTTTCCCTTATTCTTCTCATTCCTTGCCTTTCCTACTACTCTTTTTGGATTTGTTTCCCCTTATTCTCCTCATTCCTTGCCTTTCCTACTACAGTTTCCTTAGAGGCCGGATTGTTACCTTCTGTATCATGCAGCAAAGAACCTTTCGTTTTTTCTACAATCATCTTCTCAATGGCCTTGCTTCTTGCATGACTTGCAGAATTTCTTGTTTCTCTCATGGACTATCCTTTGCCATCTTGCACCCTCTTCCCCATGTCAATCCAAATTCTAGATGGATTGCTTGCTAATAGATATGCCTCAACACAAACCCTTGCAACTCCTGGCCTTGCTAGTGAAAGAGTGGCTTGATCGTAAGCCAGCACATCGCCAATGGGCTTGACCAACAATTCCAAGAAAGCTTTCTCTAAAAAAATTCAATGGTAAACCATGCAATGAACCCACGTAGGCACTGTAGATGGTTCAATCCCTAGCACAAATCCTAAAAACCATTTAAAAAATCTGAACAAATAATCTTCAATCAAAGTTGAATCCTTTAGCCATGTTTTCACATCATCCTCTTGCAACTGAAAACCTATCAGAATGAGCCTTTGGTCAATAGATCCCAACTCAAAATCTCCTTTTAAATTCCATTTGGATCTAATGACCTCCTTGATGACTCCAATAGAAGGCCTCACACATGAACATTTGTCAATCAAAGCATATTGGAGAGATTGACAAGACTCCAGAATCTCCTCATTAGTAAAATAAAAAGTTGGCTCTCCTTCATAGAATACTACAGGCTTGCTTATTTTTTATGCTGCTGCTCCATCAGTAACTTGGTAGGATTGATGTTTGAATAGAGAAGCATAGGTTGGCTGTGTATTGGACAATGGATCTGATGGTTTTGGCAGAATATTGGCTTGTTTAGGTGATGTAGTCATGAACTTGGGAGAAAATCCTAGACAGAAGTCAAAGCTTATCTCTCTAGAAAATCTCGTAGAACAAAAGTTTGTGGAGATAGATGTCTTTCCGTGAAGTTGATACTATGATTGACAAGATACATAATTATTTCAAACATGACTAGCCACAGATCCTCTAAGGAGAAACGTAATTTTTTTAATCAAAGAAAAGCAAGGCGAAAGAAGCATGGTTTGAACTAGAGATAATACATATAACTTACGACATGACATTGCAGGGGCCTCCATAGAGCAGCCGGTGGAAGGAAACATACAGACGACCCAAGTTTTTTTAATGCAATGAATTGCTATGTTGAGAACGACAGTAAGACCACCAGAAATGCTAGGAATGACATGTTATGCAATATCTTTAAGCATGAGGTACCAAAATTAACGGGTAAATCATTTCGTATTGCTTCCAAACACTACACTACAAAAACTTCAAATCCAGCCAGCAATCAGAAAATGAAATTTAGTAGTGGTCAGCATGTTTAGGTGTTTTAAATAGTTAAAAAATAAAATAAAGATATCATATAAAAGAGTCTGTTAAAGAGGAAAATTTATTAATGTCAAGTTTCACACCAAAATCCAATTTTGGTTTGTAGTGTCAAAAACCTTGTTCCTTACAATATAGAGAAATTACATCATACTTTTCTGGCTAAGCGCCGTGTGTTTACACCCAAAATAATAAAATTTAAGGGTATAACAGTCACGAATGGGTCGGTGAGAGTCCAAGCTTAATAAGGCGATTAAGTAAGTGAGAATAAAAATTCTGAAAAATAAGAAAACGTGACATCATAAACCGTCAATTAAAGACGACTTAATGAACATAATATCTCGAGAGAGGAGGCCATGATTATAGTCATTGTCGAAAAATATGGCTTCAACAGTTAGAAGTCATCTCCTATAAATATATCACAAGCAATGCTCCAAAAAATGAATTCTCAATCAACACAACAACTCTACACAGAGTCAGCATTTCTTTTGCTTAGTTTGTTTCTCTACAAATTTACTTGAACTTCTAATCCATCATTCCGGTGATTTTCTTGTTTAATTTGAAGTTGATGCAGAGCAACGGCTAGAATAAGAATGGATAATGAACCAAATGAGGTAGTGAAACTGAATCATTAATTTGAGCACAAATACTGGATTAGAATACTACTCTAGAGTTATTGAGCCACAAGAATACCAGTTCTAAAGGCTTCAATTGATATATGATTTATAAGAATACCAGAATAATTGGAAATAAAAGAGAGACTCTCCCATTGTATTAATCAATTAAAAACTCTCAACCCTAAAGTTTAACAAGGTATAAATAATGCTAAATCCCTAAAACTAATTAGAAAATAATCAAACATGACCTAATTATCGTTAATTATGTAATTAGATCATTAATACAAATTAAAAACTACTAATCACCCAAATTAAGGAAGAATTGACGACAATCAGTTCTGACTTTAGACGGTGAAGTTATTCAACTACAAAATTTTATGAGAAACGACAAAAAACGCTCTTTTCAGACCCTAAACAAAGGAATTTGTCCACAACTCGCCTTGGGTCATCACATCCCCTGATAGTGGTGCAATGAGTTCATTTTGTCCTATCGTTGCTGGACATGAGTGTTTAAAAACTCATATATATGGAAGTGCCTCTGAAAAGGTCAATTCGTTTGACCGGCCCGAACCACCCCGACATCAATCCCATCAATTCAGGTATTGTGTTGCTATACAATCTGCACCAGAAGTCTAGCAGTCTTTTCATCTACAAATTCTAGTCTTTCTGTTGCTTTACATTCAAATTGTTTTTTCTACATTCCAGTCCATTTCGTTACTAGTTGAAAATTATTTAAGTTATTGATCTCCAAAATATAGAAAATAGCTCAAAGATAACCTTACACGTTGCTACAATCGTTTGAACAATCACAATTAAAGAACCTCACGTCAGTTCGAAAACAAAAGATCATGCATGTTTGGATCTTAAGTTCAATCGGACTTTTGTATGCCTATAATTAAAAAATACACCAAACGAGTAACGACGGTGAATGAATGAAATTTAAAAAAAAAAAACCCCCACAGAAAAATAGCACATATTCTATTTGATGTCATGAACTGAGAGAGATCAACTTTAACTTTAGAAGCCATTGTAACTTTACCTCTTTGGCCTTCTCAGGCAGAGTAGCTGAGCCAGTATTACATGTGATTGGCATAGAAAATGTTTTCTTAGATAAAGCTGAAGCCTATTGAGTTGATCACTAAAGGAACAAGTTTCAAAGACTGGTTGAAATTGCTCCGCTGCAGGATTTACATTTCCCCCCACCCCCTCCACCTTCTTTGGATGCAACCAGGTTTTTATCAATTAGCATGAGTATTAGAAACTTCAATCTATGATACAAATTTTTGTTTCTTTCTTTTTGCTAAGCTTTATTCAGCATGTTGACTGTTACCAACACAATTTGAAAGTTTTCTCTTTTTGCTATACATTTTCATAATTGTTGTTTACTCAATCAAGCTTCAGACGATATGTTTAGTAACAGGCACTGTGGTAGAGGCAATCAAGCAAAAGGCAAACTTAGAAAGAAACATAGTAGGAACTCATTGAAGAATGGTTGAGTGCATCAAATGTAAGGTGTGGAACATCATCAGGCTGATTGCAGTCATTTGAATCATTAAAGTTGGATTCAAATGGCTTTCAGCTTGATCAGTCCTTGCTAAATGACACTTCTTGGCCCACTTCTCCTCAGAACACTACACGCTTATTTTCCTTCCATGACAATAGAAGCATTTTATGCTGTATCCCATGACATTATAGCAAGAAATGGTTGTTCTCTCTTTTCTAGCTATTTGAAAATAGACTACCTGGCGTGAGAGAAGAAACAACATCATTTTCATTTTCTTACCATCATTTTTCCAGTTAATCCAATGATTTACCGTGAAACTAGAAAACAATTTTGACCCTCCTCATATGTTGCAAATAGCGGGAGCCCAATCAATTCCATCATCATTTCAATGAACTGATCAGTCCAATCAACTCTAAGGCAAACAAAGGCGATGATCTTGCTGTCAGCTAGCATCCTCAACACCATGGGTAATGAGGAACAGATTCTATAATGCATGCTAACTCCTCCAATCCAAAGTAACCATTTCAGAAATTGCTTTCAATTTGTCAAGAGGCGCATCCCCTAAAATGGAATTGGCTTGGTTCTTCTGCAGAGGATCTATTTTAACAATATACATGAAGGCAAAATACATGATTAACATTTCGCTAATGATTTATGGTTATATGATAAAATTAGAGAGAAAATGCTAGTTAGCCCAAAAAGATTTTCAGATTAGTGAAGAAAACTTGTAATTTCCTTATTACGATTATAATGAAAATATGTCATGGAAAAAGCTGTACATAACCAGTTGCTATAGCTATTCCTAATATGATAAGAGGTGGAAAAATTACAGATGCTCCAATGATGGCAAAGAAGACAGTATCATTCCTCTGAGACACTTCATTCAGGTAAGCCTGTCTTTTGATATTTCTTTTCTGTGAGGTAGTTAAGAACTTGGGACTAACCGTCTTCAGATTTTTACCCAACGGAATGCTGATAACATCATCTTGGTCCCCAACCAACTGCACAAGCTGATCTCGGATTGTAAGTTTCCTAGAGCTACCATCACTCTCATAGCCTGGTCATTGAATTAGTAATATTCAGCTGCATATAAAAAATGAAAGTGCTGATTGTATACTGGTGTTAGAATTATCCGCTCTATGCGGAGGCAGAGGTGTTGAAGCCCCTATGGAAAGGGCATGGGTGGGGGGTACCGGCCTTGCAGCCTGGAAAAAAAACTAACAGAGAAAAACTAGTGGATATAAACGGCATTTTTTTTTTATGTAGAAGATCATTATCAAACCATCAACAGATGAGCTAGTGGAAGTGAGCTGTTCTAGGAGGTCCAGCTGCATGCGAGCAGAAGATAAAGACCCTGTTCAAAAACAGAGAAAAATGATGTCAGAGACCAAATCAAAGTTTCTTATGACATCAAGAACTTGTAAAAGAGGGACTTGTTTATCTTAAATCATTGAGCCATTTCTGATGAACTGCAGCATAAAATCTGTAGCTTACCGAAGGGCGAAATAAACAAGAAAGCATTCATTAAAAGGACTATACACTTCTAGCAACTTGAGCTACTATGATTCAAGGTTACCAGTGAGGGAACAACAAAACGCAATAACTTGCTTTTATTAGGATCCAAAAAAAAAAAACTGATCGTATGTGTCTTATCTCATGAAAGTTTTTCAAAAACAGTGAATATACCTGCAAGATAAATTTACCATGAGGCATCCTATGGAGTTGGAAGAGTCAGAGTTATTCTTAGATTGAAGAGAGGTTCGGAGAGAAATTCTAAAACAAGATTAGATTCACTACAATTTATCTTTAACATTGCTGCCACATCAGCCTGAAATTCATAGAGTTACTTGAGCTGATAAATCAAACCAACTCGCAGAGTACAAGTCTGGAGTCCACCAACAGCAGCAAAAGAATCATGGTATAAGAAACAACACTGGCATCTACCAAATTAAGGGTTCACAAAGAGTCCCAACTAAACTACTCCAGAACTAGTCATTATTTCCCCGTAAGTGTTTGCATAAGGTTCTTGCTGAAATTTAACCAATCTATTGGATACTCCCAGACGGACAATTATAAAACTTGCATCAATTTTTGGCCATGATAATCTTCTTTTTATCATCCTTACATGCACACTGATAGAACTGAAATGAAGGAAAGTTCTGACAGAAACCCAATCACACAACAAATAAATCGTAGAATGAAGAATTTACCAAGCTATTAAAAAAAAAAGCAAAAATCTATAATATAAAATAAGACAGGCTTTAATAAGCCTAAATAGACTCATCCAACAGCGACCAACATCCCTCTCAAAACTATTCCTCACTCTCTCTCTTAATTCCTCACTTAAAAGCTGATTCTCTCTCCTCTACGTTTCTGCCCCCAAATTCAGTTGCCTCTCTCACGCACACATACAAACACACGTCGAATCTCATACCTCAGGCGATTCTCTCTCTTCATGTAGATCTGGCACCCAACACAGAGATCAAATTTGGCGCTTCTCACACTCTCTCTCTTAATTCCCCACTATTAAATGCCGCCCAAACTTCCTCTCTCTCTTGGAAAATCAAACAAGTCTGGAGACTTCAGCCAGATCCGTGACTTCAGGCATGACAGTGAGGCGGCAACCACCAGCGAGACCTTCTTTGTGGTCCACCAAGAGCCATCGACATGGACACCACTTCTACTGGCCACAATCAGGTACCTCACTCTCTCTCTTCTCCTTTCTCGCCCTCCCTGTATCTATCTCCCTCTGCCTCTCATTCCTCTATCTCTCTTCCCACGCCACCACTGTCAACCAACAACCCATCTAACCTACCCCAGATTATGGTTCCAATTATTCAATTGAACTTGAAATCACTCAACCAGTGGATATACTTTGATTTATTAACGTTCTAATTATTCAATTGAACCTGAAATCAAGCAACTGAATCAAGCAGTGGCTATATTTTGGTATAAGAAGTGGCTAGGAATGAATTTGAATGAAATGCATACATTAAGTGCATATATTTAGCTATTACAAGTATTGCATGGAAATAATCCCAAGTTGTGGTTCTTCACACTAAGTTGTGCTTCTTTTTCTGTTAAATTTTTGTATAGGACAATGGATTGTGCAAAAAAAAAAAATTCCTTTTTTAGAGGAATGTTTGTGGCTACTTAACAATCTTAGAATTCAAGGTTTTGCACAATCCTTTGTGGTTTACTTATATCTTATTCGAAATGTAATGGAATAGTGTACTGCTCAATTGGTTATTGAGGGTGCTACTTTTTCTAATATCATGGTTTTATAGTGAATTGCACTCCTCAATTTGCAAGGTCCCAATCCTCAATTCAAGACGGTTGCAAGGTCATAGTCCAAGTCCAAATTGATTTTCAAAATGCCCAAGCTCAAGCACAATTTTTATTTATTATATTCAATTTAAGGGCTAGGAGCAAAAATATTCCAACCCAAAATAGTAGTTGCGGATTCACTAAAAAATTGTTTCTATCTCGTGATCAAGGAGGGATGTGTTCAATTTTTCAATTCTCTCTCTCTATCTCTCCCTCTCTCACTCTGTCTCTCTCTCTCGCACACACACACACAAACATTTCACACAATACACTTACTGTGTACACACACTAGAACACAACACACCTTTCTTTTTTCTTTACACACACATCACACCCACAAAAAACGCATTTGGCATGAGTTTTGTGAATTCGATTTGATTCCAACAAGAATTTTGTTAGGTTAGGTTTAATTTGATGCGAGTATTGTAATTAGGTTTTATTTAATGCAAAGAGCAATATATTTAGTTGGTTGAACAGAAAAACTCCGTGCCTTTTGGATGGTGAATCGTTGTTTAATGTGTTTTTCTTAAAAGTGCACACGAGCTGTTTTTTTTTTGCTCAATAGCATTGGTACTGTTATGAAAGGGACCCTCTTATGGTGATGTACTCTATCCTTAAATTTCTTAGCTACCAAATATAAGTTTCCTTTCCTAAGACTTGTGCATTCAGGCCACCAAACTTGGGGGTGAGAATTGCTTGAGCAAATTTTATTTGGAATGAATTTCCTAGCTTCTGTTTGTTATGTTTTAATTGTTTGTTAGGTGTAATGTTGTTTTTGGATTTTACCTTGCAAGTTGTTAGATTCTCTTTATTTTCTTTCAATTTTTGAATGCGTGCACACACGCGTGTTTCATGTGTATTAGATCTGATTTAGCTTTTCATAGATCTTATATTTATGTTTTGTGCATTATTTCTGTGAAGAAAACACAAGATCCAATAATGACCGGCGGCTGTGAAAATCTGATGAGAAAGCCTCCGTATGGCCATAAGTTCTAATCATTTTAAAATTGATAAACTTTGGTTTGATTTTGCTTGTGTATAGCAATTGTTTCTGTTACTCTAATCTATGTTTTTCCTATTATGTCATTTGTTATTGCGAAACATTTTTACCAATAGATTGATAATTATTTATTGAACAGTATTGCATTCCTTTGGCAAAAGAATGCATACATCACCTTGCATCTATCAAATATATTATATGATAGGCTTCAAATGTTTGTTTGCAATCTAATAGATCGCGACTAAAGACATGTTTCATTGGCAAGTGACCATAATGGGTCCCCCTGATAGCTCATATGTTGGAGGTGCATTCTTACTATTCATTTTCCTCTCAATTATTTGTTCAAATCCAACTATTTTCCCCATTTTTATTGTAATATTTTTTCCCCTGTCTTTCCACTTTGTTAGGGCAATTTTTCTTGGTGGAGCATAAATTTACGAGGGACCTTTTCAACGATCCAAAATGGTAACAACTTCGTCTTATCTATGGGTGAAGGGTGGTTAATTTATAGGTCAATTGGTGTTTATAATTGGTGACGTGAAATGCTGGTTAATTTATGAGAGTTGCATTCAGTTCTTATGTTAAATGCTAGAATGCTAGTATCACCAATGGGTGTCAGCATGTGGTGTAGGTTGGATTGTTTCAATGATGGGTGAAGGGTAAGGTTTTTGTTATAGTCGAAAGAGCTACTGTTTTTGTGGTTTGTAATTTTAAAAACTGCGATAATGATCAGTTGAAAATGAATTTCTTTAGTATATAGTTGGTTGCTATACAACCTCCCTTCCCCCCTCCCTCGCTCCCTCTCTTTCTCTCTCTCATGTTTGTGGTCAATGTTAGGTTACACCTAGCAACTGATTAAAATAATTGGGTTGATTACCACTATGGTAGCAAGATTATATGTGTAAAATCATTCAAATTTTACCTCAATTCCACATTCCCATTCTGATTAACTATGAGTATGTCAAGTATGCCCACCAAACATAGACTACTACCTGGGTAGTACTTTTGGAAAGATAGAATATCACCGCGTGAACATAACATTAAGTTACGAATGTCATTCCCGAGGGATTGACCACTATTCTAAATATAGTTGTTCACATTGTGTATGAAAGGGTTTTTTTTTATGGATGAAAAACTCAAGCTTGTACTTTCTCTCCATAGGTTCCAAATGTCCCAGTTAACTGTTTTCTCTTTGCTAAATATTTTATCACATAAGAATTATTTTTCTTCATAGGTTCCAGAGCTTAAACTAACACTAGGAATTATTTTGTTTGTTGCATCAGGAGGACATTTATCTATTTTTTAAAAAAATTGCTTAAAGTATGTGATACTTTCTCTTTCCATTAAATTGTGTTACCTATTTGAGCTAAGTAGTGTTACTAGATTAGAGGCTTAGATGATTCCTTGAATAATGAATTATGACATCCAGAGTATTTTAGAATTTAGATTATGATTTGTAGGATTAGTACTTTAGTGCTTTGGACTTAATTCTTTAGTTTAGGAATAATTCCCAAAATAATAAAGTCGCTATATTAATGCTTTTGTTGTTGTAGAATCCTACCAACATTACTTTTGTTTTTGCCTATTCCTTTTAAATCTACTGTGAAATTCTATTTTTCAGTTGTTTTGGTGTTGTTGAATTATAGTCTTTTTTTCTCTTTTTTCTTTTTTATGATTTCGTGGTTGGTAGGGCGGAATTAATTTTTTTTTTTTTGGACCATATGGCAGAATTGACTAGATCAACAAAAAATTAAAAAATTGGTAACTTTGCTACAGATTGTTATTGAATTTTTTATATACCCTTGAGAGTTTTGTTTTTATTAGCATACTGTTATTGAGATGAATAATAGATATTTTTGCATCATTTACAAGTCAAATGAGCATAATGGTGTTGTATTGATTTCTTAATGTTGAGAAGGTATAAATCTTTATTCCTTACACATTTTGCTGCTCATCAAACAATCTCTCAACGGTCCGAACGCATGCATTTATGACTTATTTTGCTGAAATAAATAACTTATTCACTTACTTGAGCACAAAATTTGGTTTTTTGGTTTTTGCAAAATTAAGAACTTGAATCTTTGTGCTTTAATAAGCGTCATTGCACTTTAATAGAACCACCATTTAGGATTTACGACAAATAACATGGCAATTTGCAAGGTAAATTTATAGTTGGTGTACATTATTGTGAGCTCTTTTTGCTTTATTACCATTTTTAACAATTGCTGTAATTCAATTTTTACTTTCAATTCACGATAGTTGGGACAATTTATGAATGTTGGTTTTTTTATAAGTACACTTTTTTTTTCTTAGCTTGCATCCTTAATAAAACATAGTATCTTAATGTTGATGTTTGATGCTTTCTTGCCCGGAAGTATTTTCATGTGTTTGAGATATTTACAAGCAAGTTGTTTGGTTAACCCTCTTTTTAATTTTGTATTTGTTTATAAATTTTATTTTTATTTATAATTTTATTGACGTGCTTGATCACATTTGTTTTGTGTTGAAAATTAGGTATTGTCTCATTTAGTTATTTTGCCTTTCTTTTGCTACGTTTCCTTACTGTTGAAAATATCTATTTGGATTTGGAATTATTTTTTTTGGTAGTTGAATCTGGTTGGTTTCTTTGTATTATTGGTTGATACCAAGTCTTTATGTCGTCTTTGGATTGTGTAATTAGCATTACCGGCTGATATTTTCATGGGATCTTATTTTTAAGGGAAATTTTGACCAAATCTTCTAAAAACACAAAAAAAAAAAAATGATTAAATATTGGTGATTTTTTTATTCAGCATAACATAGTGCTTTCTGTATATTTCTTTTACTGCCCCTGCAACTTGATTTTTAAATAAATATTTTTGTGCACTATTGTTAGCTCTAATTAAGTTTGTAGTTTCAAACATATAAATTTTATGTTTTTTCAGTCTAAATTTATGGCATTTTGATTATTAAAATTAGGTTTGCTCCATCTCTCTATTGCAATTTGTCTTCAAGAGAATCTTTATATTGGTAATACTTTGTTGCGCATGTATGCAAAGTCTGGTGTATTAAGGATGCGATTTAGATTTTCAGCTTATTGTGGTCATTTTCGGTGTTTGATTATTTTGAGTCCACAATCAATATTCGATTATTTTTGGAATTGCAGTTCATCAATAAAAGATGGAACATAACATGCAAATTTCTATTTCTTACTGATATTACCGTTAGTGACCACAATTGCAACAGAACCAACTTGCTCTTCAAGTTTATAATACTAGAGATAATGAAAGAATAAGTGGACTAGAGCCAGCGATTCTGATGGAATCCTATATTTCCCACCCAAAAAAATAGAAGAATACAGAACATGAATGCCATACCAGAATACGTAGGAAGTTCCTCCTCTGTAACCCCACCTTCCGTTCCTTCAGATACAGCAGCTGTTCTGAAAGAAGATGTATTTGATGACACATACAGCTTCAAGAGGTTTTTGGGTCTTGGGTTTTGGAGCCGAGGGGAACCAAGAGGCGCAGGGTGAAGGAAAACAGTACTCAAATTCAAGGCCATGAGATGATCTTTTGTTTGCAAGCTCTTCTATTTGAGGTTGAGTTTGAGGTTCTCCTCTTTTGCATTGCTTTGAATTTGAGGCCATGATTCAGGTTTATTTTTACTTGACAGAACGCGTCTTATAGCCACCTCAATTTAAACTGGGGTTTAAAAATGGCTCCTCCACATATATTCCATGTGGGTCCAAGAACAGCTAGATTAGGTGTGACCAAGAACAGTAAGTTAACCACGTGGCATGATATGATATCATTAATTTTAAGATAAAATTATGTACAATAAATTGTATGCGGTTGTTGGATCAATTGATTTGATGATTATAATTAATTTAGTACACATTTAGTGTGCGTAACATTAATTAACAAATAGTATAAATTGTGAGTTACCTCACCTTTTAATCTAACAATCAAATGTTAAATGTATCCCGGTTTATGATTGTACCATTGTTAAAGGACACGTAACAAAATTAAGGACAAATTCGCAAATGCAGAGTGCTTCTGATATGCTAAAGATGGGCAAGCCGAATAGACATGGCTCAACCGAATAAAAACTGATGCTAGCCGACTAGAATTGGAAAGACGATCACCAAATAGTTCGGCTTGCAAAGCTCCCGAGCGTATAATGCACATTATGCAAACATACGACTCAAATATCAACGAACGTTAGATCAGTTGGTAAGGGACTCTTTTAACTTAATCAAAGTCTCGAATTCGAGTCTTGGGAACGCAGCTGCGCTCGGTAAGGAGAGCTTTGCCGCCCTTGTAGTCCTACTCGGCTCGAATTCGAATTAGTCGGAGCACAAAGCGGCTTTCGGATACCAGATGATCTGACCAAAAAAAAAAAAACATAAGACTCAAATGAATTAGAGTCCCACATGTAAACACAAGACTCTGGTTCCACAATTGAAGGAATATATTAATGGGTCTTTGGTCCAATAGTACTTCTTGACTTGTGAATGTTTTGTCTTCTTGAGGTTAAAGGTTCAAGTCTGATTCCCCTCTCCCTCTCCCTCTCCCTCTCCCTCTCCCAAAAACAAATATCAAAAAAAAAGGATAAGGTTTAGATCTGCCGAATAGAAGATAGCTAGGTTAACGAAAATGACCAAAAAGGGGGTCATAAGTAACCAGTAAGGAAAATGTCTATTTTACAGATGCACATTATAAATTTGTAACATAAAAAGTTGATTAATAAAAAATTAACCTTCAAAAAGTTCAATAACGAATGTAGGAAGATCTGGTTAAAAAATAGTCGTGCCACTCAATTCCAACCAAGATTTTGATAGGTCAAGTCCAAGGACCCAACTCATGTTATAAGGCCCGGTTCGAGTTTAAAACCTAACTCCCAAAAATCCAACAAATCCAGTCCAACTGTCGACCCGAGCAAGTTCATCAGGAGCTCAGTGAGCTAGTTCATCAGGAGCTCAGTGAGCTACTACATCAGCAGGGAGCATGCAAGGGTCATCTAAAATCTTCCTCCTAACCACCTAGGAGTAAGGGAGAATCTAGGAGCCTCACCCTCGCAGCTTGGAGAGAGTCATGTTAGATTAATACCATTATGTGAAAATCATCTCACAAATAGGAACATTCATATTGAATCATCATGAATTAAACTATTGATTTTTGCGGAAGCGTACCTGAATCCATAATAAAATTGAAATATCTGAGTCTGAGGCTTTATGATCTAATATCCAAGTCTGAGATTTTATGATCTTTCAGATCTACACTTATTTTCTGTCTAATATTTCTTTCTGACAATGGGAATCAGAAGAATAGAAAATCATCACATGTGATCTGGAGACCATGACCTCTATTTATAAACAATCGTGTTTGTTTATAAACAATCACGTCTATTCGTAATTTCTATTTTAACCCATCATAAAAATAGAAATTACATTTGTCTCTACACAGTAATGCCCACACTTTATAATATATTAATTAAGGCCCCAAAACTTAAATTAACCACTTTAATTAGTCTAACTTTATTTGATAGCCTATAATTCACATTTATTTAATATATCAGCCCATATATTTAATTTTACTCTAACAATTTCTCACTTGGGCTATATATGTAACTTTATAAACGTGAATTATACTTTATGAGCTCATGAGTTTTGCTATCAAAACTTTATATCTTTTAACAATCTTGTCTATTAACCACATCAATACAGAACCAAAGCGATCGTCGTTATATATTTCGTAACTAGACCTATCAATGATCACATATATCAATGCAACTAATGACAAAGATCAAGTGTGGATGTGTAGCATGGAAATTTCATGCAATGTGATCTTAACATGCCTATTTCCAACTGGTCCTCCTTAAACCTTAGTGAGATCAAACCATACAAAATTAGAGTGAATGAAAACTGAATACTTTACTGCAGTAAATAACCATAAAATTCATAATATCCATAACAAATGTATCTATCAATAAAAGCATCTAAAATACAAACTCCCACTAAAACGACATATCTTGAAGAGAAATCACACCCATATGAGCAGTGTGCTCATGAAAGACCTTGGGTGGTAATCCTTTTGTCAGTGGATCTGCAATCATGGAATTTGTCCCAATGTGCACTATAGATATAAGTCCACTTTGAACTCTTTCTTTGACAAGTAGGAATTTGATGTCTACAAATTTTGACTTTGTCGAACTCCTGTTGTTGTTGGAATACAGTACTGCTGATTTATTGTCACAAAATAACTTTAGTGTTTTTTCAATGCCAATCAAAATACGTAGCCCCCGCGACAAAATTTCGCAACCATATTTCCTGATTGGACGCCTCATAACAAGCTACAAACTCAATTGCCATGGTGGAAGAAGGTACAATAAATTGTTTAACACTTTTTCAAGATATAGCACCTCCAGCAAGTAAGTAGATATAGCCTGAAGTAGATTTTATGCTATATCGGCATCCAACAAAATCGGAGTTAGAATATCCAATGATCTCTAATTGATCTGACTTTCGATAAGTGAGCATGTAGTCTTTTGTTCTCTGTAAGTACCTCATGACTCGCTTGGCTACTACCCAATGATCCTTTCCAGGTTTGCTTAAATATCTATCCAACATGCCAACAATGTACGCAATATCCAAACGCGTACATACTTGAACATACATTAAACTTCCCTGGTGCTGATGCATAAGGTATCTTTTGCATCTCTTGAATCTCAAAATTATTCTTAGGGCGTTGACTGAGATTAAATTTGTCTCCCTTAGCCACAGGGGTGTCACTTGGTTTGCAATCATGCATGCCAAACCTTTTAAGAATTTTCTCGATATAGCTCTTTGGTGATAAACCAACTGTACCCCGAGAGTGATCTCGGTGTATCTGTATACCTAACACAAAAGAAGCATCACCTAGATCTTTCATCTCAAATTTCTTTGATAGAAATCTCTTGGCTTCATGCAACATGCCTATATCATTGGTGGCAAGCAATATGTCATCAACATATAAAACTAAGTAAATATGCTTACTCCCACCACGGTCAGATCTGACGTTTTTAATCCTTTGGCTGAGTTGATTTTCAACTTCAACTCTGAACGATTTAAACACTTCTAGTGATTGGGACTTTTCATGAATGAGATGAAGGTAGCCATAACATGAAAAATTGTCTATGAACGTGATAAAATATTATTGGTCATTCCATGAAACCATAGGAAATGACCCACAAATATCTGTATGTATCAGTTCTGAGACATCTATAGCCCTGTTGGCTCCAAATCTCCTTATGTTTGTCTGTTTTCCCTTTATGCAATTTGTGAAAATTTCAAAATCTGCAAAATCAAAGGAATCTAGAATCTCATCTGACACAAGTCTTTCAATTCTCCTTTTGGAGATGTGACCTAATCGTTTTTATGTCATAATGATGAGGAATTCTCATTGGTTAATTTTCTTTTAACACCTCGAGTACTTAATTGTAAGGTTTCATGATTTGAGCAACTGTATCAAGCATATAAAGGTTATCTACATAAGATAAAGAATCAGTACCAACCAAATTTGAATTGTGAAAAAGACTAAATTTATTATTTCCAAAAGAACAAGAGTAACCAAATTTGTCCAATATAGAAATAGAAACCAAATTCCGTCTAAAGGACGGTACAACAAATGTCTCATTCAAATCCAAATAAGTACCAGACTTTAATAATAACCTAAATATCCCAATTGCCTCAACTTTGACATTCTTGCCATCACCTACGAAGATGTATCTTTCACCATCATTTGACTTTCGACAGCTTAGACAGCCCTGTATGGACACACTGATGTGAGTGGTTGCACTAGAATCTATCCACCAAGTGTGTTCAGGTACCGAAGTCAAATTAACCTCAGAACAAACTAGATTAAGAAGTGTACCTTTCTTTGCACGCCAGGCATAGTAGTTGCTACATTGCTTCTTCTTATATCTTGCAACTCCACAGAAGAAACAACCATCAGCATTCTTTTCTTTATGTTGTTTCATTGGATATGGAACATCTGCAACTTCTTTATCCTTCTTTCTTTTCTTCCTTTTATCCCTGGAAGTATTAGCCAAATGAGCACTTTCTATCTTTTCTTGCCTCAGCCTTTCATCTTCTTGCACACAATGTGAGATGAGCTCATTAAGAGACCAAGTCTCTTTTTGGCAGTTGTAGCTCACCTTAAATTGACTGAATTGTGTGGGAAGAGATATCAGAACCAAATGCACAAACAAATCCTCAGAGAGATCAAGTTTATCTGCTCTTAACTTTGAAGCGAGATGAGACATTTCCATAATGTACTCCCCAATGTTCCCATTACCTTTATATCTCATTGAGATGAGATTTTCCAAAAGTGTACTTGTTTCAGACTTTTCATTCTTGGCAAATCTATTCTTAATTTTTTTTAGGAACTCTTTGGCTGTCTTTATCGTTTCGGATATTGTGCTCCTGAATGCTTCTGGAATGGCCTTCTTAATGATCATCAAACACATGCGATTTGACTTCTCCCACCTTTCAATATTCCTCTTTTCATCAGAGGAACTTTCATCAGTAAGAGGTGCTGGAGAAGAAACCCTTAACGCAAGGTCCAGATCCATGACACCAAGAACTATTTGGAGGTTCTCATGCTATGTTTTGAAGTTTGTGCCATTTAGCGTAGGAATAGAATTAATGCTGGCATTAATATTAGAAGCAGAACTAATAGCTGAATCAGAGAACAAAAAACAAGCAAAACAATCTCACATAAGCCTCAAAACAAAAAAAAAATTCAAATAAAGGCAAACCCCATCTCAAGATACCAGACACACTATTATTATTTTATCTTTGGATAAAAAATATTAACTTGTAAGTGATATCTTGGTGTAGTAATCAAACACTAATAATAAGAACATATCAAATAATAAATCTTCCTTTGGGCCGTTTTATTATTCATATGTAAAACCAAATAATCATCACGCGTTTATTACCACAAGTGTGCATGCAATTTTGTTAAATATTAATCTTCCTTTGGGCTGATTAATATTCACATAAGTTATATGCACATAATCTTATTATATTTTGAAATAAAATTAATTTTCATAAAAGAGATCACTTTGGTGACATATTGTTTTAATTAATTTATCTCAAAATATATATATTAAACACCTGTATTTGAATGTAAAGTTGCATAAATAAACTGTAACTGCAACATATTAATATTTAAATAACCAACTTAAACAGTCAGTTGACTTTGCCTTAACGATGCCCAAGTGCAGTTTCCAGAGGTCCAGTGTTCGATTCTCAGTAAGGCCATTCCCTTCTTTTTGTTTTCTTAAAACAAGACAAAATATATAGAAACAAAATGCTCGAACTAGGACTCGAACTAAGAACCTCACTATGCAAACCTCCGCACGGGATGACACCGAACCAACACGTCATTTGTGAATAGTTGCGTTTGAATAAATTTAAAAACTATATGCGTCTTATGAATACAGTACAGTGACCAGATTCTACATTTCCTCTTTAACTTTTAAAAAACGTATAAAATCAATTGTACATCCAAAAATTATGAAATTTATATCGTTGGACTCGTAATGAGATGTATAATTTTTCTGTTGTAAAATATTTCCAGAAATATTAAAATTTCTGAAAAAATATTTTCGGCCCTAAAAGAAAAAATCTTTTTCTACCTTTTTCTCAACAATTCAAAATGAAATGGTTCTGATACCATATGTTAGATTAATACCATTATGTGAAAATTATCTCACAAACAGGAACATTCATATTGAATCATCAAGATTTAAACTATTGATTTTTGAGGAAGCGTACCTGAATTCATAACAAAATTAAAATATCTAAGTTTGAGGCTTTATGATCTAATATCCAAGTTTGAGGCTTTATGATCTTTCAAATCTACACTTGTTTCTGTTTAATATTTCTTTCTGACAATGGGAATCAGAAGAATAGAAAATCATCACATGTGATCTGGGGACCATGACCTCTATTTATAAACAATCGTGTTTGTTTATAAACAGTCATGCCTATTCGTAATTTCTATTTTAACCCATCATAAAAATAGAAATTACACTTGTCTCTACACATTAATGCCCACACTTTATAATATATTAATTAAGGCCTCAAAACTTAAATTAACCACTTTAATTAGCCTAACTTTATTTGATAGCCTATAATTCACATTTATTTAATATATCAGCCTATATATTTAATTTTACTTTAACAAGTCATTCTTCCCTCATCTTTTGACCAAGTCCTTTGGAGAGCACCAGAACTTCCTTACCCGTTGAGGAGAGGAGAGGTCGTCAAGCTATCTAATACTATTAAGTTGCCCCCAATCCTTTATGATCGTCATACTGGTTATGCAATTGCTAAGCAGACGACTATAAATTGTAAGCTCCCCCAACACTTGGGGGAGAATCTCACAAAATCAAGTTCATATCTTCTCTCTCTCTTGTAATTCTTTACTCTCCCAACACACCGGAGTTAATAAAATTCCCGACGAACTTAGACATTCAAAGTGGATGCAGGTCACGTTGACCGAACCACTATAAACCTTGTCTTATATTTTTCTCTACTTATTTTACTGCATTTTATATTGTTTACTTGACTAATAGTGGACAAGCGAATTTGTGCATCATCAGATTCTAAACCAAAAAAAAGTACATACATCCTCCTATAAATTCCAAATAAGCTTTAGTCAAAAGTACACACTTATTTCCTTATTATTTGTTTGCTTAACTTCAGAGCTTTTATTGACGTAAGTGCTTGATACCAATTAGTTGCACTTAAGTGCAGATTATCAAAAAGTAGTAAATACTTAGAAATCCGTAGTCGAATCATAAGGATCAAATAAATTTAAAGTAGAGAAATAGAAAACAGAAAAAACTTAATTTGAAAGTTTGAATTGTTAAAAATTTGAAAATTTTAAAAGGAATTTATCAATTGGAAAATTGACTAGTTACTTTCGGGATCTAGATCTATTCATGCTCACTAAATGTCTATGTTTATCCAATTATAATTTATCTCAGTTGATTTCCAATGCTAGTGTAGTCAATCAGAAGATTTAACATTGAAAACAAAAGATTTGATTAATTTGAAAATAAGAACTGAAGTACTAGTTCTATAAAACTCATAGAAAATTAAAAACGTTATTCATACCAAGAACTCAATTAAGTTAATGAATAATTAATTAATTATATAGAGTATAAATTTTTACTAAAAATCATTGAATCAATCTATACTTTCAAGACCAATTTCCCTTCTCAATGACTGAGAGCATATAGTCTAGGTATAGGTAGGTATTGGTCTTCATGCAAAATTTGAAAGTCTGGAAATTTTAGGTTACTCAACTGACTAAGGAGGCACATCCGGACAATGTAAACTCTCGGAATTTTTCAATGTGCCAAATGCGTTTGGACGATAATGGTTGCGTTCAACACAACATATCGTCAATATACATCCAAACAGTCTCAGTTGTGTCCTAATGGTAAAAAGTCTCTGGAATTGCTTCTCTCAAAGTTGCGTATGGACAATTCCGGCTGTGCCCGGACGATTATATTTGTCTTCGTCAAAAAATCAATCCAAGCAAATCAATCATTGCGTGCGGACAGTAGTGGTGGGGTCTAGACGGTGCTAATTATTCAATTCTTCTTTGGATTTGTGCTCCAACATTTATGGGATATGTATGGATATCTGATAATACCAAAAATAATTCCAAAAATAAGCGCGAACCCTTAGATCAGGTCAGGAGGTCAGTCAAGGCGATAGAGCTCGGAGAACCAGAGCTTAGCTCCATCCAAGCTAGATAATAATGGGAATAATGCGGGGACAGCAGGATAGACAACGTGCGTCCCCAAAATAGAAGGAATGAAAAGGGAAAGCTAGAATCAAGGCATAAAACCCCCCACCAACCAAGATCTTTTTCCAAAAATCAAGATAAACCCCACGGATTCAAAGCAAGGATCTAAGAGTAGACTCCTTAGAACCAGGAATCAGTCTATATATGCTAGATGATGCCTCCATCGAGGCACAAGAGAGAGAGGCACTAGGAAAAAAAGACGAGATATACAAAAGAAAAGAAAGAGAGATTATTCTGTAACTCGAATGATCAATAAAGAAAAGAGAGCAAGAGACTCCATTAAAGAGTCGACTAGCCAAGCTCTGTAGCTGGTGAACCACTATATTTTTACTGTGTTAATCCCAGATCCACTCCATCTCTAACTACGATTCGCACGGGCCTAGCAACTCAGTTCTATGTAAGGCGACCTCATTCATGTCTTTTGCTTACACCTGTGGTTTTACACCATCAGTTTGGCGCCGTCTGTGAAAAATGACTGTTCTCATTTTATAAATACGCTGATCTTTTAGTGACTGATGGTTTCAACTCGCAATATGAGCCGAAGTCAAACCAATCTACCACGCATGCAAGATCAACAGGAAGCCACCAATGATAGACAAGCAGAAAATAATGCAGAAACTAGTCCTCCCGTAAGGAGACTCCCAACGAATAACGGGTTGGATGCCCTCTGTCTTGTCAATTAACGTCTGCTGCAACAAAACGAGGAGTTATTGAAACTCTTAAAATGCCCACAAGAGGCACGACCAACCCAAGCAGGTCCAGATAATCTCCCTTGCAGAGAATAGTACCACCTCGACCCACTCAAAGAGGTCGACGAATGAGGCAAAAATAGTCAAGCCATGGGAAGAGATCCACAACTGCCTCCCAGGAATGGCCACAACGAAGAGGTACAAAGCCAGAACGATGGAGGGGGAAGGAGTGATTTCATCCCCTACCAGTAGTAAAGAAGAGAACAGTACTGGGAACAACGCTTCGAGGATATCAAGCAAGAGCTTAGCCACATGAAGGAAGTAGTTAGGAGCAAAGTTCCTGTCACGATGGATGCCCTGGTGCAACAGAAAGAATCACTATTCACCACGGGGGTGCTACATTTTTCCTTCCCTCCAAAATTCAGGTTGCCTCAGATTGAGGCCTTCGACGGAACCAAGGACCCTATGGACCACCTCAACACCTACAAAAATCAAATGGAGTTGCATGGATACTAGGATCCCGTGCGGTGCAGGGTCTTTGCCATCACTCTTAAAGGATCAGCCCTAGCATGGTTTAACAGACTCCCTCGACCTCTATCTCTTCCTTCAAAGAGCTTTCAATCTCCTTCATATCCCACTTTATAGGAGCTTGGATATACAAAAAGCCGAGTTATCATCTTCTAAATGTAAAGCAGGGACCAGACGAGAACCTCAAATCATATGTCCAGAGGTTCAACTCAGAATCTTTAAAGGTGGACGTCCCGGATAAAAAGTTCGCCATTACCGTCTTTATTGTCGGGCTCGGGGTACATTAGAAAGATCTGATGTTTTCCATATTAAAGAATCCCCAGGCGAGTATGGCTGAGGTGTTGGCCAAAGGAGAGAAGTATATAAATGGTGAAGAAGCACTCCTCTCAAAGATGGAAAGTTCTTCATCGTGGAAAAAAAGGAGGAAGGAAGAAAAGAAGAGGGAAAGGAGTCCCAAGAAAGAAAAAGAGCGAGGCAGATCCCCAAGGAGAGACATAGACTGTTCCCCAAAAAGAAGAGGCAATGTGAGAGATCTTCTGGGGCCCCCACAGCCAGAGCTGCAGCCGAGGTACCCACCTCAACAACTTATCCCCCTTACTGCCTCTATATCATAAGTCTTGTATGAGGTGCAGAATAAGAAGCTCCTGAGATGGCCACCTCGGATGAAGATAGATTCGGCGAAGAGAGATCCCACCAAGTACTGTAATTACCACAGAGATAATGGCCATCACACGGATGATTGCATTCAGCTTAAGAAGGAAATTGAGTTTCTAACCCAACGAGGGCAATTACGTCGCTTTGTGGCCTAGGACTATCCAAACCGAGCTCTTTCACCTCCACCACCTCAGCCACAGGCCCCTGCGCAACACTAATAACCCATGGGGGAGATCAGAGTGATATCAGGAGGATTTACAAGAGGAGGAGAATCCGGTGCAGCCAAAAAGGCTCATCTGTGCAAAATTCGAGGTGATGAGATGCTAGAGGTGTACACTGTGACCAAAGCGCCAGGGCTAGACACAACCATAACCTTTTCAGACTCAAATTTGGAGGGCTACCACCATCCCCACGACGATCCGTTGGTAGTAAGAGCTTTCGTGGCCAACAGGACGGTGTATCGGGTCCTGGTAGACAACGGGAGCTCGGCAGACATCATCTTTATGTCTGCTTTCGACAAAATGGGTATAGGAAGAGAAAAGTTAGAGCTAGTGAGTACCTATCTATTGAGATTTTTTAGGAGAAAGGGTACTGCCCCTGGGATCAATTCAGCTCATACTCACCATAGGAGACCCTCCCTGCCAGGCCACCACAACTGTAAAGTTCTTAGTGATTGACGCACCCTCGGCGTACAATATGCTATTAGGGAGACCTTCCTTAAGTGGAATGAAGGCCGTCCCTTTGGCATACCACCTTGTCGTAAAGTTCCCGACAGAAAACGGAATTGGAATGGTCAGGGGAGACCAACGCGTGGAAAGAGAATGTTACATGGCCTTTATGAAGCAGAAAGAGGTGGAGAACATTCAAATGGACGAGCTCGACATGAGGGATGAGCTGAAAACTAGACCAAACGCCTTCGGAAGAGCTGGAGCTTATTCAGCTTGATGAGGAACCAGAACACCTTGTCTACGTCGGGTCCAAGCTAAGCAAGGAGATTAAAGATCTTCTTATCCAATTCCTGAAAGTAAACGCTGAAGTATTCGTTTAGAAGCAAGAAGACATGGAGGGCATTGATCCCTCGATTATCACTCACAAGTTAAGCATAAACCTTGCTTGCAAGCCCGTCAAGCAAAAATAAATGAGCTTCGCCCCGGAACGCCAGAAAGCCATCAATTAGAAGGTCGACAAGCTTCTCCAAGCCAAGGCCATCAGGGAAGTAAACTACCCTATCTGGCTGGCCAATGTGGTTCTTGTTAAGAAAACCAATGGCAAATGGCAGTTATGCATAAACTTCACTGATCTGAATCGAGCTTGCCCCAAATATAGCTTTCCTTTGCCTCGGATTAACTTAATTGTAGATGCTACCACCAGACATGAGCTCCTCAGCTTATTGGACACCTTCTCAGGGTATAACCAGATCAGAATGGACCCCAGTGACCAAAAGAAGACCTCATTCTTGACAGAACAAGGGACTTATTGCTACTAGGTCAAGCTTTTTGGCTTAAAGAATGCAGGAGCTACCTATCAGCGTTTGGTGAACAGAATGTTCCAAAGGCAAATAGGAACAACTATGGAGGTCTATATCGATGATATACTGGTAAAATCATTAAAGGTCGAGCTCCATATCCAACATCTGGCAGAATCTTTTCGGGTTCTGAAAGAGTACAAGATGAAGCTTAACCCTGCCAAGTGTGCTTTCGGGGTTTCAGCAGGAAAATTTCTAGGCTTCATAGTGAATAGTAGGGGGATAGAAGTCAATCCTGACAAAGTAAAGGCAGTGCTAGATATGCAACCACCCTCAATCACGAGAGAAATTCAGTGACTGACAGGAAGAATTGCTGCCCTGAGCCGTTTCGTATCTTGATCAAGTGACAAATGCCAGCCTTTCTTTTGAGTACTGAAGAAAGCTTTTGAATGAGATGCCTAATGCGAGGAGGCATTTAAGAATTTGAAGGTTTATCTCAGCTCCTCCCCCATTCTGGTCAGTCCCGTGGAAGGAGAAGTGCTCACCCTATATTTGGCTATCTCCGATTTTTCCACCAATGCAGCGCTTGTAAGAGAGAGAGGTAGAGCTCAACAACCAGTATATTACTATAGCAAAGCTCTGAGGGGTGCAGCGGAGAGATACCCAAAGATAGAGAAGCTTATTTTAGCCTTAGTCACCACGGCCAGAAGACTTAGACCATACTTCCAGGCCCATACCATAGAAGTCTTGACAGACCAGCCGATGAAACAGGTGTTATATAAGCCTGAATCCACTAGGAGATTAGTAAAGTGGGCCATTGAGCTCAGCGAATTCGACATCAGGTATAAACCAAGAACTACTGTAAAAGGTCAGATCTTGGCAGATTTCATCGCAGAATTTACAACAGGAACACCTATGGAGACCACACAACTATTACCTGACCTCCCAATATGGAAACTCTCGGTAGATGGTGCAGCCAACGCCCAAGGAAGCGGAGCGGGCCTAATCTTGACCTCACCAGACAGAGTGGACGTCGAATACGCCCTTAAATTTGGGTTTAAAGCCTCAAAAAATGAGACTGAATATGAGGATGTCATTGCAGGGCTCACTCTAGCTCACTCGATGGAGGCAGAACAGCTAGAGATACACAGTGATTCATAGCTTGTGGTAAGGCAAATAGAGGAGTCTTATGAAGCTAGAGGAGAGAAGATGATCCTTTACCTCAAGAAGGTACAAAAATTGATCAAAAAATTTGTACAAGTTAAAATCAAGCACGTTTCCAGGTCTGAGATCTCAAGAGCGGACTCTTTGGCAAGGCTTGCTACCGCCTCGCAGGAAAGTTTGGAGAGATTAGTTCTAGTGGAGCATCTAGTAAAACTTTCCATTGACCTTGAAAATGAAGAAATACTCCCTGTGCAAGCCTCACTAAGCTGGATGGATCCTATTCTAGGGTACCTCCGAAGTGGAATCTTGCCAGAGGACCCCAAAGAAGCAGCAAAGCTAAGAGCCAGGTCAGCCAGGTTCTCTATTTTGCAGGGAAACTTTTACAAGCTCGGTTTTTCAACACCCCTCCTTAAATGTGTGGGGGATAAGATGCCAATTACATACTCAGAGAGATCCATGAGGGAGTTTGTGGCAACCACTTTGGAGCACGGGCCCTGGCAGGAAAACCATTAAGGCAGGGATACTATTGGCCCACAATGCTCAAGAACGCCACAAAGTTAGTTAGGAAATGTACGATCTGCCAAATGAACGCCAATCTTCCCCATCACCCACCAGAGCTCCTGACCTCGATATCGATAGTTAGTCCTTGGCCTTTTCAACAGTGGGGTTTGGACATACTTGGGCCCCTTCTGATTGGTGTGGGACATTGTAAATTCACCATTGTTGGGGTGGACTACTTCACTAAATGGGCAGAGGTGGAACCTTTGGCTACGATCACGGAGCAGAAAGTCCAGAACTTCACATGGAAGTCCATAATCTATAGATTCGGAATCCCCAGGGCAATAGTCTCGGACAATGGAAAACAATTCGACAACCTTAAGTTCAGAAGATTCTGCGTTGAGCTGGGAATAAAAAATTACTTTTCAGCCCCAGCTCATACACAGTCCAATGGGCAAGCAGAGGTAATTATCAGAACCATCAAAACTGCATTGAAAATCAAGCTTGAAGCCCTGAAAGGGAAATGGGTGGAACATATTCCAGAGGTGTTATGGGCTTATAGAATGACTGTGAGGTCAACAACCCAGGAAACACCGTTCGCTTTAGCTTATGGAACGGAAGCGGTGTCTCTAGTAGAAATCGGGATCCCATCCCCAAGGGCCGAGCTTTTTGATCCAAAGCGCAATGATGAGTCACTCTTACTGAACCTCGATCTCTTAGACTAAAGGAGAGACAGGGCTCTACACCGCATCCAAGATTACCAGAGGAAGACCGCAAGGTATTACAACAAAAGAGTCAAACACAAAAGCTTTATAGCGGGAGATTTGGTGCTTAGGAAACTCCTACTTGCTAGAAGGGACCCCTCCCATGGGAAGCTAGGTTCAAATTGGGAGGGTCCCTTCATTGTATCCAGGGTGATAAGACCTAGAAACTATGAGTTGTAGACCGAAGGAGGAAAAATCCTACCTCATTCCTGGAGCGCAGAACATCTCAAAATTTTTTTTAGTAAGTACTCCTTGTAATAGAATCATTTCTAATAAAGTGGTAAGTTCTTGATTCAGATAAGTATGAGACAAGTATGATTCCCTGAAGTAGCTAAAGAACTAAAAGATGAGCTATACAGCTCACGATGAGCTCTTAAGCTCATCAGTTCACAAGAAAAGCTCCATAGCTCAGAAAGAGCCCAGTAGCTCGTGATAAACTCTTGTTTATAAATAAAAGAAGAGCCCAGTAGCTCATGATAAACTCTCATTTATAAGTTAAAAAAAAAGAGCTCCATAGCTAAAAAAGAGCCTAGTAGCTCATGATAAACTCTCATTTATAAGTTAAAAAAAGAGCTTCATAGCTCAGAAAGAGCCCAGTAGCTCATGATAAACTCTTGTTTATAAGTTAAAAAATGGCTCTATAGCTCATAAAGAGTCTAGAAGCTCACGGTAAGCTTTTCAGTTTATAAATCAAAAAGAGAGCTCTACAACTCAGAAAGAGCCCAAAAGCCCATGATAAACTCCCCAGTTTATAAATAGCGAAGAGCTCCCTGAACTATTCACGATGAAATACAGAGAAAAACTCGGTAGTTAACCATGAACTAGGCAGTTCGGAGAAAGAGCTCATCCACTCAAAACAAACCATAGAAAAAAGGTAGATTATGCCATGTAATATCCAACAGTCTAGCAACAAAGAAGGAAAAGTTGTTCAGATTACATCAAGTGGCTAAGATAACTAGCAAAAACAAAGCTGCTCAAAGAAGGCATCTGAAGCTCCCAAATAGAACTGCTAGTTCTCCCCCAAGCACTTCTTCAATTCAACCACTTCCTCCTTTAGATGGGCATTCTCTTCTCTCAATTCCTCCCTCTCCTTCTCCGCCTTTAAAAGTACATTGAGAAGCTTGGCCCCAGCAGAAGAAAGAAAAACCGTGCTAAGAGAGGAATCAGGGGATGAAGGAGACTTGTAAAGCTTGCACCTTTTGGAAGACGGTTTGACCTCCTCATCCTCCTCGGGCTCTGAGGGAGAAAGATCTTGCAAGCTGCATTCGAAGGGGAAATCAATAGATCCTGCCACTGCGCTGAACAAGAAAGATTACCAGACGTCATCAATTCTGAGAAGGACATAGGGGCAGATTGCTTCACTTGCTCAATCCTAATGGCCTTCAGCAAATCTGGGTCAGGCGCAACTGCACAATAAAGCAAAGGTCAGAACAGAACGCTGGAAAAAGAGAACAGTCAAGAAAGTTGTTAAGCCCCTTACCTATGTTATCAAATTTCTTCCAAGAACGCGAAACCATGTTCTCTCGTCGGCGGTCCTCAACAGACCTCCAAGAATCCCCGAAAACAAAGAAAAAACGGTTGAGCCACCCTTGGGATGGGGAAGGAATATCAAGCACCAGCCGACGTTCAGAGAAGTACCTCCATCTGAAACAACTAAAGCAAGGAACGTCGTCTTCTTCAAGACAATGGAAGTACAGGAACTCGACAGTTGTGGGAAACTGGTCATTGCCCTAGAGACACTAGAACAGAAAAAAGTTGATGAGCACAGCCCCCCTTGAGGAGATAAACAGGAGGGAGGCATACCATAATACGTCAAGATACACCCAACAGAGAGATGGATGGGAAGATGAAGGCCCATCTCGAAGGCATCCGTAAAGAAACAGACCTCACCCGGAGAAAGATAATTAGGAGGTTCGTTTGAAGTGGGAACTCAGAGAGGCAATTCCAGTTCTTGAAAGAACCGTTAGGCACTCCCTAATAACTGTGGGGCTGGCACAGTAACTACCAACACCAAAGACTCTCACGATAGAACCCCAGTCAACGAAATAGGGAAGAGGAGATAAATAGAGGTCACGGTTCCAGAAGTAAAAGAACCGATAAGCCCAGAAACGCAGCAACCACCTCGAATCCGAGGGATCCAGAACGAGAAAAGACAAAAAGGAGCAAGAAGGCGTACTTAGCTAGGAGAAAGCAACGAACAAGAACCCAGAGCCAAGTCGGAGGAAGAAAGCACTGTGAACTCTTAAACCAAGCACAGAAGGTTTAGCTTCACAAGGGGAATCAGAAATTACACCGTCACAAGAGGATCTGAAATCGCAAAGAGGAGGAGAAATCAAAGAACGAAGGAAGAAGATGAACAGTAGGAAGACAGTTTTGTTAGCCGTTTGAGCATTTAAAGCTTGAGGGACATGAACTGAAACGTGCGCGAGAATCGAGGAACTCATGATTTCTAGGAACCATCAAAAGGTGTCATGCACATGCAAGCTAAGATCTGCCAAGTGCGGGTCTAGCTCAATCTAAAACAGCTCAGCCCTTGCCCATGCTCGCCTGAGCCAAGGGCTGGGGGACAACTGATAATACCAAAAATAATTCCAAAAATAAGCTCGGACCCCTAGATTAGGTCAGGAGGTCAGCCGAGGTGATAGAGCTCGGAGAACCAGAGTTCATCTCCATCCAAGCTAGATAATAACGAGAATAATGCAGGGATAGCTAGATAGACAACGTGCGTCCCCAAAATAGAAGGAATGAGAAGGGAAAGCTAGAATCAAGGCATAAAACCCTCAACCAACCAAGATCTTTTCCCGAAAATCAAGATAAATCCCACGGATGCAAGGGAAGGATCTCGGAGTAGACTCCTTAGAACAAGAAATCAGTCTATATATGCTAGATGATGCCTCCATCGAGGCACAGGAGAGAGAGGCACTAGGAAAAAAAGACGAGATATACAAAAGAAAAGAAAGAGAGAGGTTATTCTATAACTCGAATGATCAATAAAGAAAAGGAAGCAAGAACCTCCATTCAAGAGTGAACTAGTCAAGCTCTGTAGCTGGTGAACCACTATATTTTTACTGTGTTAATCCCAGATTCCACTCCATCTCCAACTACGATTCGCACGGGCCTAGCAACTCAGTTCTATGTAAGACGACCTCATTCACGTCTTCTGCTTACACCCGTGGTTTTACACCATCAATATCCATTTCGCTCAAAATCACAAACCTTGCTCCAAATTACCATTTATCCTCCTAGATCCACTTTGCTCATTCCTCAATCATCTAATTCACCAAGCATAGTAAATACTACTCCAATTCAACTATTTTACGGTAAATAGTTCAACCGTTAAAAACAAGAATCAAAATAGAAAATCCAAGCATTTATCATATATAATCTCAAATAAATATGTAATTAGACATTAATTAGATATAATAATTCACTAATTTGATGACTAATCAGTAAGTATTGGACTGCCTCCGACCGGTCAAATCCCAATCTACGATAGTTTGACTATCTTATGATTAACTATCAAAAGTATCAGTTTATTATATACAAATAATGGCTAATTGCATAATATCTAAGCTAAGTTGTGATTAATTTTTGGATTTTCTACTTTAGCTCTTGTTTTAGTGTTTGATTTGTTTACTAAGAAAATAATTGAGTTAGTATTATTGATCAAACTTAGTAAAAAGGGATACTTGAAACTGATCAAAGTGAACCCGGGAAAAATAAAATGGTAAATTGGAGTGTGGGTCATGATTTTGTAGTGGTTTGGATGATATTGGAGGACCCACGCCTGTCCCAACTTGTCGGAGTATAGACAACGAGGAAGTTCAGATAAGCAGGTGCTTCTGGACATAGCTTGCACTGTCCAGACGCAATGATTGGGATATTTATATCCTGCTGATATGTTAGTGGATTCCCGAAGACGAGATGGGCATTCGGACGCGAAGGCCACGTCCGCACGCAAGTATTGAATGATGAATTCCAGTAATTTTCACTGTTCAAACACCATAAGACCTGTTCGGACACTATATTGACGATACGTGAAGGATCCATCTACAGCCATTACCATCCAGACGAGGATGCTGATTTAATAATTCTAAAGAACTTGAACCATCTGGACGCAAGGAGGACTATTTGGACGCGCCGTGTGATCCAGCAAGGTACCTTGACGTCGTAAGGATTCCTAGTTGAGAAGACCTCTTCTAAAGATCTAGACGTAGACTCAAGTATAAATACCATCTCTCAGCCATTAAGAGGGATCCTTTGCCTAGCCTTTTATCTTTATTTTTCAT
>CM042197.1:20116869-20144355 GCA_023539305.1 Ilex asprella | reverse complement strand
GAAAAAAAATAAGAGAGACAGAGATGGAAAAAATCTTTGGATCTTCTAGTTATCTGTTGGCCTTAATTAGCAGAGATTGATGTGAAACGTAAGTTCATAAAGTTGATATTGAGTATCTCCTATGAAACATTTGATTATGTAAATGTATTTGGGTGATGAATAACTTGATAGTTCAGATATGTATATGCATTTAAAGGGTCATGAGTGGAGGTAAAACTAAGAAGTATGTTGAATTGATAGACTTAGCAATGTTTTGAAGTTCTCCGTGAATTATTATTTGTATTAGCTTTTTGGGGCCATTATGTAGATTCATATTGATCCATTATTTGAGTAGTTGGTTGATTAAATTTTATGGTTTTTGTTCTTAGTATTTTGCTTGAGGACAAGCAAAGATTTAAGTTTGGGGGTATTTGATGAGTGAGTTTTATACCTATGAATTGAGTATTTTCGGTTTGATGAAATTACAAGTTTCGATTATTTTATGTTCATTTTTATTTATTTTGTTTTTTTTGACTTTATTTTGTAGGGATAACCATTTAGAAGGAATAATGATCATTTGGGAGGAAACAAGGTCAAATTGGAGCTTAAAAGTTGGATTTTTGGAAGATGAAGCAAAAGGGCATTTTAGGCCTGAAAGGAGGGGCATGCCCCTGCACCAAAACCAGCACCTCTGTGCCCTCAAGGGCAGTAAGTAGGGGCCTAGGCGCCATTTTTGGTGCCCCCGCGATTGTGTTGGCCCGTGACATGAATTTAACCTTATTTTTGACCCGAAATTGGACTCTAAGGAAATATATGCTAGGGTTTGTGTGGAGAATAGATAATCTGACTTTTGGGGGCTGAAAAAATCTGGAAAAACCAAGTATTAAAAGAAAAATGTAGAAAAAGAATCGAAGGAATTGACACGCGAAAATTGGGTTTGAAGGCTAGAGTGGAATTGAAGATTGTAAATAAGTTTTCATTCTTTTCTTACTTTTAATTCTTGATTTTTTGAGATGTTGTTTAATTTTAGAATGATTTTTTTTTCAATTATATTATGAACTAAGTTTTTATTAAGATTGCAACAGAACTTAATGTATAGTTAAATTGATCTACTCTCGATTCTAGTTCAATTGATCATACATGAGTGTTTGTCATTTTTTGTGCTTAATATATGATTGTTTGGCCATCAATTAATTTGATAACCTAGATAAAATTGGGAGATGAATTCTACGTTTAGATCTGAATATGATGATATGCGTCTGGTTGATTCTTCTTAAGATTGAATAACTGAGTTTGTGTGTAGGATATGAATATACCTATATGTCATATGTAAATTTTATGAGAGTTTGAACTTAATGAATCTATTCCAACTTATTTTGCATAGACTCTCGACTTCTTGGGTACTACTTGCATTGGGCTAACCCACTTAATCTCGACAATAAAAAAAATGATGCCCAAGACAAGTAGTTTTAACACTTCATCCCTCACCACCTCCTTCATGATTGGGTTCAACCTTCTTTGTGGTTGTCGAGACGGTTTGGTGTCCTCCTCAAAATAGATTTGATGAGTGCAAATAAGGGGGTTTATCCCTTTAATGTCGGCAATTGTCCAACCAATTACCCCTTTATGCCTCCTCAACACCTCCAAGAGCTTTCTTCTTGCTTTTCTTCCAATGTTGAGTTGATAACCACCAGAAATGTCTCATCTTCCCCAAGATATGCATACTTCAAATTGGAAGGTAATGGCTTCAATTCTAAATCGGGCTTTTGTACATTCGATGGAAAAATCTTCTTGTCTTGGGGTGGGAGCTTCTTAAACGTAGGGATCCACTTTTCAACCACTTTCAAACTCTCCATCTCATTCTTCTCATAAATCTCTTTCATAACAACAACTCCCTCCTCTTCCAACTTGAAGGTGTTCATTAACTCCAAGTGCCCCTCCACCAAGGTGTCAATCCGGTTAATCTAATTTGCCTCCTCCTCATCCCCCGGTTGTTTGGACAAGTTGAACACGTTGAGTTCTATAGTCATGTTCCCAAATGATATCTTCATAAGTCTGTTCTTGTAATTAATCCCAATATTAGATGTAGCAAGAAAAGGTCCACCAAGTATTACCGAAATTTGGGAGTTAAGATTTGCAACTAGGTGAGTGTCAAGCACAATAAAATCAACAGGAAAGTAAAATTTATCAACTTGTACTAAAACATCCTCAACTACACCCCTTGGTGTTCGAACACTACGGTCCGCTAGTTGAAGCATGATTGGAGTGGGCTTTAATTCCTCAAGATGAAGTTGTTGGTACATTGAGTATGGAAGAATATTCACACTAGCCCCAAATCAAGAAGGGCTTTCTCCACCTAGCAATTTCCAATGGTTATGGAAAAGGTGGGACAGCCGGGGTCTTTAAACTTTGGAGGAGTGTTTGTCCTCAAAATTGAGCTCACTTGCCCGGTGAGAAATGCTTTCTTGTGGACATTGAGCCTTCTCTTCAAAGTGCACAAATCCTTCAAGATCTTGGCACAAGATGGAATTTGCTTAATGACATCAAAGAGTGAAATGTTGATCTTTACCTGCTTAATTATTTCAAGTATATCAACATAATTAGCCACCTGGACAGGTGGCTTCAAACGATTAGAAAACGGAGCAAGAATAGGAGAAATATGCATACTCTCATCAACCAATTTATCTTTCTCACCTACCTCATCACTCACCTCACCTCCCTCGGTGTCACCTTTGGTCTCTTTTTCTATTGGCAATGTGGCCTTGAGTGAGACCTTTGGCACAATGGTTTTATCAAATTCTTCTCCACTTCGAAGGGTGGTGACAGCCTTGAGTTGCTCATAACTCTCTTTGGTGGGTTTGGACGACTCAATAACATGTTGTCCCTTTGGGTTCTCTTGGGGTTGAGCGGAGAATTTTTCCTTCTCTAGTTGTGATAACCCTATGACATTGGTAATTTTATTGGGTTGAGCCAAAATGTTATTGTTAAAGGTGGTTTGGATTTGGATGAAATTGTAAAGCACATCCTCCAAGTTCCTCTTATGGAGAAGTTGGTAGGTGGGATGATTGGATGGTACTTGTTGGGAGAAGCTTTGGGGAGCTGGACTTTGGCAGAAATTTTGTGGGGGTGGATTTGATGAATACCCTTGCGGATTGGACTAGGGGTGTTGGGAACTTCGTGTTGCTTAAGGGAGTGGTGCTTCGTGTTGGTTGAAGGAACTCCCTCATTGACCTTGCCGGAGGATCAATTTGGATGTTGTTCCCTTCATTCATAGGAGGGAAACTTGCATTCGTGGATTGAGCATTCAAGGTTCTTGTCCTCCCCCACCCTTTTGCATGTTTGGATTGACACCTACACTCATGTTAGGGTCCAAGGGTTGCCTAACTAGCCAATTTTGTTTGTCCCAACCCCACATATAACAAAAATATCAAAAAATGAAAATGTAAACAACAAAAGTATATACAAGGATCAACGTACCTCAGCCCATGATGAGCATCACGGGACTTACCTCCGTTGTCCGAAATCACCTTCTTGATTAAACGCTTGCCTTCCTGACAACGGCGCGAAAAATACTTGAATTATTTCCTTGTTGTTCCTAACCTCCTAACACCATTCCTCAAGGTATGTCTAGTGTATGTGTAAAAGGGGAGTGTCACTCTCCTTTGGAATGATGTCAAAAGAAAGGGCAAGAAAATGGAGAAATGGAATTCCGAAAATGTGAAATACGGATGAATAAAAATGCTTCCCAAGCGCAAGAAGACTTTTGTGTATTGTGTTTTACTTGGAGTTATTCCAAGGTCGTCTCCTTGGGGATGGATGCAAATCATGTTGAAGGTGATTTTGGTAAAAAACAAAGTGTAAAATCTTTTGTTGTTAAAGTTTGGTTTGTGAGTGGTATTGTGATGAAAATGAAATGGAAAATAAGTGTTGGCTAATCCAAAGGGTTCACTCCAATGAGAATGTTAAGTCAACTCGAAAGCTTCCTCCAATGGTGCATAAATGAACGATTGATTCATGGGAAGCTCAAGACAAGACGAAAGTGAGGATCCAAGCATAACTCGCGACCAGGTCTACGGGCTATCAAAGACTCACAACCATGTCCACACTCAACCCAGTTAAAATGAACCATCGTATACCGAGGGGAGGAAAGAAGATGGGTTGAACTGGCATACCCAATAGGAGGTCTCCCTTGGATTGGCCAACTTAAAGACTCGGCTATGCATGCTTGAAAGATAAACAAAAATGAAATGGAAATACATTCTAGAGAACTGAAGGTTGTAGCTAAGTTAATACTAGAAAACATAAACTAAAAGAGAATGCATTTAATAATCAATTCAAACTAAGAAAATGAAGAACAATGAGTGCATCAATGGTGAAAGCTTGAATGAAAGATTAAACTTAAAAGTAACTTGAAATAAATAGCATTAAAGACTTCAAAACAAACTTAGAAGATTCTTACATCAAATTATAAGACAATGTGTGGAAGAAAATGCAAAAATCTCAACTTCTCTCTCAATACTATTCATCTTCTTCCTAGACTCTCTCTATATATATAAATATTACAATGTGTATTCCACAATGGTGTATCTCCCCCCAAAAACATCCATGGAGTGATGCTATAGCTATATGATATGATCTTCATGCCTAGGGGCTGCTAAGGGATGGGCTGGATAGGGTTGGTGCAGGCCTTGTCTTCACACCCAGCATTTTCTCTCTACTATCTCCTCATTGATGATCAAAGCTCAAAAATTCCATGGATAGGTACAAGAAGGATGCCCATGGTGTTGGGAGTGGTAGGAGCAGGTAGGAGAATGTCTAGTGGGACCCTCAAGGTGACAAAGCATGACATGCAGAATTTGGGTTGTTTCAGTAAAACCTACTGGTAGGTCAATGGAAACCTACCAGTAGGTTTCACTGCAGTAGGCTTAAAATAATGGTAGGTTTGGCACTAGCTTGAGGTCCAGTAGCTAAAACCTACCGGTATGGCCTACTAGTAGGTTTTCGCTTGTTTTGCTGGTTTCTTGGTTTTCTCACCTCTTGAGCTATCGTCAAGCTATTCCATCACCCTTATTCATCTTAAAAACCATGAGAAGGCTTTGGAAGCATTATTAATCTCCATTTATCTGCAAACATTCCAAAATTCTATAAATTGCACAAACGATGCATATCCACTCATATTAACTACCACCGTTAGCACAAAAGGAATGTAAAAGCACTTTAAATATGCAATTTTTTGTGCTAATTAGCCATCCCAGACAAGAAGATCTTCAGAAAGTGTTTTTCAAAAAATTCTTCCTTCTCCACTATACTAATGCACTTAAATGTCAAATCATGAATTTGTTGTCAAAGAGGGAGAAACATCATATTTGATAGAGATATAATAAAATTTTGCTTTATGTAGGGAAACTCAGTTTATTATTTAATAAAATTTCTTCATTTCCGATTGAGAATCTATACAGGTAAAATATTTATATTATATTAAATATATGCTATGCATGTGTGTCTTTTATTTTATATTATTGGTAATCTAGTGTGTATAGTTCAACTTATAAATAGAAGATCAGATTATCAGATCCTTGTATGATATGAATAAAGGTTTACAATCTTAGATAGAATTGGACACACCATCAGTGGTATTGTGATATAATCGTTTGAAATAATATGTCTTGGCTATAGGAGACTGTCTGATGCCGATTTTTTTGCACTAGTACAGTTTGTGTAGAAAAGTACTGTTATTGAGGTTATTATCTTTTTACCAACTAAATAAGAAAATAAATACCTCATAATTATTATGATTGCCTAAGCTAGTAATCCTGAGATATTTAGTGGACATGTGTCTATAATGATTGTTACTTTAATTCATCAAAGTGAAATTCATTTAAGTCAATAAATTCGTTGAATTGGGAGATGACATTATTTGTATGGTGAATATTAATTATTAAAGGAAACCATGTCTTGGTATTTAAAAGGGTTGATGATGTCCCTTTCAGAAAGATTATAAATTTTGTGCATGTCAAACCCTACAGGTGGATTTAATTATCCGACATAACAAATAAGTTAAGTGGCAAAATCTCAAGGATAAAATGAAGTTAATTAAATATAATTGTTAGTAATTTAATTCATTGATGGACATTTTCACTCTTAAATGGGGGGAGATTATTGGGCATATAACAACGAGGAGCTTGAAATATAATTTCAGAATGAGGCTCGAGATATCAATACTAAGTTTTTAGTAGACTAACTTATTATTAATGGAGTGTAGGATGTTTATTTTGGGTTGGACAAAGGATTCTTAAGCCTATTGGAAGCCCAATCCTTATTTATCATTAAGTTCTCTACTGTAACCTATAAATACATACAATCTCTAGTTCTTTCATCCACACCTTTACCTTCACGTTTAGAAGAGGTAGAGAGAGAGAGAGAGAGAGAGAGAGCAAGGGAGAAAATTCAAAGGATTGCAGACCATTTTGGAATTGAAGGACATAAGGTAGAAGATCTTTAGGTCCATCAAGCCAACTGTTTTATCTGCATCTGGCTTTGTTCGTGTGAATCTGCTTGTCAAAGATAAACCCTAATTCTGCTTTGTAGAGTTAATAGGCAAATACATTTTTTCTATAATCAATTATATGCATTGTGAACGGATCTTAGAGCTACCATTCCAATGCTATCAATGTTGGGAGAAATTTAAAGATCTTCACCAATCTTGGCCTATCATAGTTTTGAGAATTTGACATTGGTAGGATTTTTCTATGATTCTCTCTCTACTCCTTTGCGTCTGTTCGTTGAGATGATGTCTCAAGGTGAGTTCACAGAAAAAAGCCCTGATGAGGCTTTTAATTTTTTTGAACCTTAGCTAAGAGTTCCCAGAAGTGGGACTCGGCCTCACCTACCAGTCTAGAGACCAAGGCTACCACTTTCCAAGGGGAAAATACATAATGAAGGAGGAAGATGGCCTTAGGATCAAGATGGCCACATTGTCCTAAAAGTTTGAGGCTTTAGAGGAATGTTAATGAAGTGATTGTTGTGCTTCCCACAAACAAGTATGTGGAATATGTTCATTATGGGAGCATCCTAAAAGGGAGTGCCCCACTATACCAACATTTAAGGAGGTTTTATTGGAGTAATCCAATACAATTTATGAAAGCACCTAGCCATACTCCAACCCCTATTATGAGACCTATAATCTAGGGTGGAAAAATCACAGAACTTCAGTTGGAGAAATGGACATCATCAACCAGTCAATCAACCACCACAAGGACTACCACCACCACAATACCCACCATAACAGCCACCCCAGAAATGTAGTTTGGAGGATACGCTTAACCAGCTCATGCAGGCCTAATTGAATTATAATAATCAAAACACTTAGGAACTCAACTTGAAAAATATTCTGGATCAATAGGAAGAGGACTTAGATAGGGATCACAATCTTTTGATGATCTTAAAATCACATGCATAAGTTGACCCATTCCATGGCCACACAATAAAGGAGAAAATTTCCTATCCAACCTAAACAAGCATAGGTAAATTTTTGGTAGGCAACCCTTCCATCATAGAACTTCCATAGGAACATCTCCAAGTCGTCACCAATCATAGAAGTGGGAAGGTTATTGAAAAGGCTATAACACTACACACAAACTCTTTAACCATTGTTGATCCTATAGAAGTCACCCCAAAATGAGACTGAGCCTATAAGGAAGGAGGTGCCACCATGTCCTATACCTGTTCCTTTTCCCTAAAGGCTTAAGCAACCCCAAAAGTTAAATAATTATGCTGATATTTTTTAGCTTTTTAAGCAATTAAAGATCAATATTTCATTTTTAGATGCCATCAAATAGGTCCCTTCTTATGCCAACTTCCTAAAGGACTTGTGCACAACTAAAAGAAATCATAATGTTCAAAAGCGGACCTTTTTAATTAAACAAGCTAGTGGCATAATCTAACACAAAGCCCCTCCTAAATACAAGGATCCCAGGTGTCCTACATTTTCAGGTGTAATCATGAACTTCAAGATTGAGCTAGCTTTTGCTTGATCTTGGAGAACTTGTTCCCCTATTCAGTCTACCAACAACTAGGTTTAGGTGAGCTCAAGCTTACAAGTATGACAATACGACTGGTAGACAAATCTGTCAATGTTCCTAGGGAAATAGTTGATGATGTCTTTATCCAAGTGGACTAATTCTTTTTCTTGGTAGGCTTTATTGTTTTGGACACCAAATCCGTTGTACATTAGCAGAGTCAAATTCATGTCATTCTTGGTAGACCCTTCCTTGCTACTTCTAATGTCTTAATCAATTGTAGGAATGGTTTCATGAAATTATCCTTTGAGAATACGAGCCTTAAATTGAACATCTTTAATATTTGCTAAACAACTGGGGGAAAGGGATGAAGTGAGGGAGGTCAATTGTATCGAGTCTTCAGTACAAGCAATTTGAATAAGGCATTATATAGAAATTCAAAAGAGACTTTTTTGGTGGAGTCTATGACTTCTAAGTTAGAGTGCTTTCCAGGGGAGGGCTATTTTAGTTTAGCTAGGGACTTAGAAGCCATACCAGTCAATGTTGTCAGGCCATGGGTGCCCAAATTTGAGGAGTTAGATCCAAGTGGCAATACATCACTTTCACCAAGTGTCAAACCACCAAAATCAGAATTGAAACCTCTTCCATCTGATTTGAAGTATGATTTCCTTGGGGAGGATGAGTACAAGGTTATGGTCTATCCAAGTTGTCACAGTTTGGTGCATGTTTATTGATTACTATAAGCTCAACGCAGTGACTAGAAAAGACCACTTCCCTCTCCAAATCCTTGATTAAGTTCAATAAGGGATAGTTGGTCATGCATTTTACTAAGCCTAAGGTTAATTTTTCATCAAAGAGTGGGGTTGAGGTTCAAAATTTTTAACTTGGGAAGTGCATTGAAATGAAGTTAAGTGCATAAATATATAAAGAGAAATTATATACTCTACTATTGGAATTGAATAAACTCTGTGCACCTCTATTTTGTTGAGAATTTTGAATCATTATCTTTTATATTGTTGGATGCATTAGTTAGAAAAGACATTTATACACCAAAAAATTTTAAAATCAAAAAAATCAATGGTCGCAAGCTCATATCTGAATTAAATAATAACATTTTTTTGTGTTTCATTTTCCTTTTAATGTGTATATCACAAAAAAAAAGAGAAAAAAGGGAGGCATTGATTCGCATTTTTTTAGTGATCGGATTTAATTAATATTATACACCCAAGTATAAGTGGTCAAATTGTAGTTTTCTCGATTTTAAGTCCAAGTATCGATCTCACAAAGAATTTTAGTAATTAGAAAAAAATAAAAAGAGAAATAAAAATAAAAACAGTAAAGTTGTTGTTTGAATTAGTGTGATGTTTGATAGCTTGTGATTTGAGTTTAGAGTGATTATTAGTTTAATTAACAAGTTAATTACAACTAGGTTATTCTAATACAATTATATAAAAAGTACAGAGATGCAGTAATTTAAACGATATAAAGAGATATAGAGACGGGAATATAAAAAGTATCCTTCAGTTCGCGGATCTTATATGCTTTATATTGGTCACTTTCTGGAAATGCTACCTCACATAAATTAACTTCCTTTTTACTGGAAAGTCAATCGGCAGGTCTGATGTAAATAAACCATAACACAACTGCTTCTTAGGCTACACTGGTGGTAATAAATCATAACACAGCTGCTTCTTAAGCCACACTGGTTATATCCACGTCAAATGATTGACTTAAGCAAACCAGAAGGTCAAGTCTTTCATGAGGAATACTTGAGTTATTCATCTGATCTCATGATTTCAAATAGGTATATAATAAACCATAACACAGCTGCTTCTTAAGCTACACTGGTGGTAATATATAACGCAACTGCTTCTTAGGCTACACTGGGTATAGATGTGCCAACTGATTAATTCAAGTAAACCCGCAGGTTGTTTAGACTATCTTCCAGCAACTTTTCAGGTCAGCTGGTGGTAGTAAATCATAACACAACAACTTGTTAGGTTAACTGTGTTTAGATATGTCAACCAGAAGGTCAAGCCATTCAGGCGGAATACTTGAATTATTCAATAGATTATCTGTGATATATATATATTTACTAGTAAAACTTTCTCAGCGTTCCGGTGGAGGATTAGCCATACCAATAGGATCACTGGGGTTATTCGACTGGCAATATTATTATATATAGTAATATCATGCGTCAGTGGAACTTCCTCAGCATTTCAGTGGAGGACTAGCCACACCGGTAGGAACGCCGGGGTTATTCTAGCTGGCATGTCTTATATATATAATAAACGTATAAATAAAACATCAACAATTCCATAATTAAACCAATAATATACATATGTTTCCCTCGCACTGGAGGATATAAACGACTACTCACGCTCCATTGCTATACACAAGCACGGAGTGCGGGTAGTTGCCATTACAAATAGAATTAAAGTACAGAATTTAAAAGGCTTTCGTAGGGAACGATTGAAATACAACCACTCTTATCATCAATTAAGATGAAAAAGTGGCAGCACTTCAACTATTCGAATGGAAAGCTACAACAGAAATGTACAAGTATAGTATTAGAACTGAAAATGTATCACGGACCGGATCGTGCTTGCACTTTCTTCTTTCTTTTTCTTTTCTTCCTTTCTTTTCCTTTTTCTCTCGTTGGATTTCTCTCAGTAGCTGTCTGTTTTTCTTGGCCTGCTGATGTGAAGGAAGGGGGTATTTACAGACGTTTAAGGAAGCATGAGGTGGACGTCTGCATGCAATGACTAAGGGTGGCTGTTCGGACGGTAGTGCACCATCTGGACGGTGGCACCTTGGACCCATTTTGATCTGTTTTGGTAGAATTACACTTTCATCCTTGGTCCTTTTGAGCCTTGATACTTTGTTCCTTGCATTTTGTAGTATTCCTGCATTTGAACACAAAACTTTGGACAAAAATTGTAAAAAAAAACCTAATTACCGCACAAACTCTAATTAACTATATTAACTACTTTTTAGTTATTTTATCTTACAAAATTGATTTCTTAATCATTTTAATTTATACATTAATTAGGGTTAATTAGGCATGTTACTTTTGTTTTTCCTCATTATACAATTTCTTGTGCATTTACGACAATGCATGGTTCAAGTTGAGGGTTGAGGTGCATCATTTACATGTTACACCACGTCTTGTATATAATAGTTGAAAATGTGAAAATTTTAAAATTTTGAATTTTTGTTGTGAAAAATATCTAATATTGAACTATATTCGCATGTTCTAATTGCTATTGGATTTGAAATGAAGGAAGTTGAAGAGTTAAAAATTTCACAAAAAGGAGATTTTTTATAATAAAGGTCATGTCCACAGGATAACACATTTTGCCTCGCTCTACCCTTGGTTTAACTCAACCCAATTATCAACCGAATGCCTCATTACAACTTATGAAAGCCCTAATTGATCTAGAGAAAGCATGGTGATAGCACATTTTTATTGAAAAGAGAAGTTGGTTTTGCTATCTATTGTCCTAATATTCCATTTTTATGAGATTATGCTAAGGTCATTTTCAATTGTTAAGCAAGCACGCCATTTTTTTGGATTATATGGGAGTGTTAATCTCTATTTGTGCACAAGATTCTATGTCACATATACACATAGAGAGCATGCCAAGATAATCATAGAGTTATTCATTTTTTAGAGAAACCCTTGGTGAGAATTGCATCAAAGCTGAATATGGCTAGCTAAATGAATATTGATTCTATTTAGCAAAGACTTAAATTTCATATTCATTCCACACACACACACGAGTTTTCAAAGTAAATGTGTAGGTGGATACTCTAGAATAGAATTTAAGGCTATGATATGATTCTTGTGTTATTAGTTCGGGTGCATTAGAGAAAACTGTTTTTCACACCCTAGGGCTAGTTAGGATAAGGGAATATGTTTCAACTGTTGGATATGAGGAAAATAATGTTGTAGGTACCTTCACTGCAAACCTTCACGAGACAAAAATCGTCCATTAGGGATCATCTAGGGGTTTAAAGGCTTGTTGCGTATCATAAATGCAATAGCGAAATTAGTATAGGTTTATTTTTGTTTGCCTAATTTTTTTGTTTAGTTTTCTAAGAACTAGCAAAATTTAAATTGTGGGGTGTGATGAGCACGTAATATTGCATATTTAACGGCCTCGTTGAACTCATTTTGACTCAACTTTGCATTTAATTACTTAGAATTAGTCAAATTTGTGAATAATGTAAAATTTTGATGTTGTAGGTAATCTTAGGGTAAATGATGGTTTTTGAAACACTGCAACTAAGTGTGGATGAGTGGTGAAGAGATGGGCACATTATGAGGATTTGGAGGTTTGAATAGTGAAAGAAATCAAGGAGGTACTTGATTAGTACTTAAAATTTGCATTTTACTATGCCTTTTTTTAGACTAATTGTACTTTGGTGGAGTTTAAGTGATGCCATTTCTGGTCTTAAAGTGAACAAGGGCTTAAGAACAACAAATATCACACTTGAGTGTAACACCAGTACATTAGGAAACAAAATTGGAGAAGCTTGGAACAAAGCAAGCACGTTCGAACGCCAAATCATGTTCGAACGTCCACTTGACCTATGAGAAGACCAGACTGCTGAGACATGACGTGTTGCAGCTAATAAGGAAGACTCTGAGCTAAAAAGGAAGATTGAGGTACTTGAGTACCACGTTCAAACTCCATTTAACATTCGAACGTTCCCTGGAATCATCAGAAGACCAGACTGTTGCATAGAGTGTGAAAATGAACTTCACAGAAGGCCACATGCCACTTGAGTAAGAAGGTTAGGCCCCATCTGGCGTTCGAACGCCCCTAAAGCAAAGACAGAAGAAACATTTGAACTCCAGACAACATTCGGTAGCCCATAATGCAAATACAGAGACAACGTTCGAACATTCTCCACAGACTAACTGCAGAGTGGTTTGATTTCACTTGGACTTGGGCGGCATACACTATTCCTTCACTCCCTCTTGTCCATCAACCTTGCGTATAAATACTCCCATTGTGGGAGGAACTAGGGGGGAAGATTGGTTTTACACTAGACCAACACCTCTTAATTTGTACTAGTCTTAAGCTTTTATTTACTTGTGTAGAGAGCTTGATGGAGACTTGGACTCCCACTTATATAGTTGTAGAATTATCTTATATTGACTTTTATCAAGAGAGATTGTTCATCTTTTGGTTGACGAAGCCACCCTCCAAATGTGATTAGCTTTCTTCTACTTTTATTGTTTATGTCTTTCACTTCCATTGCTTGACCTTCCTTCTTTCTTAGAGGAGTGAAACTCTTCCAATTTTTCAGAGCTTTACCAAAGCCGTAAAGGGTGGTAAAACTCCTTATTTAGTGTGTTTCATTTTGTAAGTTCTCTACTTGGAGGGATGAGCATCACTCACTTTTCTAGCTTTACCAAAGCCATGAAGAGTGAGTTGTTTCTCATTCACTCTTTAGTAAGAGATGAAGGACATGTATAAATTATCTAGAAATTATATTTTTGAATTATTCTTATGCTTAAATTTTTATATTCCCCTTGCTTATTGGATGATTGATTGAATCTAGCAAAGATAAGGTACTTTGTATAACCGTGAGTTCTTTCTATAACACAGATGACTCTTGCATATAAAGACTCATCGGTTCAAGGCAAGTACCCTAACTAGATATTCATGACTACCCTTCAATCTTCCCCATTAATGTGCTTCAATTAAAGAATAGAATATTATTATCATGGTTGGATGTCTTGTAGAAACACTTGCTTATTTGTAGACTGGTTAAGTCTCGGCACAAACAATTCCTGTAAACTTCTAGAAAGACATCAGAACCATGTTCTTAATTCTCACAGTCCATCTTTATCTTCTGATTAACTTGCTGTTGAAACAAGAGTTAATTGAGTTATCAAGCATAAATATAATAACCCGGATGATTAACTACATGTCCATATCTTCGAACTAAAGAGTGATCTTTTTATATTTAACCTTATCATATATTTTGTCTAGAAAACTATCATGGAAAAGAATCTTATATTTTGTCCACCAAAAATCCCTAAAACTCACAACTTTAAATCTCGAAAGTTACAATCATTTGGTCTCCATTACTGCTTACATTAAAACACCAACAAGATTTCCATGTGGATTCGACTCCGGACTCAAACTGGATTATTACTATAGATTGACCGCCTGTACTTGAGTGTACATTTTTCGGATTAAGCCAAGTTTTTGGCGCTGTTGCCCGGGAGCTATAAAAGGTGTTATAAGTTACAAAGTAAAAATACCTTTCTTTTTGTATATATTCTTTGGTTTATTGTGAATAATTTTGTTTTGTTTTATCTTCATTTATTTTATGTCTAAGGACGCTTCTCACTATCAAAATTTGCCAGCAGAATCTTCTAGGTCTGTGAATCAGCTTGAATCAAATTCACCTAGATCAGTAGCAGACTCTTATGAGAGTAATATGACAAATAATGACAGAGACAAAGAAGTTCTTATGAGAGAGGGGGAAGTTCTTAACATTCGAATTTTGTGTCATTACTTAAATCCCACATGAAATAGTGTCCCCACTTTACTGTAAGGCCATGGACTGTGCAGTTATTACCTGTTTTCCATGGACTTGATGCAGAAAATCCATATCTGAATATAAAAGATTTTGAGGAAGTATATAGAGCATTTCAAGACAATTCTGAACTAGCAAAGATGAAATTTTTCCCTTTTTCTTTAAGAGACAAAAATAAACAATGGTTAAATTCTTTAAAAGCTCTTTCAATACCTAACTAGCAGGCATTGCAAAATGAAATTTTCAGAAAAAAATTTCCTCTACACCGAACAAATGCACTCAAAAGGAAGATCATGAATTTTTCAATAAAAAGAGTGACTTTTTACCAAAGTTGGGAGAGATTCACCGATCTTATCCAATCCTGACCATACCATGCTTTTGAGAATTGGACTGTTGTAGGATTTATCTTTGACTCATTGCCTACTAGACTGTGTCAGTTTGTCGAAATGATGGCACAAGGAGAGTTTATGGGTAAAAGTTCGGAGGAGGCATTCACTTTTTTTGACACCATCTATGATAGTTCTCAAATGTGGGACTCGGCCTCTCATACCACTGTTGAAGCTAGACCATCTGCTTCCCAAGGGGGAAAGTATGTTTTGAAAGAAGATGATAACTTAAGAGCAAAAATGTCCACCTTATCTCGAAAGCTTGAAGCCTTAGAGATGAAAAAGGTCATCAAGTCAATGTTGACCCTCCCACAGAACAAGTGTGTGGGATCTGTACACTAATAGGAAACCCTATGTGAGAGTGTCCTACTATCCCAACGTTCAAGAAGGTCTTGTTGGAACAAACAAATTCAGTTTTCAACTTCAACAAGCCTTACTCTAACCCATACTCTGAAACATACAATCTAGGGTGGTGGAACCACACGAACTTCAGTTGGAGGAACACACAACCAACACCCATAAACCAACCACAAGGTTCATAATCACCACCTCAAGGAACTCCCACATATCAACCATACCAACCACCACAAAAGAAGAACCTTGAGGACCCACTGAATTAGTTCATGCAAAGCCATATGAACTACAACAATAGTTCCACTCAGCCTTTGACTGATTTCAAAACTCAAACCACTCAATCTTTGGAGGATCTTAAAAGTCACATCCAAAAGTTGACCTAGTCCATGAGCACACATGAAAAGAGCAAGTTTCCTACCCAACCAAAACCTCCACAAGGCCAAGTTCATGTGAAAAATCCTTCAATCATGGAAACCCTACAAGACTAAGCCCAAGTTGTCACTACACTAAGAAGTGGCAAGGTCACTGACAAGACCATCACAGACATGCTAATTCCAAATCCAATACCTGAGTCAATCTCGATTAACTCATCATTTGAGCATGAATCAATTGAGTTTGAACTTGTAGTTGAAGAAGAACCTGAGCCTATGATTGAACAAGGGCTAGAACCTTCTGAGGAAAGAGAACATTCGTGTTCCATTCCTGCTCCTTTTCCTCATAGACTCAAAACCACACAAAAGTTGAATAATCAGACTGAGATTTACGAGCTTTTTAAGCAAGTAAAAATCAACATCCCATTTCTGGATGCAATCCAACAAGTTTCATCTTATGCCAAATTTCTAAAAGACTTATGCACAGTCAAGAGAAAATGTCCAAAAAAAAGCCTTCTTGATAGAACAAGCTAGTGCCCTACTTCAACACAAAACACCTCCAAAATACAAGGATCCGAGGTGTTTGACGGTGTCAATGTGCCATTGGAAACTTGAAAAAAGAACAAGCACTGTTAGATCTCAGAGCCAGTGTCAATCTACTTCCTTTCTCGGTTTACCAACATTTGGGTCTGGGTGAACTCAAACCTACTTGTGTCACACTCTTGTTGGCCGACAGATCTGTCAAAATCCCTAGGGGCATTGTTGAAGATGTACTTGTTCAAGTAGATAACTTTGTCTTCTCAATTGACTTTATTATTCTAGATACTCAACTAGTAATACATCCAGAGAACCAAATTTCCATCATTCTTGGTCGACCCTTCCTAGTAACTTCCAATGCACTAATCAATTGCAAGAATGGAGTCATGAAATTAACTTTTGGGAATATGACTCTCGAGTTGAATATTTTCAATATTGCCGGAAGAAAGAGAAATAAACTCTATTGAATGTTTAATACAGGAAACATCTGAATGAATCATTCTGTGAGAATCCTAGTGAATCATCTTTGTTGAAGCCTCTCACCTCTAAATTGATGGATGAATGCCCCACTCATACTGTTGGGACATTGACCCCTAAATTTGAAGAGATCTCACCAAGCGACACAAAGCCACTCTCATCAAGTGTCAAAGCCAAAGCCTGAATTGAAACCTCTCCCATCTGACCTCTAATATGCATTCTAATGAAAGGATGAGTCATACCTAGTGGTAATTTCATCTAAGCTCACAAACTTGCAAGAGTCTAAACTGATTGGAGTTCTTAAAATCCACAAAAGAACCATTGGATGGACCATCATTGACTTCAAAGGTTTAAGCCCACTAATCTACAATCATGTTATAAACCTTAAAGAGGATTCAAAACCCTCTCATCAAATGCAGCGGCGACTAAACCCTCACATGATAGAAGTTGTGAGAACTGAGGTGTTTAAGCTGTTAGATGTAGGGATAATTTTTCTCATCTCCGATAGTAAATGGGTTAGTCCAACCCAAGTTGTACCCAAGAAGTCTAGTGTCACAGTGGTAAAAAATGATGCAAATGAACTAGTACCAACTCGAGTCATCATAGGATGGTGAATGTGTATTGACTATCAAAAACTTAATATAGTGACTAGGAAAGACCATTTCCCTCTTTCCTTTCTTGATCAGGTTCTAGAAAGAATTCCAGGCCATGAATTTTACTGTTTTCTGGATGGGTATTTTAGGTACAATCAAATTTAGATAGCATTAAATGACCAAGAAACAATCACATTCACATGCCCCTTTGGCACCTTTGCATTCAAAGGATGCCATTTGAACTTTGTAACGCTCCTGCAACATTCCAAATATGCATGCTAATTTTGTTCAGTGATATGGTTGAATTTTTTTTTGGAAATATTCATGGATAATTTCTCTGTCTATGGTGACTCATTTGATTTGTGTTTGGCCAACCTAGAAAAGGTGTTGATAAGGTGTTAAGAAGCCAATCTAGTGCTAAATTGGAAAAAATGTCATTTCATGGTAATACAATGCATTGTCTTAGGTCACATTGTGTTGTCTGAAGGCATGAAAATTGATAAAACAAAAATAAATCTAATTTGAAAATTTGCCCGCTCCCAATACTATAAAGGATATCCGATCATTCCTAGGAAATATAGATTTTTATAGGAGATTCATAAAAACTTCAGTACCATAGCAAAACCCATGTGTCGTCTTCTAAGTCAGGACGTAATCTTTGATTGGAATGAAACATGTCAGAAAGCCTTTGACAAACTAAAAGGCATGTTAATTTTTGCTCCGATAATGTAACCCCCTGACTAGACTCTACCCTTTGAACTAATGTGTGATGCAAATAATTGTGCCTCAGGTGTTTTATTGAGACAAAAAAAGGATAAGAAAGCACATGTGATTTACTATGTAAGTAAAACTTTGAATGATGCTCACATGAATTATTCAACAACTGAAAAAGAATTGATTGCTGTTGTTTTTGCTTTGGAAAAATTTTTTTCCTATCTTGTTGGTTATGCTATTACTACATTCACTAACCATGCAGTCCTAAAATTCTTGCTCACAAAGGATGTCAAGCCAAGGCTTTTAAGATGGATACTCTTGCTCCAAGAGTTTGATCTGGTCATTAAGGACAAAAAGGGTGTTGAGAATGGGGTGGCAGATCATCTGTCCAGATTTACTTGTGAAATTCACGAGGATAGACTGCCAATCAATGAGAAATTCTCCGATGAACAATTGTTCATGACTGATGAAACACCATGGTATGCTGATATTGCTAATTTCCTGGCCAGTGGTACGATCCCTCCGTCCTTTACCATGATGAACAAAAAAAAATTATGAGGGAGGTTCGTTATTTCTTTTGGGAAGATCCGTATGTATTTAAGTACTGTAAGGATCAAATCATAATACGTTGCATTCCCACTCTTGAAAGTAGCTAAGTAATAACATTTTGTCATTCTAAAGCATGTGGAGGCCATTTCTCATCAAAGAAAACCGCTGCAAAGATCTTGCAGTGTAGATTTTACTGGCCCACAGTTTTCCAAGATGTCCATGTCTTCTGTTTAACTTGCGAATTATGCCAAAGGTTGGGAAGCATTTTTAAAAGAAACATGATGCCCTTAAATCCCATTCTAGTCATTGAAATTTTTGACTATTGGGGCATCGATTTTGTGGGACCATTTCCCCTTCTTCTGGCTATCTGTTCATTTTAGTGGTTATAAACTATGTGTCCAAATGGGTTGAAGCAATTCCATGCCAGAATAATGACCACCAAATGATGATCAAATTTTTAAAAGAAAATATTTTGTCCCACTTTGAAATTTCAAAATCAATCATAAGTGATGAGGGTGCTCATTTTTGTAATTTTTCTTTCTGGAATTTAATGAAAAATATGTGATTTTTCACAAAATTACAACCCCTTATCAACCACAAACTAGTGGAGATCAAATTAATTTTAGAAAAAACTATAAATCTAGATCATAAAGATTGGCCGTCAAGACTAGCTGATGCAGTCTGGGCATATCGCACTGCTTTAAAAATAATTTTGAACATGTCTCCCTATCGATTAGTCTATGAAAAGTCGTGTCACTTGTGGAATTGGTACACAGAGCATACTGGACCATTAAAGCAAAGAAATTTTACCTAGACAAGGCTAGGCTCTCAATAAAACTTCAATTAAATGAATTGGAGGAATTGAGAAATGAAGCCTATGAGAATGCTAAGATTGCTAAAATTAGGATGAAGATTTTTTATGACAAGAACATTGTGCGAAAGTATTTTAAACCTTCTCAAAAAGTCCTGTTGTTTAATTCAAGACTCCGCCTCTTCCCTGGTAAGTTGAAGTCAAAATGGACTGGGCCTTATATTGTCAAAAAAGTTTTTGACCATAGAGCAATAGAAGTGGAAAACTCATCGAACGGTAATATCTTTACTGTAAATGGTCAGAGGTTGAAACCATTTTTGGAGGATTTTATTAAAAATGTGGAAACCATTCTTTTAATGGATCTAGAATATTTCTCCGAGATTCGCGCTTGTCGACACTCATTCAGATCGGGTCAGAAAAAAAATCTGACCCAACCCGACCCGAGAGGACGCCTTTATAAGGCCCTCCTATTTTCTTTTCTTTTTTCATTCACTGCAGCTGGCCCCTTCCTTTTCTTCTTCTTCTTCTTCCTCTTCATCATTCTCTATTGTCTGTAAAAACTACCCAATCCCAGCAATCCCATGTCCATATTACTAAAAGACTCAGTCCTTTGTCTTATAATCTGCATTTATTTACTCTATTTGTACATGGTTATTTTTTTTCTGTATGCACTAGCAATCAAGGGCTTCCAGCCTACCTGAAACCCAGATCTACGTAAAGATGATTAATGGTTGTATTTTGTTTGTAGGTTTCGACAGATGAATAGATCTCTACCTTTCAACCCCATCTCCAAAGATCCATACACTAGTAAATTCAAAACATTGAGGAAAATATTAAGTTTAGGTTGGGGGTGAGAACTACTATTGTTCATATTTTTTGCCTATAAATTTTTAAAATTTGTTGTTGTTGTTTTTGCTGTTCTTGTTGTTCTGATCATATTATGTACCTTGTCTTATACTTTGATGATCATGTCTGTGAGTCAATTTAAATTATCTTCGTGACTGACAGATGTTAAAAAACTAGATAGTGACTCTTAAAGTTTAGAAAGCATGGATGATTAACTTTTTTGGGTTAGTCTAGGAGTTTTACGCACTTTTTCATTTGATGTGCATGTTGTAATCATGAGAAAATCAAGATTAGTAAGGAAAAAAGAGATCCGAAAAGAATAAGTGAAACCCCTCTGTGGCAGAAGCACTTTTGTTAAACGTAATTGTGACAAAAGACTTGGTGCCTGTAAACAATGTGGTAGAGTCTTTCACGAGAAAAGATATAATCAGTGTTCTGAACTAATTTCTGGTCACGCACTCGATCGATTAGACTGGATAGTGAATCGGCTGAGTAAGGATTACCTTAAGATGCCATGCTATTCCGGTGCTTTGCTTAACTGATTTGTGAGAGAGGAAATTGGGAGAGTCGCTGGTTGATCAAACTACACAGACACAAAGGCAGACTCAGATTAAATTATTTTTTGTGAGAAATTGTACTTTTGTTGGGGTGAATGCCAATGGTTCAAATCTTTGTAAAAAGTGTAAAAATCTTTTTTGTTTTGTACAAACTCTTTTGACTGAAATGAAAATATGGTCTTAGTAAGGAATGTTTCAGAATACCAACCTAAAGTGCTGGTAGGGACTTATCTTGAGATGCCATAAGTTTTTGGTTTAAACTCGTATGTTTAGCCCTCTCTGATTATGTATAGTTTATTTCTAAAAAAAATTAATTTTTTTGTTATTTTTGATTCAACGTTAGAACGTCCCATGCTTGCAGTACTCTGCCTCTGATGAAGTTCCTGATGGAACCAAAAAGTACTGGGAGTTCTGCTCGTTCGAATGCTAATAGAATGTTCGAATGATAGTAACATTTGAACGCCAATAGAACGTTTGAACGAAAAGAGCTTACAGTACTTTGGTCTCTGACAAAACTCAAAAGTATTGGGAGTTCACCACGTTTGAATGACAACCACGTTTGAACAATCTTTTAAAAATTCTTCTATACAAGTTCGAACGTCACTAACGATCGAATGTCACTTCTCAGACTATAAATACCTTGATCGTCTTCCCTATTTCTAAACCCCCAAACCCTAGAATTCCTTTTCACTACCTAGACATCAAAGCACCCCTCATTCCCCATTTCTACCTAAAATCAACCCTCCCAAGACCATTCCCACATCAAACATCCCTATTTTCACCAAAAACTCAAAACTTTGAAGCCCTAACACCTCCAAACCCAAAACACCATGCCAAGAGTCAAGCTCCCTGCTAGGCGTAACCTATTCAACCAAGAGCTCAATTTTATAGAGGAGGTGGTGGAGGAAAGACAAGAGAGGCCACCCATTGTGAGGTGATATGACTGGACTCGCTTCCCTACGGCTCTAAAAGCTGACAGGTATGAGAATTTCAACCAAAGCCATGTTGTAGTTTGTGAGTTGGGTATATTTGCATAGATGGAGATGAGAGGTTGGGTTTGTACTTCAGAAACGGTGGAGAAGCCATAGTTGACTTGGTGCAGGAGTTTTACTCCAACGCTGAAATAGTCAACTAAGTACTAAAGAGCAATGTGAAAGGGGCTCACATTGATGTAGATGAAGACAGCATTAGGAAGTTGAGGCAAGAAATGCCTCGGGTATAAAACCCGACCTACCCCCTGAAAAAGAAGGTGGCTATGAATGTTATTGGATTATAGCTAACGAGAGTGGCTAATTTTCTTGGGTAGGGAAGAAATTTTTTAAACAAGGGGAACTCACTGACAAATTTAAAATGTTAAACTTGATTGCGGTTTTGAACTTCGCCCCAATTGGCCACAAGAGCGAGATCTTGCCCGACATGGCCCGTCTATTGTATGCACTTAGGAAAGGCCACAATATCGATCTCCCTTCCCTGATTTTGACAGAAATGAAGAAAGGGTGCGATGTGAAGCGGAATTCGCTCCCATTTGGTACCCTAGTGACTGAGATATGCAAAGACCATGGGAGTAGGGTAAGGCCAGAAATGGAGAGTGGTGGTCCAATAGATCCCCCCACCCAAGAAGTGGACGAAGTACAAGATGAGCTCGATCGGGAGGAGGAGAGAGAATTGGAGGGAGGGAGAGAGAGAGCAGCCCTAGGAGGCAGGCACTAGCACCAACACCCGTGCCTGCACCCGGCTTTTTTTACGAGACATTATGCTTAGCATTGAAGCTAAGTAGGATGAGATTCTTAGACTCCTGAGGGGTGGACCTGGTGGAGCTGGCAAAGATAGCGGATTCGGAGGAGAGTGAGAGAGATATTTTTGTGTCTGATTATGGTTTTGGGTGTTTGTTTATTTGTTTCTTCTTTTTATGAGTTTCTTTTATGGTGGTTGTTGTGGATTTTTTTAGATTTTGTGTTTGGTCACTTCTTTTGTGGATGAATTGGAGAGTTGATGTTGGTGTTAAACGATCATATTTTGTGAAATAAATGATTCAGTTTATCACTTTTATCTGTTAAAATGCAATTGTAGAATTATCACTTTAGTAATTATTGTTAATAAATGATAGAACAAATGTGGATGTTAAGATTGTTTGTTAAAGTAACTAATCACATGATCGGTTTGACACATAACTCAACAATCTAGACTTAAAACCACATTTCTTGGAAAATTGGTATTGTCTCTATGCTTAAATTGTCAAATGTACATCGATATTTGTTATTCTTAAGGTACAAGATGCTCAAACTCAAAAATTGAATCGATATATAACCGACATTCCCGAAAAAACCTGACATAACCAATAGGGATATCGAAAAATACCATGTTAAGTTTCGAGCCTTGCGATGCTTTTAAGAGGAGATCAACATTTACTCAAGAAAGGGTTTTCATTATCTATATTTGAATAATCTCATTAAACTTGCTTTGATTAATGCAACTAAAGCAATCTATTGGCATATCTGTTCATATGACACATACTTATGAACATACTTGACAAAGGATTTTAGGCCATCTTTTGATCTAACTTTGAGCTTTAGTCATTTCTTTTACAAAATTGTATCCCTAGTTCACCATGCTTGAGCCTTCAAAGAATAATTTCTTTTTCAAGAAACCCATATGATACCCGAGCTATAGGAAAATATGCTTGACATATCTTTGCTATCTAATTTTCTTACACCCTCTTATAAATCAGTATAGTACACAAATGGAAGAGACAAGGAAAAGACTATGTCAACTACTGTTCAATGAGAAGAAAAGTTGGTGGGAAGAACCAAAAAATAAAAAGAACAAAAAGACAAGGAATTGCCAAGAAAGTGCAAAATGAGAAAAATGAAAGAAAGAAATACTAATTCTCAGCAAAATTTCAAAAAGAAAGAGGTGTGCTACATAAATAGAGGATCGCTTTTGAATACCAATGACGTCATTTCGTTAGCCACTGACCTCTGGCCACATTACAACCTATGAAAATCCCTGATTGATCTCAAGTCTGATACATGTGTGTGTTGTCAATCAAAAGTTGGGGTATGTTAAATAGTATTTCTTTAATTGCATCAATATTCTTCCATGAGATTATGCCAAAAACATGATTATTTTGCTTTCTAAAAACTTCACTCCCTTACTAATGGTGCATGTGATTGGCCATCTTTTGATCACATGCCCCTAGAGAGACAAGTCACTATAATCAGAGCAAAATAAAATTTTTGTTTAGGGCATCCCTAAGAGAGGTTTGTGAAATTAAAGCTATCCATGGAGGGTGGCAAAATGGAGTTGTGGGTAGCTTCACTGAAAACCCTCATGTGACAACCGGCTGCATGATTTACGTCAAAATTAATCGGCTATTATCTCAAATTCAGTTCAATATTTTCCATTAACATATTCAAATTCAAATTTCAATTCTAAAGCGCAAGAATTTCGTTGTCTGTTACGTCAAGCTTCTTTCTCACTAGAAATTCAAACGATTATTTTTGTCCAGGAAGCAATCAGTGTCTTTCTTCTTCACATGATACCACTACGTAATTTTTGTTTGATAAGATTTTCGAAGGTGATACAAGCATGAATTGGGAGTTTGATTTTTGTTGTGAGTCCAGGTCTATTACCTCAGTTTCAGTACAATATATTTCATTAACATATTCAAATTCAAATTTCAATTTCTGAAGCACAGGAATTTTATTGTCTGTTACGTCAAGGTTCTTTTTTACCGAAAATTTGAACAATTGTTTTTTTTAGGAAGCAGACGATGTCCTTCTTTTTCACACGATACAACTACGTCATTTTTGTTTGATAAGATTTTCGAAGGTGATACAAGCATCATTTGGGGGTACAAATTTTGCTATGATTCTAGGTTAACTTACTGGTTCTTTATTTCCTGAGATATGTTTCATTTGCAATTAGCTGATTTACATAATATGATTAACTATTATCTGATGAGGTATTTTCATTGTAATTTGTTGTTTTACAAAGTAAGAATACCAGTGATGTTTTGGACTTTTTTGCGTAAATTGATATTCATTCGCAGGAAATTCTATATTACTTACCGGAAATTTGTATTGCAACATTTTTCATCGGAGTTTTTTTTTATTTTGAAATTAGGTACTAAATTTATTTTTTATGTTACTGCTCGAGATTATATTGGAATTATAATTTCTTATTTTTCATTTTTTTCCTTTGTTACTGTCGAAAAACAATGTCACTTTTCGGTATTCGTGTATTGCGATGTTCCTTATCGAAGTTATTTTTTTTGGAATTAGGTTCTAGTTTATTTTTTTACAAGTAGTGATTTATTGGAATTAGAATTGGTTATGTTTGTTTTTCTATTTTTTTTCATTTATTTTTGTTTTATTGATTATAACAGATGAATGATAACATATTTGTTTGTTGTAAGTATTCTTCTGAAACTGTTGTGCTAAGAATTTCAATGCAATCCACAATTGATGATCTGTTACATGGTATTTGTGACAATTGGAATGGTTTGAGTGTCAATTGTGTTGGCTTATCGTATGCTATTCATGGACATCCGATTTGTGCTTTGTAAAATGATCATGATGTGAGGAACATTTTTTTAATTGCACGATCCGTTCAACATAATTTTTTTGATGTTACTATTGATGTTAAAGTGAACGAGGTTCATGATTTTGAGGGTGGGGAAGTAGTGAAAAGTTTTGAATTAACTGTTGATCCTATTGGTCGCAAGGACGATCTTCTCCCTAGTTTTTGTTCTTACAATAAGAAGGTTTTGTTGACCGATGGATGGTCAAATGGAATAGTAGAGGTTGGTCAAAAGTTTGAGGGTTGAGTAGTTAATTTTTGAAATGCTTGATGCAAATATGCAATCGATTTTGGTTTTCAGTTTAATTATGTGATGAATGAAAAACAAAGGTGAACGTTGAATGTGTCATGAAATATTTTGCTGGGTGTGAGTGGTTTGTTGTTGCTACACTCTAGCAGATAAATGGATGGTTTTACATTAAGAAGTTAAACAATGAGCACACATGTGGTGTGGCCGCACGTATGAAAAAGAACAAAAGATTGACTTCTAGTTTGGTTGGAGGTCTTATTGTTGACAACGTCCGACAAAAACCTGACACACGACCAGTTGATGTGAAAAGTATGTTTCATATAGATTATGGTTTGACAATATCGTATGATCAAGCATGGATGGGTTTCAAAAAAGGAAGGGGTATGCTGTTTGAGGATCATTCGTTGTAATATCAATAATTACAGTGGTATGTATAGGCTACTAGTGAAAGCAATTCAGGTAGTCAATTTGTGTTGGAAGGTGATTTAGACACGCAGCGTTTTAGTAGGTTCTTCATGTCATTTAAGGCATGTATACATGGATTTAACTATTGTCGACCCATATTGTTCATTGATGGTACATTTTTAAAAGGAATGTATAAAGAAATTATTTTGTCTGCAACTGCAAAAGATGGCAACCAAGGTGATTTTTTTGCAGGTTGAATTTGGTGTTACTGATTTTATTTTACTCTTACATTTTAATATTTTCTTCTCTCATGTTACTGGTTTTGATGTTACTGTTTTGTTTTTATATGTATTGCAAGTTTGTTCCCCTTGGCTTTCACTGTTGTTGATTCGGAGAATGAGTGTAATTGGCGTTGGTTTTTAGAACAATTAGCTGCGATTGTGGATAATACTAAGGACCTTACTATTATGTTTGATCACAATATTGGCTTGATGGAAGCAATGACAAAGGTGTTCATGTGACACTCCTAAAATCTGGGGGGTCCTTTATCAACCGTTGAGAACCCATCAACCCACGAAAATACCCATAGATGTCGCATAATCCGACACCATGTCAATCGAATCCCTGTAATCGGGATTATAACCCACACGTGTAACCCGTGTTCCTTTAATTATTTAAACTAATGTGCCTCAATATACTTCATTTAATGTCTGTTTGTATCATTGGAGGGAAGGAAAACCTAGGCCAAAAGCATGGAAAAACACCTTTAAAATTTCAAAATTTTAGAAACCATACCAGTACGTATATCGGTACGATTTGCTCACTGGAGTTGGGCGTATCAGTATGCGTACTGGTACGATTAACTCTCTGGATAGCAGTGTACCAATATACTTTGTCGATTTTTGCCTGTTTCAACCATATTTTATTTCAAACCCATTCTAAAACCTTCCACATTCGTCAAATACATGTTTAACATCATTTACTATATAAAACTTGATACATACAAGTTCTATTATATTCATTTACATAAATTTACATGTTAAAAACCAAGTTTTCATAAATATTTTAAAGGGTCACCAAGGGTCACCAACCCACACGGAATTTACGAACTTCCATCAAAGGTTCCACGTACACTTACACACTTTAGGGACCGAACCAAGGGAGTGCATATCCTAACTACCGGGCCTTGCACCCGAGGGATCTTCTAGTCCCTCCTTGCTACCCCGACCCAATTTTCTTTCATGTAACCATGTGACTCAACGAGATCTTCGATTCACATCTTCCGAGTCCACCCATCATCCACCAAGTGTGGTGCTTAATGTCCCAATGCACTCACACCCTAAACATGCGATGTCTCCGTGCATATGCAATGTAATGAACCATTGTAAACAACAATCATGTCCAACATGCTATGAATACCATATGGACCATTTTAACTACATACTTTAACATATGCCATGATAATTTATACCTAATGAGTATAATTACCACATTTTC
>CM042197.1:20066336-20111869 GCA_023539305.1 Ilex asprella | reverse complement strand
ATTCATCCCTTTGTTTGCATTTTCACACCACAGTTCTTTCTTTTGCAATCACTCATATCCACTTTGGGAACAACCAAGGTAAGGTAAGTATTTCTTATTTTCTTAGCTTGGTTGAATGTGTGGCATAGAAATGAATTTTAAAGAAAAATAGGCTCAATCAAGGCACTAGGGATAAAATTTAGGCAAGAAAAGGGCTAAGGCTCAAAATATTCAACGTTGGCCTACGATCACTTCCAGGTCCGCATGGGAAGGCATTATATGCACAAGACAAATCAGTCTACTAACCCAATGCAACTAACCAAAACAAGCATAATGAGACTATTGAACAAGTTTGATATTGAAAAATTGTTCTCTGAGTAATTGTAATTTCTCTCGAAAAAGGTTTGGCACTAACGCTCTCATGGGTCCTTACTCATCTCCACTACTTATGTCAAGCATAAAACATGAATCCAATCCGTAAAATGCCGAAATTATAAATTCAAAAATCACATACAGATGAGTTCGAAAATCAATACATATGTGATACTTATGCATAGGATCCACTTCCATAGAATGCTCATGTGCACAAAATTCATAACAACAATTAACCTGTCATCCAACCCACAACTTCTTCATGCGGGAATATGGATCAACTTTTAGATATTTTTCAACAGAAAATTTCAAAAATTTTACCTATTTTTCACTATTGCAAGCAACAATCAAAAATTTTTCAACAATCTTGGTGTATCATACAAATGGTGCACCTCACCCCCCAACTAGAATCATGCATTGTCCTCAATGCAACAGATAACGTAAGCAATGACGGACAGTAAAAGATGAGAAGGGTAACAGGACACCTCACATTCGAGCTTTTGACAAAAGCCCCAAGATCTGGATCCAAAAGAAACAATGCTACACAACCATAGAAAGTGAGTAACATGAAAATAAAAATGACATATGTAAATAAAACAAACTGTACATTAGAAAAGGTAACCAATTTCTACTCCTCAACCAACTCCGGATACACCAAGTTGATTAAATCCTCCTTCACCACTTGTTCTTCAAAACCCTCAAAGAATGGCTTAAGTCTTTAGCCATTGATCTTGAATGTTTGGCCATCTTTGGGGTTTGTGATTTTTACCGCTCTGTTGGGGTAGGCCACCTTGACAAGATAGGGGCCATCCCACCGGGATCTTAACTTCCCTTGGAAGATGGAGAAAAGAGAGTTATATAAGAGCACTTTTTGTCCGAGCTCAAACGACTTCCTCGTGATGGAATTGTCATGAAAAACTTTAGCCTGTTCTTTGAAAATTTTAGAGCTCTCATACGCATCTCTTCAGATCTCATCCAATTCATTCATTTCCAATTTTCTCAACTCCCCGGCCATTCTTATGTTAAAGTTCAAAGTCTTTATGGCCCAGTAGGCCTTATGCTCTATTTCAACTGGCAGATGGCAAGCTTTTTCATAAACTAGCCGGTAGAGAGACATGTCTAACACAGTCTTATAGGCAGTACGATATGCCCATAAGGCATCAGTCAATCTTTTTTATCAATCCTTCCTGTTTGGGTTAACCGTTTTTTCCAGAATATTTTTAATCTCCCTGCTGGCTAATTCAGCTTGGCCATTGGTTTGTGGATGGTAAGCAGTGGACACTTTGTGTGTAACGCTATATTTAAACATTAATGATGTAAATGGCCTGTTACAAAAGTGGGAACCACCATACTAATCATTGCACAAGGCATCCCAAATCTCGAGAAAATGTTCTCCTTAAGGAACTTGACTACGACCCGGTGGTCATTAGTCTTGGTTGGGATAGCCTCTATCCACTTGGACACGTAGTCCACCGCCAGAAGAGTATACAGGTAGCCAAACGACATGGGGAATGGACCCATGAAATCGATGCCCCAACAGTTAAATATCTCGATGACAAGCACGGGGGAAAGGCGCATCATGTTTCGACGGGTCACACTACCCAATCGTTGGCATCTGTAGCATGCCTTGCAATATGAATTACAGTCCTTAATAAGAGAGAGCCAGTAAATACCTGACTGAAGAATTTTGTCCGAGGTTTTCTTTGCCAAGAAGTGTTCACCACAGGCTTGGGAATGACAGAAGGCAAGGACGTTCCGCTATTCATTTTCAAGCACGCATCTCCTCATGATCTGGTCTGGGCAATACTTGAACAAGTACAGATTATCGAAGTAAAAATACTTCATGCCTGCCATAAATCTCTTTTTATCTTTAGGACTCCACTGTGGCGGTATTTGTCCTGTCGCAAGATAATTACAAATGTCCGCATACCAAGGAAAAATAGAATGAATGGACAATAAATGCTCATCGGAAAAAGAATCAGGGATGGGAATGTGCTCATCAACCTCTTGCACCACCAATCGAGATAAATGGTCCGCCACCATATTTTTCACTCCTTTCTTGTCCTTAATTATCAAATTAAATTCTTGAAGTAGGAGGATCCACCGGATAAGTCTTGGTTTGGCATCCTGTTTAGACAATAGATACTTCAAAGCAGAATGATCAGTAAAAATAACTATCGGTGAACCAATGATATAAGACCAAAATTTATCTAATGCAATGCTAGCAATTCTTTTTCTGTGGTAGTGTAATTCATTTGAGCTTCATTAAGAGTTTTGCTAGCATAGTATATTACATATGGTCTATTTTCCTCCCTTTGACCGAGCACTGCGCTGACCGCGTAATCACTCGCATCGCACATCAGCTCAAAAGGTAAATCCGACTTGGGTGGTTGCAATTGGAGGTGTGACAAGCATACTTTTAAGTTTTAAAAAAGATGCCTCGCAACTATCTAACCATTCAAATGGGACATCTTTAGACAACAAATTGGTCAAAGGTCGGGCCAATGCACTAAAATTTTTAATGAAACGATGGTAAAAACCCGCATGGCCCAGAAACGACCTGATATCTTTGACGACTTTTGGCGTAGGAAGGTTGGAGATGGCCTCCACCTTTGATTTGTCAACTTCTATTCATTTCGCTGAAATGATGTGCCAGAGAACAATTCCTTGTGTCACCATGAAGTGACATTTCTCCCAATTCAAAACCAGACTCTTCTCTTCACATCTCTCCAAAACCTTCTCTAAATTCTCCAAACACCCATTGAAGGAATCCCCAAAGACTGAGAAGTCATCCATGAATACATAAACAATCTTCTCCACCATGTCACTAAAGATCCCCATCATGCAAAGTTGGAAAGTTTCAGGGGTATTACATAGCCCGAAAGGCATGCGACGATACGCAAAGGTACCATAAGGACAAGTGAAGGTGATTTTCTCTTGGTCTTTCAAGGCAATCTCTATCTGATTGTAGCCGGAGTATTCATCCAAAAAGCAATAGAAAAGATGTCTCGCTATTCGTTCTAGCACTTGATCAAGGAATGGGATTGGAAAGTGGTCTTTCCTTGTACATAGGTTGAGCTTCTGGTAATCAATGCAAACTCTCCACCCTGTGATCACCCTTGTTGGGATAAGCTCGTTCTCCTCATTCTCCACAACAGTAACTCCCGACTTCTTGGGTACTACTTGCGTGGGACTAACCCACTTACTATCAGCAATTGGAAAAATAATGCCCATGTCAAGTAGTTTCAACACCTCATCCCTCACCACGTCTTTCATGATCGGATTCAACGTTCTTTGTGGCTGGCGGGATGGTTTTGCATCTCCTCAAGATAGATCCAGTGTGTGCAAATGGTGGGATTTATCCCTTTTATGTCAGCAATTGTCCAACCAATTATCCATTTATGTCTCCTCAACACCTCCAAGAGCTCTTCTTCTTGCCTTGCATCCAACGCTGAACTAATCACCACCGAAAATGACTCATCTTCCCCAAGATATGCATACTTCAAATGGGAAGGTAATGGCTTCAATTCCAAGTTAGGTTTTTCTACATCAGATGGGAATATCTTTTTGTCTTGGTGTGGGAGTTTTTCAAATGCAGGGATCCACTTTTCTATCCCTTTCAAACTTTCCAATTCAAATGATTGTTGGTAAACGTTGTTGTTCCTAAGCTCCTAACATAAACCCTCAAATATGTATATGGATTATGTGTGTGGATGAGTGTCACTCTCACTCGAATTCATGCAAGAGAAAGGGCAACAAAATAGTGGTGATAAAATGAACAAAATGTACAATGAAATGAAATGTGTGTGTGGTGAACAAAAGTGCTCCCCAATCGCAAGGAGTCTCTTGTATGTCGGTGTTTTACTTGGAAGAGTATTCCAAGGTCGTCTCCTCAGGGAAAGAAAGTTTAAGTGTGTGAAGGTGATTTTGTCAAAAAAAGAAAGTGTAAAATCTTTTGTTTGAGTTTTGGAGATTTATGTGTTCTTAAGGAAAATGCAAGAAAATAAGTGTTGGCTCATCCAAGAGGTCACTCCAATGAGAATGCCCAATCAACTCGAAACCTTCCTCCGAGGGTTTACAGATGAACGATTGATTCGTGGGAAGCTAGGGATGAAATGGTGAGGATCCAAGCATAAACCTTGACTAGGCCTACTGAATATCAAAGACTCACCACCACATCCACTCTCAACCTAGTCAAACCAAACCACCGTACACCGAGAGAGGAAAGAAAAAGAGTTGAAATAGAATCCTCATAGGGAGGTCTCCCTTGGATTATCCAACTTAAAATCTAGTTACTCATGAAAAAATGAAAGACAAGCATAATGTAAATGGACATAATGAAGAAATGAAGCATGAAATTTAACTAAATGCAAAAAAACATAAACTAAGAAGAAAAATATTCAATGCCCATTTTAAGCTAGGAAATGAAGAAAACTTAAAACAACAATGGTAAAATGAAGAACATGTAATCAAACTTGCAATAAACTTGAAATAGCTAAGATTAAAGTGCAAGAATTAAAGACTACAAGAAGTTTAAAGCTTACAACAATTGAGATGGAAAAGAAAATGCAAAAACATAAACATTGCTACTATTCATCTTCTTCTTAACTATTTTAAGCTTAGGTAGCCACTACCTTGCAAAGCTGAATAATGTTGAGATATATGGAGTGTGTGTCTTCAGTTTTTGTCCATGAGGGTCCCCTAGTTGTGAGAGCAGACCTCCCATCAATGGCAGATGATTTGGATGACCCTTGACAGGCTAGGAAGAGCATAGCCTGCACCCCACATGGAATGCTATATCGCCTCTATAAAGGAAAAAGAGGTGGAGAATATCCAACTGGAAGAGCTTGACATGAGAGATAAGCTGGACACATGACCAATGCCATCAGAAGAGCTAGTACCTGTTCAAGTTGACAAGGAACCAGAACACCTGGTTTACGTTGGTTCTAAGCTGAGCAAAGAAATTAAGAACCTGCTCATCCAGTTCCTGAAGGAAAATGTGAGAGTGTTTTCCTGGAAGCAAGAAGACATGCAAGGTATTGACCTCACGATTATCACATATAAATTGAGCGTGAATGCCACTTGCAAACCCATCAAGTAGAAGCGAAGAAGCTTCGCTCCGGAACACTAGAAGGCGATCAATAAGGAGGTCAACGAACTCCTCCATGTCAAAGTCATCAGGGAAGTAGATTAGCCTACTTGGTTAGCGAATGTGGTCCTCGTCAAGAAAACCAACGGCAAGTGGCAACTTTGTATTGGTTTCACTGACCTCAATCGAGCATGCCCTAAAGACAGTTTTCTCTTACCTTGGATTGATTTAATAGTGGATACTACGGCTGGGCATGAGCTCCTCAGCTTCATGGATACCTTTTCAAGCTATAATCAGATCAGGATGAACCCCAGCGATCAAGAGAATACCTCTTTTGTAACTGAGCAAGGAACGTACTGCTATCAAGTCATGCCTTTTGGGTTAAAGAACGCTAGAGCCACATACCAACGCCTAGTGAATCGGATGTTCCAAAAATAGATTGGGACATACATGGAGGTTTACATCGATGATATGCTGGTGAAGTGGTTGAAAGCAGAGCTCCACATTCAACATCTAGCAGAATCATTCCAAATCCTTGAAGAGTACAATATGAAACTCAACCCTGCAAAGTGTGCCTTTGGAGTGTTTGCAGGAAAATTTTTGGGTTTCATAGGTAACAGCAGAGGAATTGAAGCTAACCCAAAGAAGGTTAAGGCAGTATTGGATATGCGATCGCCGTCCAATAGGAGGGAGGTACAACATTTGATAGGAAGAATAACAGCCTTAAGTTGTTTTGTGTCCAAGTCAAATGATAGATGTCAGTCATTCTTTTAAGTCTTAAAGAAGACGTTCCAGTGGGATATCAAGTGCGAAGAAGCGTTCAAAGCCCTAAAGAATTATTTGAGCTCTCCCCCTGTTTTGGTAAGCCCCTTGGAGGGAGAAGTCCTTATTCTCTACTTAGCTGTTTCAGATTTCTCAATCAGTGCGGCATTAGTAAGGGAGCGAGGCAGAGCTTAGCAACCAGTCTATTACTGTAGCAGAACTCTGAGGGGGTCGGATGAGGGATACCCTAAAATGGAAAAGCTTGTATTAGACTTGGTCACAACTACCAGGAGACTCAGGCTCTACTTCTAGGCTCATACTATTGAAGTTCCAATAGATTAGCCAATGAGACAAGTACTACACAAGCCAAAGTCTTTGGGAAGGCTGATTAAATGGGCTATCAAACTCAATGAGTTTCATATTAGATACAAGCCAAGAACTGCCATCAAAGGGCAGATATTGACAGATTTCATCACAGAATTCACAACAGGAATACTAGTAGAGGAAACACAGTTGATCCTGACCTCCCCACATGGAAGCTTTCAGTAGATGGAGTTATTAATGCTTAAGGAAGCGGCGTCGATTTAATTTTAACCTCCCCTGATGAAATAGATGTTGAATATGCATTGAGGTTTGGGTTCAAGGCTTCAAACAACGAGGCAGAATATGAAGTTGTCATTATTGGCCTCAACCTCGCACATTCAACGGAAGCGAAATAGTTGGAGATCTGCAATGATTTCCACCTCATGGTAAAGCAAATCGAGGGGGCTTATGAGGCTAATGGAAAGAAAATGTCACTTTATCTCAGAAAGATGCATCAACTGATCAAGAAATTTGGGCAAGTTAAGATCAGACACGTCCCTAGGTCTGAAAATTCACAAGCAGATACCTTGGCAAGGCTAGCAACTGCTTCTCAGGAAAATCTAGATAGATTGATACCGGTCGAACACTTGACAGAGCCTTCAGTAAGTGTTGAGGAAGAAGAAGTGCTCCCAGTTCTAGCCTCACGGAGTTGGATGGACCCTATCAAAGAGTGTTTACAGAACAGAACGTTACCCAAAGATCCCAAAGAAGCTGCAAAGCTAAGAACCAAGTCATCCAGGTTTTCTATTTTGCAGGGAAACTTGTACAAGCGAGGATTCTCAATACTTCTCCTTAAATGTGTGGGGGATGAGGATGCTAACTACGTACTTAGGGAGATCCACAAAGAAATTTGTGGCAATCATATTGGAGCTAGGGCATTAGCAGGAAAAGCTTTAAGGCAAGGGTACTATTGGGCCACTATGCTAAAGGATTTTACCGTTCTGGTTAGAAAATGTAAGGTCTGTCAAATACACGCAAACATATCTCATTACCCACTAGAGCTATTAACATCTGTGGTTAGCCCTTGACCTTTCCAACAATGGGGATTGGACATTCTTGGTCCTCTTTTCACCAGCATTGGACAATGTAAGTTCGCAATTATTGGGGTAGATAACTTCACCAAATGGGCGAAAGTGGAGCCCCTGACAACGATTACAGAACAGAAAGTTCAGAATTTCATATGAAAATCTATAATCTATAGATTTGGGGTATCTAGAGCAATTGTTTCAAACAAAGGAAAGCAGTTTGACAACCCTAAGTTTAAGAAGTTTTGTGCAGAGCTGGGAATAAAAATTATTTCTCAGCTCCAGCTCACCCACAGTCCAACGAACAAGCAAAAGTAACTATCAGAACGATTAAAGCAGCCTTGAAAACCAAGCTTGAGTCGCTAAAAGGAAGATGGGTGGAGTACACTTCAAAGGTGTTATGGGTCTACAGGACAACCATCAGAACAACAACTCGAGAAACTCCGTTTGCATTGGCTTTCGAAGCCGAAGCAGAGTCTCCTGTTGAGATTCATCCTCCAGAACTGAGTTTGCAGAGTCTGAGCACAATGACGAATCCCTTCTTTTAAATCTTGACCTCCTAGATGAAAAGAGAGAAAGAGCTCTGCAGCACATTCGAGGTTATCAGAGGAAGATCGCGAGGTACTATGACAGAAAGGTCAGAAATAGGAGTTTCAAGGTAGGAGATCTAGTGCTTAGAAAGCTACTCCTTGCTAGGAAGGATCCCACTAATGGGAAATTAGGGCCTAATTGGGAGGCCCCTACGTCATCTCCAAGATAATCAGACCTGAAAACTATGAGTTACAAACGGAGGAAGGAAAAATCTTACCTTATTCTTGAAGTGCAGAGCGTCTTAAGAAGTTTTTTCAATAAGTTTTTCTTGTAATGGAGTTATTCTCAATAAAGATTGCAGGTTCTTGATTCACCCCGCATGTTTACCAAAAATAGCTAAATAGCTAAAGAAGAGCTCTATAGCTCAAGATGAACTTTTTAAGTTCATAAAATCAAGAAAAGCTCTATAGCTTAAGATGAACTTTTTAAGTTCATAAAATAAATAAAGAGCTTTATAGCTCAAGATGGACTTTTTAAGTTCATAAAATCAAGAAGAGCTCTATAGCTTAAGATGAACTTTTTAAGTTCATAAAAAGAGCTCTATAGCTCAACATGAACTTTTGGAATTCATAAAATCAGGGTGAGCCCCTTAGCTCATAGAAGCTGCGATGAGCTCATTGGATCATAAAATAAAAACAAGCTCTCTAGCCCAGGTGCTCGCTAAAATTCTCAAGTCTGCAGTTCATTAGCTACCATTAAGTAACCAGAGAAGATAACAAAAAAGTTCAAGAGATTTGAATATCCTTCAAATTGACAACAATACGAAGGAAAAGGGAAAGGGGGAAATCTCTAACTCTCCCCGAGTTGTTTCTTTAGTAAGGCCATCTCATTCCTCAGTAGTGCATTCTCCTTCTTCAGATCATCTTTCTCATTTTTAATCCCCGAAAGCAATTTCAGAAGCTTTTGTCCAACCGAAGAGAAAAGAACAAGCCCAAAGGAAGAACCCGATGAGGGGGGAAGAGGAATTACCAGAAGAGTTATTCCTCTTATGCTTTCCAGAGGTTTCCTCAGATTCATCTTCATCCTAGTCTGAACTAGAAGGGAAGGAGATTGGAGAATCTAGGATGGAGACAAAGTCCAAAGTAGCTAAAACAGCGCTGAAGAGGAAAAGGTTTTCAGGGGACACTAATTCTGAGAAAGACATTGGGTCAACCTGCTTCATGCTCTCAATGTTTACCGGTTCAACTAGATCCGGCTCAAGGGCACCTGCAAAATAAAGGGGGATGCTGGAATAAAAGGAAGGAAAATATGAGAATCAAGACAAAAAGATTCCTAAATCCTCTACCTTTGTGAGAGAAACTCCCTTAAGAGCGAGGAACCCTATTTCCTAAGCAGCACCCCTCCTTAGATCTCCAAGAATCCCAGAGGCAAAGAAGAACCGTTGAGACCACCCACCTAGAGAAGAGGGCAAATCAAAAATCAAAGGATTTTCTCGAAACCACCTCAACTGAAAGGAGTAGAAATAGGGGATCTCGTCCTCCTCAAGCTTGTAGAAATAAAGAAACTCAGCAATGATGGGTAATTCATCAGCGTGCAACTGCCAGAAAAGAAAGAAGTTGATTAGTACACCCCACCCCTTAGGAGAAAGGCGTGAGGAGGTAAACTGTAGTAAACCAAGATCCTTCCAATACAAGGATGGATAGGAAGGCTAAGACCCATCTCCAAGGAACCTTTAAAGAAACAGACTTTACCATGAGACACAAAGTTGCAAGATTCGTCACAAGTCGGCACACATAAAGATAAATCCAAGAAAGGAAATAACCTCACATTGACCCCGTCTAAGTTTGAGGATGTGATTGTTGAAGGGGTTAAACAATGAGAATGCCCCCTCCATGCGATCCTAAAGGAAGAACGTTTTTTGAACAAGGAGGTAAGGAGTGAAGCCATAAGAGACACAGAAGAGTGAAACCCGGAAAAGCCAAGAGCAAGAGATCTCCCATATTCAAGAAGAGTTGCAAAAATCATGAGTAAGAAAAAAAAAGAGATCTAAGAAGTCTTTGGGACTTTAAAGATAGTCAGAGATATTTAAAAAACCAGGAGCCACACGAAAAATATAGTCGGTGATCCCTTTGATTTCCTAATTGATGATAATAGCTACAGTTTTGGAAAGCAATGGGGTAGATGCAGTGATGCCCAATAATTCTCATTCTGCTAAATATACAAAAATTGAGGTAATAGTCTAGAAAAAAAGGATGACGTAAACATCAGCGTTCACTCATCAGCACCTTCCTCATCCTTATCACCTCTTCCAGCAACAGAATAGAAGAATATCGAACCTCTTTAGATGACCGAGCTATTCGCCCCAGGGCTCTTCTTGATGAACTGGATAAGGTCAGATTGGTATTGCCATCATAGTTCTTGCAAAAGAAACAACGTCACCTCAGCAGATCCGCCTTTGAAGGAGTTCAGGCATCAAGTTGCTTACTCTCTTTGTCAAATCCAGCAAGCCTCTTATAGTTGTAAGGAATGTCAAGTTCACCATCTAACGCCCTTGGAAGGAGCTGGAAGCATAACCACCAATGTCACACCAAATGAGCTCTGAAAGACCCTCTGCTGTCAGTAGACCTTAACATTTCCTTGATATTTTTCAACACAACAAGGGAGGTCACAGAAGCTCTTAGCGAAGCCCTTGGTAAACTTAGTTGAACATTTTCCTCGAGGAGAGCTAGAGGTCTCCTCGAAGCAAGGGGCAAAGGGAAAGCAGAATAAAGCAATGAAGTAAAAAAAAAACCAACACTGACAATGACAAAATAGACTGCATTGAAGAACAAAGTAGATTGTATTGAACAGCTTCAGAAACAAAATATTTTCAACGTTTACATAAAAAACAAATCCTAAGTCTAGGAGCCTGAGGGTCAAGAAGAAGAGAACCTAACAGCTCAACAGTTAACGTAAGTAGTGGATCAGCAGAAGGGACCTCAGGAAGGCCAGCAATTCAAACTTCTGGAAAGATAGTGTTCGAAACCTTTGAGGAGTCAAGAGTAGGAACCTCAACCTCAGCAAGAACTCTTGGCACCTTAGATAGAACTCTTGTCACCAGATCAACTGAAAAAGGGGCAGTAAAAGCTGCAAAAACTGTGGAGGTCTCAGAACCAGTAATTATAACAGTGGCTACTGAAGCAGCTGGATGAGGAGGATTGTCTTAAGCTAGGACCTCGGGAGGGGGGTTAAGTGCCCAGAAGTGGTTTTAGAGGTAAGAAAGGACAAAGTATTATCTTGGGTCGCCTCCCTCTCTGCCTCGACAACTTTACCCTTTGACTATCCCTGGCCAAAGGTAAAGTCTAGGTCAGGGTAAGTCTCTTCAGCTTTGTCTTGAAACGCTATGCACCCTTTGGCTCATTCAGTAGTGACTTCATCTGCCAATTTGACAATCAAGTCGTCTTTCTTCTTGGCGGCAACTCTTTACTCGTCAAGCTCTTTTTGAATGGCATTCCTCGCCTCAGTCAATGTATCATTCTCCATTCTCATATCATTACAGGAGTTAAAGGCCTCAAGAGCATCACGGCTGGCCTTGATCCAACCTTCGGTCTTCACTTTGAGATCCTCCTTCGTCTTCCCCAGCTCTTCTTTGGATCGTTTATTCTCAACTTCTAAGTCCTTAATGAGGGAGGCCTGTTTATCAACCTGTGATCTCAACTCTTGTATTTTAGACTCGAGGCTGTTAATTACAGAGGTCAGCTCTGCATTCTTCAGCTCAAGAGCTTTGGAAGCCTTTGAAGAGCCCTTCAGGGCTTGGATCCTCCTCAGAAGACCACTACCATGGATAGCCACCTAGAATCCAGGAGAACCCCGAAAGCTAAGGTCAGTATGAGGAAATAAAAATAAGGCAAATTAAAACGAAAAATGAGAGAAGCCAAATATTTACCGAGGTGGCCCCGAATAAGAGAGTAGAAATGGACAACCCAATAGGCATTATAGCAGCCCTCTAGATGTCGGATTAGGGGATGATGGAGGCAATGACCTCAGTAACACGCTTAACATTGTTAATAAGAGAATCCGCACCTGCTATGACCTTGGGGAGTCCCTCATTCACAACTTTGGAACCTTTTAGAAGCAGCTAAGGAGATTCTCCAGCCGAGCTAGTGGGAAGAAGCTGGGGAGAGATGTGGGTGACTATCTCCAGAGCCCTCTTAATTTCTAACGGAGAATGGGAGGTCTGGTAATCACATTAACCCTTGGCCTCTCCGGAGAGAGAAGGGGTTACCCTTTGAGGAAGGGAGGTCTATGCGATAACTTGATTACTTGATTGGAGGATGAAGGTCGTCTGAGTTAGAGAAGGAGAGGTGGGGGTCAGATCCAACTTTGGCACTTTGGCGAAAATGGCAGAACCACTATCAACCTTAGCCTCTGCCTTATGCTTGCACCTATTTATCCCCTCCTTAGCTGACCCAGCTTAGCTAGGCGGTCCTTCGTAGTTGGCTCCATTAATGAAGAACCTGGAAACACCAAGCGGACAGATCAGTGTCAAAAAAAGAGAAGGGTTAGCAGATAAAGAGGATAAACGCTACTTGCCGCCTCGTCAGTCATAAAAAAGGAAAGAGGAATGGGTGCTTCCACAGAAAGGGGAGTAGAAATTTTCATCGGTGATGCTGGAAGGCTGAACCCTAGCTCTACGAGGAACCAAGGTTTGATGAGCTTAGGGTATGGTGATGAATCACATTTCTCCAATTTCAGCAATACCTGCTCATCCTCAGTACTGAACCCAGGGTGTTCACCTGAGAAGCAACATAAACAGAACAAAATTAGAGAACGACATCAAAAATCGACCTCAGTTGGTTTAAGCAAAGGCTTACCCAAGTTGTCAGGGGAAGACCAGGCTTTAGGGATTGGAAGAGTGTCCGCCTTATTTGCAGGGTTATACTCCCGGTGCAAACCCCTTATAAAGAAGAATTATTTTTTCCAGTTCTTATGGGAACTTGGTAGACTAGAAATGATTAATTTGGCATTTGCTTGCTTGGAGATGTATAGGAAGCCCTCGGAGGAAGTAACTTTGACGTCGAAAAGATCTATGAGTAAAGAAATAGTGGGGATCCCAAGCTTGTGAGTCTTAAAGAAAACTAGGAGACCTACCAAGATCCCCCAGAAGTTAGGAGAGAGCTAGGCAGGACAGACGTTAAAATGTTGAAGAACACTTTTGATGAAAGGGTGTAAGGGAAAACGCAGACCGTTTTCAAAGGCAGCAGTGAAGAAGTAGACATTCTTATGGACTTGGGAGACATATGGGGTGAATTTGTCTAGACACCAACATTGGACCCCTGGAGAGAAGCTATAGCGAATTTTGATGAGCTCCATCAGTGAAGGAGAAACTTCACTAGGGCCCACGAGCTCTGCATGCCTCAAGGCAGTTCCTATGCCCGTAGATGAAATCCCCACACCATTTACTTTGCCTTTACCTTTGTCAGGGTTCTTGGGCCTAGGAGAGGAAGTAGAGGGAGGCACCTCGATATTCACCTCAACATCGATGGAATCAACGCCAGGAAAGTTATCAATTTCATCTCTTACTTCTCCTAGGTCAACATCCTCTTCGGCAGACTTGCCACCCATAAGGGAATCAGGGGAGGGATTGGCTTTATAAGAAACAAACATGATTAGGCAAGGGAAAGAGAAACTAAAAGAATGGTAGAGAGGAGAACACTAGTTAAGCACTCCCTAATAACCCTAGGGTCAGCACAGTAACTGCCCACACCAAGGATTCGTACAATAACATACTAGTCAACGAAGAAAGGGAGGGGGACAAACAGTAGTCGCGATTCCAGAAGTAAAGGAGCCAAAAAGCCCAGAAATACAACAACCACCTCGAACTCGAGGGATCCAGAACGAAGAGATGAACAGAGGACGAGAAACATACCTAGATAAGGGAGAACGGTGGGAAGAAGCTCGAGACGAAAGCAATGAATTGATTTCGTTCAAACCACAAGCAGAAGCAGGAAAAATCGTTCTTCAGTAAAGCCCTAAGTCCGCTAAAGGAGAAAGGTAGAGAATGCAGAAGGTTATGGAGTCAAAAGCCGAAGGAGGAAGATGAGCGATGGTTTTTTTTTGTTTTGGCGGTTCTTCTAGCCGTGGGAGCATTTAAAGCTTGAAAAACGTTAGGCAGAACGTGTGCGGGAATCAAGGAAACAATGATTGCTAAAAACCGTCAAAAGACAATTCCCACGTGCGAGCCAAAGATAGCCATGTGCTGGTCTAGCTTGGTTTAAAAACAACTCCGCCCTTCCCCAAGACTGCTTGGACCAAGGGCTGGGGGGCAACTGATGATACATAGAATAAATCCTAAATATGAGCTCATACATAAAGGTCAGGTCAGGAGGTCAGACGAGACTCACAAAATTGAACGGTCCAGAGCTAAAAGTTCCCTTTCCAAGCGAGATAATAGCGGGAATGATAAGGGAGCAGCTGGATGACAACAAACACCTCCGGAGCAATAGAAAGCTAGAATCAAGACATAAAACTCTCAGCCAATCAAGATCTTCTCCTAAAATCAAGAAAGATTCGGTGAGAAAAAGACAGATCTCGGCTGGGATCCCACAAAATGAGCAATAACCCTGTAAATACAAAATAGTGCCTCCAAGCCGGGGGGAAGTAACCCTGGATACATGAGAGATACGAGAGAGAACCCTAATTTCCTCCACAGTGTACTGAAAAACATCTCAATAATCAATAAAGAACAAGGGAGCAAGAGCCTCCATTGAAAAGTGGACTAGCCGAGCTTCCATGCCGGTAAACCACTATATTTCCATTGTGTTTATTCTCCTATCCCTGAATTCCCTAGGTACCTCTTAGCCATCAACACGAGCCTTGTAGCTCAATTTCGTATCACCGTCTAGACCTTCTACTTGTTTACGTTAATTTACACCATTAGTAGACATCAATTTTTGTGAGTTCCCTTATCCTATTTAGTGTAAAACTAATAGAGCGTGATATTATCATCCTTTTATTCTGATGAACTCAAGTATCTTGGTTGGAATCAATTGTTCTCTCTCTAGATTTAATGGGTTTTGTTGCATTTTTTTGGGGTTTTTATCACTTCGGTCTTTATTTTTTTGTTTTTTGTTCCTCTTTTTTCTTTTCTCTTTTCCTTCTCTTTTGAAACTAGAAGTGCTGCTAAACCAACTTATCAATGCGTGTACATTTGATTTATATACTTAAGGAGTAAACGTAATTTAGTATCGTTAACTAGATTATCTTTCAAATTTTTCATTGTTTCTTGATAGATAATTTTAGTTGTTGATGCAAATCGAATATTTGTGATGCTCAAATCTCACACGCATGAAATGGTTCAATCAAGATTTGTCACCATTTAAACAAGAGAACTTGAAACTAGAAGTTATATTATTAGACAAAAAAAAATTATATTCCTTGAAAAAGCGGTTCACAAAGTACTCTAGATTGGCAGAAGTCTAACTCAAAATCATCTCTATATTATTTTGACCTGTGTGGATATAGACTTGATATTGTTGGTTGAATTTTTTTTCTTACAAAATATGTAAGTAATAATAATATTTAATCTAATAGTTCTCCTTGACCAAAAAATAAAAAATAAAAAAATTTAATAGTACTCCTTATTTTGTGAAAATTTTATCTTCTTGAAGTCAAGAATTCAAGTTTCTCCCAAAAAAAATAAAATTAGCCTCTTTATTGCACATTTGTGTCCTATAGAAAACTAAGGGCGACAATGCATATGTCTAAAATTGGACAATAGCAGAGTTTTAATTTGGACATGAATTTTTTATTTTTTTTTACAAAAGTATGCCTATGCACAATTTGAGTAAATATTGAATGTAACGGTAATACATTGTCATCATTAATGACATGATATTACCAATCAATAATAAAATTTCAAATGAAAAAGGTGAACCTCACTTTAATTTATATGACAGGAGGATGAGAAGTTATTTTCTTAAATGGTAGGTTAGTTATTGATTTTTTTTGGGTCTATGTAATTGGTAATATCACATCACTTTGCCATATAATATTACTGTTATAATAAATATTTTTTTGATATAGTTTACACCCAATTATGAATATTACATTCACGTATTTAAGTAAAAAAGTGAGTTTTTTGTAACACGGATAAGAAATGATGAAGTGTACATTTCAACCAAAAATAAAAAAATAAGATATGATTTTTTTTTAATCATCAACCTAACACTATCTCTTAAAAGAGGTAGGCCAGGTGAGACATTATAAACACACTTACACACCCAAAATTATTTGATGTGAAATAGTCCAATCCTCCGACATCCCAGCTAATTACCGTACCGCAGACCTAGTGGCGACATGATTGAAACGTCCACAATCTTGGTATACAACGATCTCTTTTTAAAATGGTTCACGTGTACAGTATTGCACGAATGCAACTAGTATTTCAACTATTAGAGGTTTAAATGATTAAGTGTGAAATGGAGAGTTAAGTGAAATTTTCATTTAATGGCGGTGGGAATGAATATTTATACGGCTAAACTAACCCCCCTCCCCTTCTCCTTGGTGGCATGCAAAAACCCTTTCAAGTCTCGCCCAGTTTCTCCCATTTCCAAAACCACCTGTATCTGTGTCTCTCTTGGAGCTCCAGACTTAATCACTTCAATGGCGTTCGAAGTCCTCTTCTATCAAGCTCGCCGGCATTACTTCATAAAAACTACACCATCTCAAGCCTGTCTCTTCCTCCGCTCTCACTATTCTTCACACCCTCCATTTTTACTCTTCCACAGATTACTCTCTTCATCAACATCAGCACAATCAAATCCTGAACTTACCCCAGAAACCCAACCTCCAAGAAAACCCCAACCAACACCAATCCAGCCAGTTTCATACCCCATAAAATCCAAAGACGCATCTGGGTCTCAATCCCAACAACACCCTTCTCAATCGTCACCACCCCCACTACCTCAAAAACCCCGATTATCCGAAACCTATTTCGAAAAACCAATAATTTCCGAAGTTCGGACATGGACTAGAGAGGATATTAGGTTTGTAAAAGACGTGCCACAGATATCTCCGGTGTCGTATCCCACCCGGGTTGCGCCTTTACCGGAGGATAGAGCAGAGGTGAAGGAGGAAGGTGAGGATAGGAAGGGAGAAAATGAGGAATTGGAGAAGGAGAGGAAGAGAATTGAGGCTGATAATCGGGTAATTCGGAGGGTTTTAAGGGTTGAGGAGGAAAAGGTTCCGTTTCCGACATTGATTAAGATAGAATACAAGAAGAACGAGAAGGTTATTTATGACCTTAAGGAGGGGATTAAGCTCGTGAAGGTTCGTGTTTTGTTCTTACACTTTTGATTGAATTGGGATTTGAGTTTTGATTTATTAGTTGGTTATATACTGATTCTTGAAAGCATTTTGTTTCTCGTTAAGTCTCCTCATCTTTTACATGTTAAAGTTGTTAAATATGTGTGTATCAAACTGGTAAATGTAGATTGCTTGTTGTTCTTAAGTTCTTATAATCTACATTACATATATCAGTGCTAAGGCTCACAAGATTTTGGGTCCTAGTTTTTGTTTGCTTTTGTTTTTAAGAGAAAGTTCTTTTATTTTTTATTTTTTATTTAGCAGTGTGGATAAAATTGAGGGAACAATGATCTCGAATATTGAAGAACTATTTACTTTTTCCTAGCAAATTTATCTATTTGACAAGAAACAACTATCACTGGCTTGAGTTAAGCTTAAGAACTCAAACTTATCCTTCAATGGGTAAGTGGCTCTTGACATTGGGCCATGTAAATGAGCTCAATGGAATGTGAATGCATTAGTGCTAAAATTAGTAAGATAAAAGGATTTGCTATTATGCACTTAGAGGCTAAGTTATGATGGCAAGAAATCGATCGTGTCCTTGCCGAATTGTCTTGGCGAAACTGGTCTTAGTAATTCAAATTTCTCACTAAACAATTGGTACAATATGAATACTCAATGGTGAGCCCTTGCAATCTAGGGCCTACTCAAATTTGCTGTCTACCTACATTAAACAGATATGAATGTTTTTAGGAAGCAGTGATAGCATTTATTTAGTGGATGAGGTTTTAAGATTTAGTTTGAGTTATGATAATTTCTAGTTCTAGTTCTAGTCCCAGCTCTTAGGTCAAATGGATATGGCATTTTGGCTCTATATTGGTGGAACTGGTATGGTACTGCAACATTCTTTGTATTAGACAAAATATATGTATTTTCAAGAGAAGCTAGTGATAATGTGATCTCAAAATCATGACCAATATTTTGAAATAATTAATTATTGAGTGTATATTCTTTCTCAATCAATATTCTTGCTAAAAATCATTCTAATGTTAAGGGAAAGGAACAGCCTCTCTCTCTCGAGATCCTAGGGAGGGAGAGCTCTCCCTAGGGCTTTCATTAAGTATTTCCCCCCTCCCTCCTTCATTGAACTCATCCAAACCATTGATACCATCTTCCTCTCCCTTTTCTACCTATGATTGACTGGTTTGTTCCTCCTCGTATGGTGAACTGCACTGAATCTTCAGAGGGAGAAATTGGTGGAGATCCTACCGGCTTCCATCTTATTGTTGTGTACAATTTGGGCTCATGGTTGAAAGTGTTGGCTGTGATAGCCACCGTCGTGGAGCTTGAGGTGATCATGGATGTAATGAGAAAGGGAACCAACATAACCTTGAACATGCAGTCTTTAGGGTGTTTTGCTAGGTAGATTAAGGATGATTTGTTTGGATCCACTCCAAGCATGCAAGCATGCTGGACCTTTGAACCTTGTCTCATCCATTTTTGTTCACCATTTTGGTGCCTTCCTCAATCGTAAAAGGTATGCGTGTTGGGTGTTTGAGATGGCCAACATTGGTATATGGTACATTGGACCATGAGAAAACCATTGGTTAGAAGTGCATTGGCCATTTTTTATGCAAAAATCAGGAAGCTTGAGTGATATTTCCCGAGGTGCGTTTATATTTTTCCAACATTATTGTGGAATCAATTCGTTCTGTGAAAATTTGTGCAAGAATGTTTCGGCAGCCTTTGCCTGGTGATTAGTCACACATGGGTTGCTCTATGTGTTGTTTTATATGTGGTTGACCATAGTTTCAATCTCTCAATCTTTTTGGGTTTTGTTTGGTTCCATTGTTTTTGGTAATTCAGTTCTCTTGTTGTGAGCCTAGTCAGGCTTTTTAGTGGGAAGCAATTTTTCTTGAGGTCTGTCCCATGTGTCCTCGTCATTGTTTTGAGTGTTTTTAAATTTCTCATTTTAAGATCAATAAAATTATTTACTTACCGAAAAAAAATTCATAATTGATGCCAGAGAGGGACATTTCAGCAGATGTTACAATAATTGTAGGTCACGTTTGAAGGAAGACATTACTGAAGCGGTGAAATTGTGGAGTCACATATGAAGTTTTGAAATTTTATAGAATCATATATCTTGCACTGGGGTTTGTTAATCCAGTAATTTAAGTTCTTCTATTTCAATTGAATAGTAGCAATTCTTGGCTTGTTATCGGACGAAATTGTGAAAAGAGTTGATGCTTTTAACCAAGGATTGAGAGGCTTGTATAAATGATTATCTTTGTTTGTGGGGACAATTATATCTCCCTTTTAGCGACATCAAAATGTCGAGCTTTGGACTTTGTTTAGGCATGAGTCATCTATTAGAAAATACATGAGTGGTTTCATATCAAGGGGCAACCTAGTAGTTGCACCTAGGATTATAATGCGGTGTGGTTGATTATATATGTATTGAAAGTAAGGGAAACATAACTACAGAGTTGTGTGTCAGAAATCCAGGAACTATAAAGCACAGATTCATATATGTACTCGACAGGATTCTGATATGCCGAGTAGGACACAAAATCAACAAGGACAAAGGTATTATAAATATGTGTGTGTGTGTGAGAGAGAGTGTTAGAAGCTCAATAATGAGAAACAAATATAAAACATCAGCCCATTATTTAAATTTAAAAATAATTCAATTTCACAACATTATTTCAAAATCAACACTATAAAGTTATCAAATCAAACTGAGGAAAAACAAGTTTATCAAAAAGGAATAACAAATTTTAGCGTGATGGATATATTGTCAGCAACAATTGGGGACCATCTGAAGATGACGGAGGCCGTTGGATGTCATGTTTAAGGTCCTATCTTTTATTTTTTTGGAGATCAAATGATTTATAGGTAATAGCTTTTTGTCATTATCTTTTTCTATTAATATGTACTTTAGCTTTCGTTTGAAATTACTTTGGGTATTTAAAATTCATAGTTGGCACCCATTCTTTTGGAAATAAATAAAAAATTCTGTAGGTGTCGCAATGAGTCTGTAATTAAAAAAATTTGTTAGACACTTTTTCACGTGTCTGACATGTGCCCTTGTGTTGGGGTGTTTATATGTCGCATCTAGTGAAGCAAAAGAGGAAAAAGACTATTCAAAACCAAGCATGGAGGACAAATATAAAAGAGATGATTTTATCTTCTTTAATGTTTTGATTGATGATTCTGGCATTCCATTGTTGTCCTTCCAAAGATGATTTGAAAAGCAAAAGTGCCTCTTGAAGTTTAAGTTTCTGTTGGACTATTGCTCTTAATGGACTCAATTCTAAATGTTTTGTTTCAGAGGCGGAGACCTCATTATTTTATCTTGCCACAGTGCATTTCACTTGTGGCTAAAATCCATAGGCAAAGTTGTCAAGAATCTGGATTAGACTTAAACTTCTTGATCGCATTACAGAGCAATTAAAGGCTTGGTCTTGAGGGACTACATCTGTTATAGAAATATGAAAATCTCCAAGCTTCTTTAGAGTGGATTTAGTTTGGATGATGCTGTTTGATATTACACCTCTAGTTCTGAAGATTTTTTTTGTTAGAAGTAAGGGTTTGATGATTTAGGTAGGAAGTATCCTGCAGTTTTTTTTTTTTTTTTAAATGAGACTCATTACATCTTAATGTATTATGATGTTTAAAATTTAAGTAAAGGTACGCGTGGAAATAAAACCATGGAATTCTGAAGAAACTCCTTTTTTGATGGAATAACCCTAAAGATTATATTCACCAAATATTTTGATCATGGGCGATTTATCTTATGACCATTTACTAGTTGTTATACGCATTAGAAATTATTTGAAACAAACAATGCCTTTGAGATGAAATGATTTATTTCATATAATGGAGTTTATCAGATAGTAATTTAGTTATACAGTTTTGTCTAAATTCTCCAGGTGACTCATAAACTGATGGGGGTTTGGTTCGCAGATATACTGTGAGTAGGGGAGGCATTTGTGTATACTTCTAGTGTAAGACTATTAAATTTTGCATGCTTCAGTAACTTTGTGTGGGATTGGCTTGTTCAAGATATACCGTTGAATTTCATTGTCACTCAATGCCTGTCATGGTTGCTAAATTTCAAGTTAACCTGAAATTGATATGTCTCCTATCAACTAGTGCTTCAAATATGATCAAAGTGAGCTATTAAATGTGAACATACAGATGGCAATATTAACTTGAAGTTGGTGAGTAGGATGTGCACTAGAACAAGTACATGCTCTTTAAATTTCTAGTGAATTGGAATTTGATAGATTTTCCCATCAAATAATGCCTCAAATATGACCATAGTAAGCTTTAAAATTTGAATGAATTGATTATGGGATATTTGCACTGGAAGTATGGGATGCAAAGGTGGGTTTTGAGAAATATTGACCCCACACAAAGGTTATTGAGGCCTGTAATGGTATCAGTCTTACAATTGGTGTAAACAGATGCCTCACCATGCGTACATATATGTCGTCCTTAACATCTTGAAGAATAAAAAGATTAGCCGGGAATAATCTTTGGATAGGTTTGAGAAGATATATGGAGATATATGCAAATAAAATGCATGGGAAGATATCATTGTTCCATTTTTTCAGCTTGCTATAAAAGTTTTACCCCTTTAAACAGTAATTCGGTTCTACGATCATTTTAGAAGTACTCTTCAGATCATGTTCTCCATCTTTAACTTTTATATGGGGTCTTACAGTTGAAGCAGGCTGGAAATTAAAAGAATCCCTCCTTTTTGCTTTTAAAGAACCCACACAAATTGGGCTGCAAACCATTAGAGACCCAATAGTTAATTGGGACTTTTTTAAAGAAAACCCATTATAATTGCCATAGCCCACTAAATCTTCAACACCATTTCCAGCTTCAATTATTTCCATAAATCTTTTAACGAACCTACATGAATTGGGCTGCAAACCATTAGAGACCTAACAGTTAATTGAGTTAATTGGGCCTCTTTTAAAGAAAGCCCATTATAATTGCCGTAGCCCACTAAATCTTTACTCCATTTCCAGGATCATTTATTTCCATAATTCTCTCTTTATTACAATTAATCATCTTAGCGTCTAATTCAAACTTTGAATTACCTCCCACTAATTCATGATTTCTTTTAACTGATCCCAATACCAGGAATATGCGTGCTATTAATGAGCCTAAAATTATCTCTTCTTTCCTTAAGTGCATTTGATCTGTATACAACCTTCTAGTCTTGATTACCACGTGTTTGACCTCTTGCCACCTCGTCATCTTCAACCTTTTGCCTAGTGTATGCATGCTTTGTACTACCATGTATTCTCTGAAGCAATCGACGATCACTAACAGACACTCCAAGTATCAAAAGGATTCTAATTCTAAGCTGGTAACTTTTTCCATGAAGTTCAACTGTTAAAATAGATGGAATAAATCCTTTTTCACATCTATCTATCTTAATTTTGGCTTGGAATAAACTTTGTAGGAAAAGAGTATTTTGGTTCACCTCAACAATACCTCCACAATAGTCACCAATCTTCATGAATACCTTCTTTTTCCCACAAGTAAAAAGGAAGCCCTTCAATCCTGATCCACCCTCCCAAGAAAGACACTCCGTCCCTTCCTGAATTATACTCAGGTATCCATTTAGATAACTTGACCATACCAATTTCCTTTGACAAGAACAATTTTGAAAGGCAAAAGCTTCCACCTAATTCTTATCTTCACAAAATAAAGTCGCTTTGTTACCTTGGAAAGGTCTCATTACAAAATTGACTTTAAACCTCTCAATCAAAGCTTCCTGAATCCACCACCATTGAACAAAAATGCTTTATTTATTGCATACTACTACTTTGTTCCTTATTCTAAAAACTGAGGACTCAATGTTTTCCACAACATCTTGTTCATTAACCCACCTTTAGTAGCACTTGCATACTTATCGACATCTCTTCTATGTCTCAATAGACCATTCACAATACTCAAAAAGCTTTTCCAGCCCATTGAAATCTTTCCCTTGCAGAACAGTTATGGTGTTTACAGATCGTAAAGAATTTTCGAGACCTATTCAACATTAATTCCACCCATATTTGGTTAGGATTACTACTAAACTTTCTGAAAGACAACCCTTTTTCTCTCTAGTTACAGATTTCTTCAACCATTTTGCACAACCAAGAAACATCACCTAGACCCATAGAAATTGAGAAACTAGTAGATGGTCTTCTTTCGGTAATCTTGGAAGCATCTCCCCTAGACTCTTCATATACTTCAACAATGAAAATTTTCTTATCAGTCTTCACATTATTCTTAAGAAGTTTGAAAGTAAGCATATTGAACCAAAACTTCGCTTGGAATGTGCAATATCTTGTCCACCTCAATTTGGAAACAAAAGAAGAAGATGAATGTGGAGATTTTTTTAGGATTTAGAGCGTGAGAGATCAGGACACTATGTCCTAATTTCATTGTCTTGCCATCAAATGCTCAATGCTTAGAGGTTGACCGCGCGCGCTCGTGTCTTGTTTGTTGGCATCGTACTCAATATTAAGACCAATAGGAAAGTGATACAATCATTCTTTTTCCACCATCTGTTGAAATTTTACATCATCATTAGCACAATTTACTTGGAAATTATGGTAATAGTCAAGCTCCTGCCACAAGGTAGTCAATTATGCATAATAAGTTACAAGGGTCTTGTCTTTCTGGTTGGTCTCAAAATCATATGCCTTAGCATCATTGCCTAAGTGAGAATATATATGGGCCACAACGGTCTAAATCTTATATTCATAGGTTTTAGTATCGTATGATACGTTACGATACAAAGTTAAAACGATACAAATCGGAGTTTTGTATCATTTTTGCATAGTATCGTCTGACACACAATACGTGAAGTCCTCTTTTTTTTTTGGGTAAATCAGTTGCAACCACCGACGATTCCAATGGAACGACCGAAATGCCTCCAAAATCAAAGCTCACCACTACCCTCATAGATAAAAAGAAGAAAAAGAAGAAGAAACATGTTGTAGACATCTCTGACCCATCACAAGTGTTTCCATCATCAATTTCGTCTTGTTGTATGTCATTGCCGAAACCCTAGAGTCCTGATTGGAGAATGATGTCGAGGCTCTCATGCTTCCTCCTGGAATGTCAATCGTCGCTGTTGTCGTCTAGGTTCGATCAATTTGTACTTGTGTTTTTGTGTGTATGTGTTGCATATTTGTTAGAATATATGAATCAATCGCTCTCACGATCTTCTCGTGATCTTTTCCTCTCTCTCGTTTTTTTTTATGATTAGGCAGCCTCTGCTATACTTTAAAATAGGAAAAATTATACTTAGACCCTTTGAAGTTTATTACTTAATCACTTAAGCCCCTTAACATTCAAAATATTATACACAGACCCTCTAAAATTTATATACACTTAACACTTGACCTCCTGCTGTAAATATATCCGTTAATAAATTACATCTAGACACTATAAAGTTTGTAAATATATATTTTATTATTAATTATTTAAAATTACATTGTATCTTACGATACACGATACGATACGATTCACTATTTTTAAAAAATGATGCACTTTTTGATACACGATTTGACAATTATGCTTATATGTTGTATCAAGTAACAGAAAACCACGTTTGATAGAAGGTTGCATTGATATAAGCAATCAAGACAAAACAAAAACATTTTTACATGTCCACTGCTTCAAGGAGATACTTGACTCATTGGGCTTCTTAGTTTCCCCAATCAAATACCCATCTAGAGCAGTAGCTTGGACTGATAATAGGCGAGTCCATGACTATGACAAATAATTTCTCCCATCCAACTTCTCTAGACTGATTTGGAGGGAAGGGTTGTTTGGTAGAGCACCTCAACGACTCATCCCACTTCCTCCGGTATTTGTTCTGATATTAATAGACGTCACACTATCTTTTGACAAGTTTACACAATATTACCAACACAAAATAGCAAGAAACCACAAGAAATCACACCCAAGAATTGGACCACAACCAGAAAAATACTCCAACAATTGTTGAATATTCTGAGCACCACACCTAGAGGTAGAACAAGGCCAAATATATCTTCTGCGAGGCAATTTGAAGCCAAAAAACTTACTGGATTGCCCAAAAAGCTACTGCCAGTAACAAAAACCGGCCAAAAATTGCACCAAACCAATCCAAATGTAACAAAGGTGCCTGGGCTAGTCACACCAAATTGAATAGTTGTGGCTCAAAAATAGGCCCACAATAGCTTAGAATTGTAGACCAGGGAGAAAAATTGAAAATTTTTAAAAATCTTTCAAAAATTTGAAAGACCATTAATATGATTTCAAAAAATTTCTTAAAAATTACCATAATACTCAGCAATACTTGGCAAAAATTTCCTATGAATTTCAAAAACACCTAATATGATTGATTGCTGATGTCAACCTGCCAGACTTAGATGTCAATACGCCAGATTTTGACGATGTCTATTGTAGGTTGCGAGATGGGATTTTCGATGAATTCGATAATTTTGAGACGTTAGATTTAATCAATCAAAGTACTAAAATACTTTTAAGCTAGAAATACACATAACATACCATTCATTTTAGGTCAGAGTGGTTTAATTGAATTCTCAAAAAATATAAATGCTCATTTTTGTAGCCTAATGACCAATAGGTATAAAGCTAAAGTGGACTCTATTCAATTCATTAATACTTGCATCATTGACAATGAATTGACCCAACAATGTGTCTTTGCGTTATGTCAAGCATTGTTATTAAAATCGTATGATTCACAATTAGGTTTGATATAGTTCCAATTCGATTCATATTTTACTATAGGATCGTTTTTGACATTGAAGCGCAATTGAATCGTATGATTTGATTTTGGCTATTTTTGTTAAAACTAGATTTCTATCAAAACGACATCGTTTTAGCTATTTAGATGGTCAAACGACGTCGTTTGTGTGATTAGAGGACCTAAGCCCTAATTAAATATTTAGCCCCCCCTCTCTCTCCCGCACGTGTCGATTGTTTGAGTTCAAGGCTCACATAGCTCTCTATTCGTGACTCCTCTCTACTGCGACTCTAAGTATGTCTCTTCTTCTTATTGTTCTTAACATCACTTCTTCTTCTTCAAATATGCTTGATTTTTTGGTTTTCATCAAAAAAAAATATATATATATTTTTTAATCAAATGTTATTAGTTTTTGTGCTTTGGTTGGTTAATCAAGTTTCTAGTACTGACTTCTCTCGTGAATACCAAAAACTTGGTTCAAAATCATGGCTAATCACACACCACCCTACCTATCAAGTGAACAATCATGCCATGAAATATTTTGGTGAATATTTTCCAAAAATGGGTGGTAGAATATGAATGATTTGAGTGTATACAAAATGGAAGCATTAGTACCTGATGGAGTGTGTCTGGTTATATGTCTAGTATCTTTTCATTTAGACTAAGTGATTATGTTCATTGAGTACATTTAGAAAACAATAATGGTCTTGTTTGGAGCTATCTTAAATAGGTAGTTTTTAAGGGTTTTAGAGTAAAATAACCCAGGTTCGTCTGAACCTTGGATTTTTTACCGGCTTATGCAGCAATTTTTTGGATCTAAAAAAGTTTATTTAGGCTTATTCAAAAAGTTGATTTAATTAGTATTTTTTTTTTCAATTTTTTGGAGTTTTGTCATATGTCTCGCATAACTTTTTAGTTGATTATATTCATAAAATATAATTAGTGACGTAAAAAAATTTAAATTCATATTTTGGGAATTATTATGCATAATCTATACATGTATATAATTATTTTTTTATTTTAATACAAAAAAAAAACCAAAAAAAGCTAGAAAGTCACTTCAAATAGATTTTTCTAACTTTTTCAACTTTTTAAACAATACCCCAAACGGTTTTGGAGGACTTTTTTTTATGTAGCTTTTCAAGCCGCAGTTTTTCACCAAAAAAAAATCTATTTTAAATATGTACATGTTATTTTTTATTTTTGTTTGAATTTTGTGTCAAATCTTACTATTCTTGATTCTCAAATTTAGGATTTAACTTGATTCTCAAATTTAGGATTTATATTCCCAATACGAATTTCGATTTGATAACTATGGCTTTAAGATCAATTGATTGCTTTTATTGATGTTTTTGCATCATTCATGGCTATAAACTGCTTTTATGACTCAAATTATTGTTCTAACTTCTAAGTAATTGTTTGAAAATCTAGTAAACTGCTATTTGCTTTGTGTTCTTTCTAGTGGTTTTACAGGCTAATGCCAAGCGGAATTTTGATGAAACTCTTGAAGCACATGTAAAATTGACTGCTGAACTGCGTCGAACTGATCTGGTGTGTGCCTTTTTCTTTTGCTGTTTCTCCATATTTGTCAAGCATCTTTCTGGCCATGCAACTAAAATATTGCTTGTAATCGTTTCAATGTTCATACCATTGCTAGGCCTTTAAGTGATTATGCAAATACTGAAATCGTTTGACTGGAAGATACTTGATATAGGCTGCAGAATAATTTTTAATTTATGTTGTAGCATCCTGGTGCTTTTCTGTAGAAGGGCATCAGAGTAGCACTCTTGTACCTTTCTGTGATTCAAAATTAGTTCATTATGATCTGACCATTGGCAGTGAGCTCCTAACACTAATTTGTAAGCAGTAAATTGTTACATGTCCTGATTTGGACCTCGGTTATTTTGAGGGCATTTGCAGTTGGCACTCTGGCTGTCCGAAATTGACTGTTGCTACGAGTCATTCATTTAGTGTGTCTGTTTGATGATCATCTAACCATGCTTCTTATGATATTCTGATTGACTGTGTTCCAGGACTGTAATTGAGCATAGATTTCCCAATGGTGCTAGTGAAACTTTATAATCATCATTGAATTCATTTATGAGAACTTCTCACAAGTGTCATTGTTAAGATTGAAAGGGTTGGCTCCTCTTTTATTTGCCATATTGTTATTTCTTTTTATCATCGGTCGACTTATGTCGTCTGTGTCTATTCCGTTTAGGGAATGGGCTTATGTAGGATAAGGCCGACCTATTAGAATATCAGTAAGCTGTCCCTAGTCAAGCTCAGGATTCTTTGAAACAATGAAAGACATCTTATTCTTATAATAACGAAAGACATAATGTGAAACGAATTAAGATTATTGGAGACGGGTAAGAAATTCTTCACATAAGTAGATAAAAGAAGAAAGACGGAAACGGTAGAGAATTCAGATGGAGAGCTGAAAAAAGAACAAGGCTGCAAGTCTTGGAAAACAAAACAAAAAAAAACAAAGAATGAACCATAAGAATTTTGAAAAATATTATTCGAATTGGATGTCCTCCATCTTAAAATTCTGCTTCGATCTCTTGAATGTAATGCATTGGAATCATGTTTAAACTATCCAGCTTAAACCACCCAAAATTATCAAAATCTTTTGTCACATTGAACCTGTCAAAATCTGCCATACTACTGTGCATGTAGCTGTGATAGGGTCATTTACTTGTAATGTTTTGTCAAATACTTATAAGATATAGTGGCTGTAAATAGGGATCCTGATTGATACTGTTGACCCAAAAATGGGGATCTAGATTGATGTAATTTAGGAAAGATACTGTAAATTAGCTTGACTGAAATCTATTTAAAGAGATTGACTTATAATGAGGGATCGAGAATTTACAGAAATATCCTCGTCTTCTTGTTTTGACATGGTACTAGAGCCACTATCTTTCTTCATGCTCTTCACATCTCTTTTATTCATTATCTTCTGCTCACTGTAACGGTTCTAGATTTTATCAATGGTATGCCATTTGAGTGCTTCTGTTTCAGTTAGTTATTTTGGATTTGGAGTTTTTCGGGTTTTTTTGGGGACACAATTTCTGATTGTTTGATTCAACCTCTGTTGAATTTTTTGGTTCTTTGAGAATTCACATTCTTGGTATATTTTGAAATAATTTGTCAAGGATTTTTAGCACATCAGATTTAGATCTGATATTTTTCTGGGTGCACATTTTTTTTTCCCGAGTATCGCAAGATATCTTGTTCTTGTCCTCTTGCTCTGTGCACCTTTCTTTCTTGTAGTTAGTAAAGATGTTGCTTGAAAAATCTGATTTTCTGTTTTTTCGGATTTTGGGAATGAACTGTTTTGCCTGGGAATTCCAATTCCAAACAATATATCAAAGGCAAAGAATTATGGGGCCACCTTGATGGGTATGATGTCAAACCCACTGATAAAACCAAAGTTGCTCAATGGGAGGCGAAGGATGCTCGTATCATGAGCTGGATATTGAGCTCTGTCGATTCCCACATTGTTTTACATTCGGCCCTATAAAACAGCCTAAGGCATTACGGACTATTTGAAACGGGTTTATAACCAAGATAATGATGCTCGAAGGTTTCAGTTGGAATTTGACATTGCCAATTACACACAAGGCAGCAAGTCCATCCAAGAATACTACTCGGGCTTTATCAATCTGTGGAGAGAGTTTTCTGACATTGTGTATGCCACTGTCCTTGCTGAATCTCTATCTGCAATTCAAACAATTCATGAAACAGGCAAGAGGGATCAATTTTTGATGAAGCTGTGTCATGACTTTGAAAACATCCGCTCCAATTTGATTTAATGAGTTCCTTCACCAACCTTGGATACTTATCTGTGTGAGCTTCTTTTTGAGGAGCCGCGTTACTGGACACGAGCTGCTTTGGAACAACAAAAAACTTCTACAGGTTCCATTAATGTGGCCTATGCAGTGCAAGGGAAACAAAGGGCTCGTGACATGACACATGTTCAATGTTACAGTTATAAGGAGTTTGGCCATATTATGACTCAGTGTCAAAAGAAGTTTTCCAACTATTGCAAAGAAAAGGGCCACATTATCCTACATGTCGAAAATGCCCACAGAACAGGCATTAACGAGCATATCATGCTACCACAGTACCACTAAAGCTGCAATTCCTGGCCCTGTGGCTTCTTCCCCTATCACAACCATGACTTTGCATCCTGGTTCTTCTACTGCTGCTCCTGCTACTCTCGCACCCGAAATAGTTAAATAGATGATTGTATCTGCTTTCTCTGCTATAGGACTTGCAGGTAAAAATGAACGTGTTTCTAAACTTTGGTTTCTTGATTCCGGAGCTTCCAATCATATGACCTTTTGGTCTCACAAGCTCACTAATGTCAAGAAGTACAAGGGAATTTACCTTCTGCCCATTTCTACCATTGATGATATCTCTCACTATCCGGCTTTGCAAAATGTTTCCTTTCTCCTGGCTTTATCTGCTAATCTTGTTTCTGTTGGGCAACTGGTTGATAACGATTGTACTGTCCTTTTTTCTTGCGCCGGTTGTGTTGTGCAGGATTAGGTGTTGGGGAAGTTGATCGTGAAGGGGCCTCAATGTGGACGACTCTTTCCCCCTCAGTTACCCACAGTGGATCAAGATTCCTATTTGTTTTCTTTGTTTTGTGCTGATGTCAAAAGTAAATGTCGATTGTGGCATAATCGTTTAGGTCATCCTAATCCCGAGATTTTACTTGATATGTTAAGTTCTGGTTTGCTCGAAAATAAAGCTCACTGTTCTTCGAAAGATGTTTTCATTGATTGTTCTAGCTGTAAATTGGGAAAAAGCAAAACTTTTCCATTTCCAAATAGCATTACCATATCTGCTAATTGTTTCGATTTAGTTCACAGGGATGTTTGGGGTATTTCACCTGTTATTTCCCATGCTCATTATAAATATTTTGTGACCTTTATTGATGACCACAATTAATTCACATGGATATACTTTATAAGGTCAAAAGCTGATGTGTTTGCTGCCTTTCAAAAATTTTTAGCTCTCATTGAAAATCAATTTTCCACTTCTATCAAGATCTTACGATCAGATTCAGGATGAGAGTACAAATCTGATGAATTCCACACTTTTTTTTCAACAAAAAGGAATCATTTATCAAAGATCTTGTCCTTCCACTCCACAACAAAATGATGTGGCTGGAAGAAAAAATGGTCATCTTCTTGCTGTGGTTCGTTCATTGCTTCTTGAATCATCTGTTCCACCTAGCCTTATTTGGGTTGAAGCACTTTTTACTGCTTTTTACTTAACCATTTTCCATCTCCTAGACTACATCACCGGTATCCATTTTTTCGTCTTCATCAAAGTCATCCAAAGTATTCTGTTCTTCAGACATTTTGTTGTGTTTGCTTTGTCCATCTTCCTACATATGAAAGAAATAAGCTCTCTGCCCCATCGGCTAAATGTGCTTTTCTTAGTTATGCTCTTCATCAAAAGGGATTTCTTTGCTATGATCCCTCCACTAGAAAGTTTTGGGTTTCTAGGAAATTTTTTTAGTCCAATCTTGAGCCTTCCTCATTTCCTCTGTCTATTTTGCCTAGACACATCTGATGAATCTCCTCCACCTCTTGCCACTACACCTATAGCTCTGTCTAAACTAGGGTTTGTGTCTGAACGTGCTGTCTTCAAGATGTGTCTACTTATGGACCTCCGCAAGATCTATTTCCTACATTCTAGCCATGCTTCTAAGTCGCGGTATCAGCCATCAACTTGGAGGGTATATTATCGAGACATAGTATCAACTAATACACTCAAAATGGTAGATAGAAGCTCCAAAAAATTTGAAAAAATATTAAAAAGTCAAAAAAATATAAACATCTCCATCCATGTATATGTTCACAATATATTAAACATAATTGAAATAAAACATAAGAGCGTTATCTAAAATAATTATTATTATAAGTGTTAAATTTGAGCATTTAAGAATATATTGAGTCATAATCATTGTCTCATTAAATGATGTTGAGGCTCAAAATCATCATTATTGTTTCAAGAATAATACAAATTAAGATAATTTTCATTATATGGACAAGAATACAAGTGTGGATATTGGTTTGATTGTGTTGGTTGAGATTATTAGCTAGATGATTCAGACTCGTAGTATGACTGTGGAGGTTGTATTGAGCTGGTCCCATGTTGATAGTAGCAAAAACCACGATAATATCTAATGTCATGATGCCTCAATGGAGCAAAAAACTAATCGTATAAGTAATGGTTAATGCTATCTGATGTCATGTTAGAAGATCCATCATGATTTCTCCTTGGAGCACGATCATAGTAGTCACTCGTACTAGTAAATTCTTAAGATGTATCGAGTGGTGGCCATAATACCTAACTCGTTTAGCACTCGTAGATCTCCTAAGTTGCGAAGGGACACCATCTTCATATGGTCCATGCACATAGCCATATTCTGTACTACTAATTTGATGATGTCCATAAGGCCTATATTCTTCATCTAATGCCAACCCCAAACTCTGCATATGATCATTAATGCCTTGCTAACTATGTGCATGATGATGGCGTCCACTAGAATAATCATTATCACGTGAAGTGTTTAAATTCCTACGTTGTTTCATAATTCTCGGTCGATATCTATGGTCTGTATCTAGTGTGACATAATATTTTCTTCTCTTTGTGCCCATGACATACTATCAGCTAGGTCAGTATTACCACCATCTCTCGTAGCCTCTTCACCACCACCCTATTGCCCCCATCACTATCTTCACTATGATTATTACTAGCGCCATCATCATTATTGTTAGAATTAGGTTTGTAATTAGTGAAATATTTTTGTAAATTTCAACATATTTCATAGTTATAATCCTACAACGTTAAAGATTATAAAGTGTCAATAGAAGAGAGGAGATTGTGTTTCAAACTACATCAAGAGATTCTCGTATGCACTTTCTTGCTTAGGACAGAGGTAAATGAACTAGAGACCTTAACAAGCTTGGTTTAATTCATTAGACTTAGGTTGATTAGGTAGAATGAAATCAGTGATTTTTCTTATAATGACTCTTAGGCATTTTTTAAGAAAATTTTTTCTAAACCTTAAATATGTTTTGAAATCATAGTCTTGAGTCATTAATCGAACTGCACTTGAGCAACATCCTTTAGTATTCAAGGGGACAAGTTTTTGTTTGGTTTTTTAGCTTAAAAACTAGTAGTGATTGTCCTATGTTCACTAGCCTTCTCTAGCACTTTGAATACTTAGAAATAAAATCAAGAAAGGCTAAACAAGTTGGTAGTGGAGACCGTCGATCATTCTTAGGTCGCTCGAGCGGTCTTAAGACGGCTCGAGTGGTCATGAGGTCGCTTGAGTGGCCCTTGTTCTCCTGCCTTTGCTTGAATTATTTTCTCATTCCAGTAGCCATCGCCCTCCCATCGTTCTTCCACTACTTGAGCGATCGTTCTCCAATTTATATTTATTTGGTCTCCAAGATAAACTCTATTCTAAGCCTATAAATGAAGGAAGATTTCAGTCCTGTGTTAGAGCTAACTGCTGCTTCTTCTTCTATAGCAAGTGCCTCCTATGTTAGGGTAAGCCTATTAAAAGTATTTTATGCATATCAAAAACCCTTGAGAGCTTGTGAGCAACCCTAGATCCCTAAATCCAAAAGGTCAAACCTCATCTTGTGATTCTTTTCCAACATCACACTTGGAGAAGAATAACTTGCTTGGTTCTACTAAACCCACTTAAAGAGTGTGCATACTGAGATTCTTGGATGCGTCCTAGGAGTGCTCGACGCCTAGACGAATCATGCATTGGAGAATCCAAGTGAAATTATCTACAATATTGATGAGTGTATCCGGTGGAGAGATCTATTAAAGAAAAATAAGTGTTTAATCATGGTATTAGTTAAGGTATAAGACTTTATTACTTGTAGATTAATTGTGGGATAGTGGATTAGGTTTTTGTGTTTCTTGAGTGGTTTTTTGCCGTTTTTTCCGAGAAGGATTTTTGCGTCAACAAATCGCTTGTGTTATTTATTGTTTATTGTATACACTTGTGATTTGATGCACACAAGCACACTATGTGTTTGATATTTTGATTGCTTGAGCTTTCATAGCATTCTTAGTGGTTTAGTGGTTTGTTTGCCTTTGGAAGGGATTTGCGTCGTTGTGAGATTGAGTGTTAATTGAACAAATTGACATATTCATATACATACCAATTCACATGGGCGGTACGAGTTGTTCTTGTTAAGGGATTCTCACACTTAATTGCAAATTAATTTATGAAGAGGTAATTATGGTAGACATAGGTTAAAATATAGTGTTTGTTTAGGCATAATTTTAATTAATCTCTTCACCCCCTCTAGGTAGTGTCTAATCTCACGTGTGTAATCGTGAGGGATGATCCATTCTACACAACGATATCGCATTTATCCTTACAATTACTACCATCATCATTAGCACCACCATAAGCATCAGCATCATTATCTCCACCCTTATTGGTTGTCCTCATCTGCTTTCCAAGTCTTTTGGTGGTGGCATAGTTCCTAGATGTTGGACCCATGTTAGTGTCACCTTCATCAATTGCATCTCGTCCACTTTCGCCCTCTTCAATGTTACGAATACTTTCATCCTAATGGGTTGCTCCTCCTCCCTTATCCATGTATCTAATAGGTCCTCATCATTAAAAATATAGTTTAGATCAATTGGAATATAAAAATCATCATTGTACTGATACGTCAAAGTTATGACTCGCAATTGCATATTGTAGTGCACAAAAATTAGCTTATGCAGCTTCTTCATCGTCACTCGGTTGTGAAGTTTTATAGGGATCGGCGACTATGTACTCCAATTTCTTTCAAGCCCTAATGATGAACGTGTTTAATTTAAGACTTTAACTACAATTTTTTATAGACTGGGGGACTTTTTCACCATAGTTGATCCACCATTCAAAAAAAAAAATTTGTTGGACAATATTAGTATTTGTAATTACTAATAACAAATGATACTTTAATCAATACATATAATTTAAATAATAAACTTGGATGGAAGACATGTAGTGCTTTCTTAGGGAGTGCATTCACAAACACTATGTCTATCAATATCTAATTTGATATGCAAATATATATATGAATAATATATAGACACATTATAATACAAATTATTAAAATTCTCATACCTTGTTAATAGCCCTTGCTTGTTTATTTAAATCTTGGTCCAATCTTTTAATAACCTCTTGTAGACTAGATCTCACCTCAGGATGATTGAAACATTGATTGGAACACTGAAAAACTGGATTTAAGAAATATGCTGCAAAGTTTTGATAATTTAATATTTGTGAGTTCAATACCTATAATTTCTATTTAATAAGCAATGAAAAAATTATATTTTTGAATACTTTACAGGAACGTGCATGTGTTTGTCGAGTTGAGTTTTCCATTTTTTGTCAATTACATCCCCCCAATATTTTATCTATTTTTGATTGAATTTTCTATGGCTAATTTAGCCCAATCCATTGCCTCATATATAATTGATAAAGTGAGTATTTGGTCTTGATCTATTATCTTTAAGACCCTTACAAGAGGCTCCATAATGAATTAGACTTCTTTAGCCTTCTTTCAAAATTGGGCAGTTAAAATAAGGTTTGAGATCTTATCTCTTGTCCTCCTCCTATTCTTGTCCTTGTTGAAATCGCACCTTTCATTGGCGATGCACATTCTTTTCAAGTCAAATTCGTAATGGATAAGGCTTTCAATGTCGATGAATTAAGTAACAAATCGTGTTATGCTTGATCTCAATAAATCTCTCACATATGTTGTTTCATTAAGGTCACCACTTTGAGATTATTGTAAATAAATGATGTGATCATCTTCGCATCATCTATGGTCTCCTTGATTACTTTTATCTTACCAACATTTTCTAGCATCAAATTGATGCAATGGGCTGCACAATAAGACAATAAAGTTCAGAGATTTAAGAAAGAATAATTATGGAGAAACTGTGAGAGGTGAGGATAGAATTTTTTTTCCAACCTTATCTCTCACTTTTAACATCTATCTGATATTACAGGTGGTAAGTTGAATTCTCAGCTTATAAAAGCACAACAATGGTCAAGATTAATTTAATTTTCATTTGCTTTGATTTAATGGTATAAAATTCATCCCAAGATTGATTCAATTTTCATTTACTTTTCATTTATACTTTAGTGACTTGAAACGAATCAAGAATCGTAAGTTTATAAATTACAGAAAATGTTGTTAAGGACTTTGTGTTGACAATAAATTAACTATAATGGGGCATGATCACAACATCTAATCGTCAAGACTCTTGACTTCGTGGCAAGAATGTGGATCATAATCACATTGTGATCTATTTTCTAGCTGTGAATCATCTCTTCAGTTCTACTATCTTAATAACCACGCCATGAACTTAGAATTGTGTAGTATACCCTATTCACCTTTCAAAGACTCACCATTTCATAGGCTTCTTCAAAATTGACAACATAGAAATAAATAACACCCAATAGTGCCCATTATTTTAGGGGATTGGGGGGGTTGATTGAGTATAGGTGTAACCTTTGACATTATTTGCATAATGCGGGTTCGAACCCACAATCTTAAGGTTATTTTGCTGAATTTCAACCACTGAACTAGCAGCCTCCTGTTGTGTTCAAAACTCACAACATATAGCTCCAAAATAGACTTGTTGTTTGCAAGAATGTGAGAGAATAGGATCTAGCTTAAAAAGCAATAATATTTCTTTTTATGGGTTTTTACCATAAAGCACAAAGCACAACCACATCGTTTGAATCCAACGACTTACTTATAACTTGAATTTCTCCCCAATAAATCTTTTAATTGACACTGTAGATCATTTGGACTCAACAACTTATCTTTCTAACTTGCGATTTTTGAACTCTAGTAAATCTTTCGACAACTCTTATTTCAAAAATATTTTAATCGCACTTATATTTTGGCCACAGTAAAGCTGTCCACTTACATTTTAACCACCCTTTTACATTTGAGCCACAATAAAAGTGTACACACTTGGCTAAAAGAAAAAGTGCACATTTGGTTGTGCGTTGCACGTGGGAGACCACTAGTGAGTAGAATAAGAAGAGAGGTTGGGTGGATGCTATTTTTTTTTGTTTGAAAGCATAAAGTACTTTAAAAGTGTCTTGTAGGCTTCTTTTTGAAGAAAAAGAAAGGAAAAATGAGATATAAAATAGGCAAGTGTGACTAATCTAACTTAGATCCAAAATAAGTTAGTACAATACAGAGTCTGTGAATCCTAAACTTCCTCAGAAGTTTTCTTTTCAGCTTCTTGATGGAATTGAATGAATTGGGTTGATTTGTGCGATTAATGTGCGAGAATTTTTGGCCTGGATTTCCAATAGCCAAACTGTAGTACTGTCTAATAAGGTGAATGACCAAACTCAAGCACTTATTATGGGGATTAACTCGAGTACATGCCTTGAGGTTTAACTCAAGTCCTTACTTTGCAAGAGCAACCAAACTAAGGTACTAGTCGTTAGTCGACAAGCCATTACACCAAGGCCCTTAGGCGCAAAATTTTTTAATTCGGACTTTTGGGTTCCTTACTTTGGTATATGCCCTATGGTCTACCTCTTTTGTGATTCACAAGAGGAGCTCGGGGATCTATTTGATGCTAGTTCATGTTGTGAGTGAAGAATTTATAAAAACGTGAGTGAAAAATTTATAAGAACTTGTACAAAATGTGTTTCACTAATATCAGGATAGTAGGGCTTAAAAGAATGTGAGAATGAAAAAGTTTGTGTTTGTCTTCAAAAGTTGTCATTTGATGTTTCCCATAGCTATTGGTGGTTTTGTGCATGCTTGTAGCTTAACAAATGTTTTATCGTGAGGTGCTCTCTTACTAGTCAAACTCATGGAGTCACTCTCTACTAATGTCTATTTGGATCTTGTTGTGGAGTTGTCGACATTCCTCTATTAGGATCATTGCTAGGCGGAAAGCACAAAATTTGTCTTCATCTCGTTTCCTCAAGTCTCCCACGAGTCTCTCAGGCCATTGGAGTAGCTTGGTTGCTGGCTTGGTGCAGCACATGCTCCTGAGGAGTATTCAAGAGGTAAAGATTTGTATTTGAGCAGGTGAGTTCAAGCCTCATAAGAGAATGTATCGGTTAATGATTTGTAAATGATAGAAGGCAGTCATTGAACATTTGTATTACAAGAAAAAGTTAAATTAAAACTATTAAATAAGTTTGAAGATCACCAAACTAAATGGCGGGCTCATATGGACATGGGACGGCCTCTTTTCAGTGCTAGTAAATAATCGTTTGTGATTACAATTTGAGATTATTTAGATTGTGAGTTGGTTTAGGATTTCAGTTACAATTTGGGGTTGTGATTTTTTGGCGATTTGGATTATGAACCCACCTTGTGTTGAGACACGTGGCCCTGGTTTGCGAGATGCTTAGGGTATCTACAATCCCAGTAACTATGATCTGGTCCATTCTTTTTCCTGGATCTGTTTTGTCGGCTTGGGGACATTTGGATCTTGTCGAGCTAAGGGCAGGGAAGTAATTGTTATTGTCTTCATTTGAATGAGCTAGATTTGAGCATCAGTGGTTACTTCCCTCCATTCTGGTGGGTAGGAAAAGATCAAAATGTCGTGTCGACACGTCCGAAACGTTTCAGAATTTCAACACACCGACACGAAACATGGGTTGAATCCCAAAATTCTAAAGTTTCAGTCGAAACGTCACTGTGTCGGACTGTTTCGACCGAAACATGTCGAAACACCTGTGTTACCTTTTATATATATATATTTTATATATAAGTAATAAAAAATTACATTTAATACCCCACTACATTATAATTTTTTACTTTTAATTATACATAACTACCATTAATTTAATTTGATACCTTCCATTATTTTTTTTCCTTTTTATAATTATTCTTTTATGTTATTATTATTTGTTAAATTTTCATATTAAATAAACGCAAGTAATTTTATTAATTATAGCTTATTTGTTAAATATCTAGAATTAAGTATTTATGTGTTTTAGTCATTGTGTATACAATGATTTTAATATTAATGAAATAATATTATTTATTAATTTGAAGACACAATTTAAATCAATAAATTAGTATTATAATAATATGCTGCACTTAGTATTATTAATTAATAAATTAGTATTATAATAAAATTATATTATTAATTGGATAATATTCTAATTTAAATAATTTTCGCCTTATATCAAACCTTTTTTGCTTCCAATTTAAGTTTATTCTTATATAAATGGATGTTAACCGAATAAATATGTTAAATTTATCAATTATTTAGCTTATCTTTATAATAAATGGATTATATTTGTATTTCTATATGTTTCTACGTGTTTTCATATTTTTTCTGTGTTTCTATTGTGTTTTTTAAACATATCCGTTTTTTAGCTGACTGAAATTGTATATCGAAACGATATTTCAATCCTTGTGGGTAGGTTAGTGTGCTTTTGTGGGCTTGCCGTTCTTTGTAGAGAAGTTTGATTGTTTTTGATTCTCGGTCAACCTGTGCTGCCTGAGTTCGCATTTGGAGGAGGGTAGCTTTATGCCAATCGGTCCGCAAGTGAGGGGTTTTGTAACTGGTGATTTATTTGGTACGTTTTTGGAAGCTTTGGGCATTCCAGGCAGGTATTTTTGACTTTCTGAGTACCTGATTATGGAAGCTATCTCATCTGTGAATGATAGGTTTTGTGGAAAGACGACAACTTTGTCATTCCCATAGTAAATGCCAAACTATTGATGTCAGAATTTGATCAACAGTTAATAAAAGAAGATGTCTTGCTGGAAAACTGCAAGGCAGAGAAAGGGAAGCAAGAATAGGGGCTCCCGACTCTGGTGGAGATCTCAATGCTTAAGGTAGTAATCGTTTTGAGAGAATACACCAAAAGGAGGTGCTTTTGGGGCTTCTGAAAGCATACCTTACTAGTGTAAGAGAATTGGCTCCAAATAAGATGAGTCTGCCGATCAGAGGAAGATCTCTGGAATAGATAAGTGTAATGGAGGTCGATCTTTATAGAGATAAGAGTAACATGTATTTATTTCCCTAATTTAGGTTGCGGTTATGTGTGAGGTGGCTTTGACTGGTTCCATTAACCTGAGTTAGTGTGTGCTAAGATGAGCGATTGACTATTTATAGATACATGATCTGCTGAGGCTGGAGCTGCCCAAGCTGAGCCAAGAAATATTATACATATTGTTATTATTCATGAGAAATGGGTTCCTGCTGTTACTTTCTTAAATAGCTTGCATGGAAAGTATTCCTCATATCTTCTCTTATTGAAGTGCAGGGGCTTAGTGGCTCTGCATCTCTGCCTCATGGTACTGGGAAGGTACAGTCGACGCTTGATGAAATATAATATTCATAAATGATGTTCTACTCTAAGATTATCTGATTAATTTTGTACTTTCTCAGGCTTTTCGGGTGGCTGTCTTTGCTGAAGGGGCAGCTGCAGATGAGGCCCGAGCAGCTGGAGCTGATGTTGTTGGTGGTCAGGAGCTTATCGAGGGAATCAAGAATGGTAAAGCACCAATGTGAACACAGAAAGCACATGCAGAATGTCACAACTTAAGGGAATGATTTACTTAAAATGACCATCCAATATCCAAACTTATTACTTAAAACGACCATCCAATACACTAAACTTAGGATAGGTCTTTAACGTTGACATTCATTATGTGCAGGCACTGTTAAGGTCGATTTTGACAAGTGTATTGCGACCCATCAAATAATGCCGCTTGTTGGAAAACAGGTTTTTGGAATTTTAATTGTTTTATAGACTGGGCAATGAATCAAATTGTTAGCCAACTATAAGGTATTATGTTTTCCACTTTGCAGATATCAAAAGTTCTTAGGCGATTGACACCAAATGCTAAAGTGAGTTTGAATTTTTCTCGCTTGATTTATACACCTTGCAGATGATCCATAGCATTCTCCTAAGTATTTTTTTATGATATAGAATGGTACTGTGACCAATGATATTTCGAGGGTGGTGAGAGAGGCAAGACGCAATATTGATTTCAAAAAAGACAAATCTGCAATTGTGCATGTAGGGCTTGGGAAGGTACAACTATTTTTTTTCCTGTTTTGTTCTAATTTATGTTAACATTAAAAATGATTCGTGACTTGTTTATTTGTGGGACCTGACCCATTCACTCCGAAACAACAATATTTTACAGGTTACTTTTCCAGAAGAGGCTCTACGTGAAAATGTGGGTGCATTTGTGAATGCTCTTTTGCTTGCAAAGCCTGCTGGCTTAAAGAAAAGTAAGTGATCCACATTTTTTGGGGTAACATAAGTGGTGTACGCAACATGGTTGCTAATTTGTTGTTCACGAGATGAAATGAAATGGAACGAAAATATAATGGTATGCTCCTAAAACATAATTACACACCAGGTTGACAATAGGTGATCTAAAATCACTGGGGACGGAGGGACTGGCAGGTCTTTTGTTCCGTTAACCCATGGAAAATGTGATCATCCTCATTTTATGGCCTGTTCACAATTTTACTTGCACCTTCTATTCTTCAGGAATTGGACCTCGTCACATTTATTTTTGTTTAAGACTGACTGGGGAAGAAGTCGGTAATATTGGTGGGGAGTTTGGTGTCTACGTCATTGTTAAGTAAAAGTTTGTGGGGCACCTTTAGTTATTGAGCTATCCTAACATATTTTTTCTACCTTAATACTTAAAGATTCAATTCAAATATGAATTGTCTCATATACTTGTCAGTCTATTGGGAAATTTCGGCGAATGGGAAATGTTAGCAAACTCTTTTCATTACAGAAAGCAACATTGAAAGTTGAAAATAACAGTTAGGTTTGTTCTCCTCTCTCTTAGGAAGCGGTCATAGCCAAAATATGTTTTCTATTTTCATTCTTTTCTGTTTTTTTTGGGTTGAATGTCAAATAGTCAAATTTGTTTATTTAACAATCTCCCAACTTTCCAGCCTCTACTCTTTGTCTCTTTCAAAAAGTTAAGATCAAAATACTCCAATTCTCTAATTGCTCTTTGCAAAATTCCACAAGATCAACAGCTCACATTTGATTTTCAACCCTTTTGAATGATTAGATCGTAGTTTCTCAAATTTTAATCATATATCTAAGTTTTATGTTTGTCCTCACATTTCTACATTTTGCATATATACCGTCTCTCCCATCGATCTAAATGTAAGATCCCATTTTTAAATACCTTGGGGCTATCACACTACAGTTCTTACTTCTCTGTGTAATCGAATTTCCTCCAAGAAATGTGCAACACAAGTAGTTGATCTTCTATCTTATGGAGAGCTAACCTAACCTGCGTCAGTAAAGCCAACCACTTCTAACTTTCCACAAGCTTTGTACAACATTCCTTGACCAGGAGCTTCCCCGATGAGGTACTCTGGGAGATTCCATGAACTGACACACTGATATTAACTTCAAATGAGATATCTGGTTTGAGGATGGTTTTCAGCTTACCCGCTAGTCTCCTATATCTGTCTGGATAATGAAACATCCCTCCCTGAACTGCTGTCAATTTTGTGTTTGATTCCATGGTAGTATCATATGGTTTTGTCTCTTTAAGTCTTGTAAATCAGCTCACCCTATATGTTCTCTGGCCTCCCCCAAGCTCAAATCCTAGGTATGCTATTGCACCCTATATTATTCATCTTTAAACATTCTGCTTTTTTTTTCTGCACACCCTTTGGAAGTGATTCTAATACCCCTGGCGTATAAAATAATGAAGTGGCCCTCATACTTATTTTTTGATACCAGTTCATGGTGAGTGGTTAACCTGATTACACCCATGCGGGTCTTGCATAGTAATATAAAGTGACTGCAACTGTAGATCCACATGTTTGGATGTTAATCTTTGTTGTTTCTTAGAGAATGCAAGTTTTTGTTCATGATTCTCTTGCTGGATGGCACTGGTCCTTTCATTGCCGTTAATACTTTATATTCCCTTCGATGCAGGTTCCAAATATGCTGGGTATGTGAACTCCTTCCATATATGCAGCACGGTAAGCTCTTGAATCATGCTTTCAGTTGTTTTGGTGCAATATTAGACCCCTAGAAAGAAGTCAATTATAGAAATTAAATGAATAACGTTTTGGGACAAAAAAAGCCATCTCAGAATGACAGATTAGAAGGAGATCATGTAAGAATATACTCCTGTGATCCATCGTGAAAAAGATGTATACCTTTGATGTGTGCTAACAGCTTATCTCAGAAGATATAAGGAATCATGGTTTGAAATTCAACAAGGGGTTGTGGTCTAAATATATCTGCCCACTTTTTTCAGTACGATTAAGTCACTACACATGAAGTGGAAAAAGGAATGCAATGGTGGCAGAAGGATGAAACCTTGTCTTCTAAGACCTTGCTTGACTTAGCTGCCAATCATCTGGGAACCACCAGGGCGTGGCTTATGATGGCAGGAAGAAAGTGCCCTTTTTATTTTTAGTAAGTTATAGAGATGAAGGAGATATTTCACAAAATTATGCTTCCTATTGATGTCCATGTCTGGGCCAGTTTCAAAATTTTGGTCATTGGTGTATGGATATGCCCTTCAAAGTAATGGACCTCCACCTTGATATTTGCTGCATTGTGAAGATATTTGATTTCTGTTTGTAGTAGCATCTCAAACTGGATGGCCGAGTTTAGAAGTGCAGACAGATGAAGGTCTAATATAAAAGCCTCAGGAACAAAATCTGAAAGCGAGAACAGTTTCCAAGGGTTCGCACATTATATCATTAGAAGGATTTACAGATGATGAAATGTTTAATTCATTAAGTTGAAGTGGCCTAATTATGTAGAACGAGCCTGTCTTGTATTAATGTTAAGCTTCATTTAGTAATGGCATAAGAAATCTATACATTTTGTATACGTGGATGAATAGATTCACGAGATTTTGGTAGTAGATGAATTATGATTTTTTAGAGAGAATTAGTTGAGCTGTAGCATTTCTGTAATGAGAATTGACAATTTAGGGTACCACTTTAAGTGGTATGGTTGAGTCCAAATTTAATAGTACATACCTTAATCTTTGCTGTCAAACTTCCATCATTACCAGCGTGAGATCTTCCCCCCCCCCCCCCCTCTCTCCCAGCCTCCCTTCCTCCGTTGCTTAGTTGAACTTCATTGGCAACGATCTTCATTTCCTGAGCTTGGTTTTGCTCCAGTTGGTGTTTGTTGGCGGGTGTAACCTTATTTTATTCTCTGGATTTTTTGCTTAATACCTTGTTTTCCATCTAACACAACCACATTCATGGGAATATGCAGATGGGTCCATCATTCCGTATTTCAATACAATCATTATCCATAGCTGCAGATCGCTATAACAGATTGCAACTGAGATGACATGGTAGCGGCATCATGTAGGTCTGATGTCAACTAATATATTTTGTTGTGTTTTCTTTAGTATGGTCTACAAAGCTAGGGTCTTACAATGTTTTCATTTTCCATCTGATTATTTGTAATCTTTTTTACTATTATTTTTATTTCCTATTAAGTTTCTTATAAATTGTTTTTTCTATGTTTAAGATTGGGGTTGTGGTCATGATGATTATAGGTTTATTAGGTTATATTTGTTTTCAGATACCGAATGTATCCCTACTTTGGTACAAGGCCATTCAGCTGATTTTGGATTTGGTTCGGGTTGTCTTTGGTTTACAATAATACAACTTAGACCTTATTTGGGGTGCTCACTGTTGGATTGGCAATAACCTCCATCCACTGGTGGGACGTGTTGCTAATCCCCTGATAACAGTTGATTAGGTTTCTAAATTTGGTTCAAGTAGTGTTGCTTGCTCCTTGGCTTGAACCCATTTTCTTGGTTCATTTATTCAGAGTTCGAATTTGTTGAATGATGAACTATTCTATTGTATGCTTTTCTATTAAGTTGAAAACCAACACCCTGCCCTCCAAAATAAAAAAACCTCCCAAAACTTCCTCCTTTGTTTGTGGTAATTAGAGCCTCTCATTGCCCAAAAGGGGATCCAATTATGTCCATTACACTTGTTTTTTATTCAATGTGTAATGGTGGATATATCACTTATATAGTGAGTTTTACTTGAATTATTGATAATGGTCTATAATTGAAGAAAATTAAAAGAAAGTGTATTAGAGGGATTTAAATTTCTACAGACAATAGCTGGATTGCAGCAAAAAATGTGATTATTGGAATTTTTTTCACACTAAATATATGATGAAATGAAAACTCATGAGTATGATTTCTTTGACAAATACTTGACTGTCTTAGAGCTTAATGGAAGGACAGGAATGGGCTGATAAAATTTGACCATGATGAACAAAAGCTTCAAGCCTTTCTAT
>CM042197.1:20025301-20051336 GCA_023539305.1 Ilex asprella | reverse complement strand
TTCCTCCCAGTATCCCAAGGAAAACGAGTCTTGCCAAGTAAGGACTAGGGGCTTACATATAAAGCCCAACAACTCCCTCTCCCTAGCCAATGTGGGACACCAGGACTGTGCATCCTTTTACCAGGAACCTCACAGGGCCAGTGGGCCCAAAATGGACAATATCTTGCCATGTGAGGGGGTGTTACAAGTACTTTAGTGTCTAATGAACCCTGATGGAAATGCAAAAGTACTGGAAGCAACTAACGTTCGAAAGCTAAAGGATGTTCGAACGTAAATCAATTAATTACACTAGTAACGTTCGAACACCCAATTATGTTCGAACGTGACTTACAGATCTCTGATGAAAATGCAAAAGTAATGAGAGCAACCAAAGTTCGAAATCCAAATGACGTCCTAACATAAATCAATAAATTGCACTAGTGGCGTTCGAACGTCAAACGGCGTTCGAACGTGACTTAATGATATGGGTTCCAGAGTCGCGCAAAGGAGGCCATTTCTCCACTATAAATACTTAAGCACGCCTCTATTAGCTCCATTTCAACATTTCTAACCCTAGATAAGCTTAGAGAGGAAGAAAGAAAGGGAAATACAAGAGATTCAAGGGTTGATTCAATTGTGAAAGATCAAATCTTCATCTTCTTCACACAAAATTAAGGAAACAAAGTAGGGGATTCTTCTCAAGTTCTTTCATTGAGACTTAGGGTATAATTATGTATGATTTCAATCTTCTTGATAATTATATGATAGATATACATGAGTTCTTGATTTCTTTAACATTGGAACATAGTCTTGAACAAAATATATGTGTGGGTTCAAGGAATATTTGTTCATGAATTTTCAAAACCCTAGTTTTTCCAAAATACACATTCTATTGTGAAAAATACATGGATTCTTAATGTCTAAATTCATATCCTTGATTAAATCATGTTTTCATCTAATACTTGTTCTTGTTCCAAGAAATCTTGAGTTTTGGCAAAACCCTAGAATTTTGATATCAAAATTGTGAATGATTTCTTGATATGATGTCTTGCATATTCTAATTCTTTTATTACTGTAGTATATTGAGAATAGTCTAATTGTGATACTTCAATAGTTAATGGAAATTATAATTGGTTAAGATTGTGGTTGTTGAGAATATTTTAGTTTCCTCTCTTGTATAGTTTGTTGTGACGGACTTGAATTGACTTCGAGAGCTGCCGTAGAGTGTTAGAGGTTAGTTTATCCCAGTGGGGGTGAGATGGTTTCCTAACACTTGTAGTGGATTGTTGTTTGTGAGAGCAACCACTATTGTTCACGTAAGCTCGAGGTTGAGGGATGGTATACATTTTCTGGGAAGGATTCGACAATGCCGTGGGAGACGATATACGCCCTTCCTAAAGTGATTTGAGATTGTGTGATTGTGATGGGTGAACGAGGTAGAATCGTTGTGTAGATTCCTGAAAAACAACTTACATACATGAGAATATGGGATGATGATACTGAACTATTTATGGAATGCTTTACTTCCTTACATGTTTATTCCTTTAATTAATTTACTGTATTCCGTACACTTGAGATATTACAACTATCATGGTTTTATTCTAAAAATCTATATATGCTATTTTTCAAAAGAGACTTGTCATCTTTTATTTGACCTAAACCTTGTTGGGATTTGAGAGGGATTTCCTACGGACTTTTTATCACCCACTAAAAAGAATATCCTTTTCAAATTATGGTATAGAGGTGGAGCTCGGAGTTGATGAACTGATACATTGGAAAGCTCCAATAGAGGGGAACGTGAATCCCGATGTGGATATTTAGAGCTACATTTCCTTATGTTCTAGACTAGGAATTTATTTTGAGACAATGTAAAGTTTAATGTTTTTGTTTTTCCGCTGCTAGATAATAGTTAATTTTTGGGATGTAATTATCATAGTTGGGCATATTCTTTTGGATGATGTTGTATATATTATGGATGATGAATGAAATTATCTTTGGTTATGAAGTTCATATAGTTGCTCTCATGATGTGATTGGTTCTAAATAGTAATGTCGTCCAAGGTGAATTTTGGAGCGTTACAAGAATTATACCGAGACCTCTTGAGGTTTGTCACTTGATCACTCAGACCCTTGATATTTAAAAATTTATATAAAAAAAACATAATTAATATATAATTATATTGTCTATTAAAATTAAACTAAAAAAATTAAACAGATGCAGAAAACCCATCTCCTCTCTCTCTGTCTTCACAAAACCCATCTCCTATCTCTCTCTTCATAAAACCCATAACTCTCTCTCTGTCTTCATAAAATCCACTCCCCTTTAAAAACCAAAAAAACTCTAAAAATCTCTCAAGAATTCATATATTCAAATATATGTAGATAAGTGAACACCTGGAAATGTAGGTATGGCACAAGAAGTTGGTGATTTCTCAACCTCAACAAGGCACATACGACAATTATAGGCGATCGAGAGACGACTATGGTAGCAAAATTTGGGAATGTCGACATTGGCGACCTCGCAAGCTTGAAGGACAATCATTCTTTTAGGGATTTTGAGCGAATAACCATCGACACAAAACCCATCTCCTCTCTCTCTCTTTCTTCACAAAACCAACACACCCAGATGCAAAAAAAAAAACACTGGAATGGGTTTTGTCTGAAAAAGAAAGGGTAAAATAGTCAATTCACAAAAAAATCCCATATTTTCTCCATTTTTCAGTCCAATTTCAGCCCAAAAATGAGGGGAAAATGTTTGGTAGGCAGCAGGGAAGACCTTTCCCTTCAATTTTCCATTCCCTCCCATTTTCCCTCCAATCCAAACAATTGAAAGTGAAGCCTTCCCTCCCACTTTCCTTTCTCCATTTTTCATCCTCTATATTTTTCCTCCAACCAAACAGGGGGTTAAATAAATAAAAAATCCGAACATGAAATCAAATTCCAAAAATTATAAAATAAAAGACATCATGAATGACATCAAAGGTGACATAAATATACAATTTGCAGTAGTGCAATAAACGTCCTTACTAACATCATCCTCAATTATAGCTAAGAATGGCTTTTAATTATTTCTTCTTTTTGTCATAATTAATTTAACTAATGTCCATTGAATCAAACATTTCCAAATCCAAGTCTTTTAAATTCTAGAATGCACCAAAATGTAATTCTATGTCTTCATTGTCATTAAATTCCATTGTATCATGAGAATCCTCCTAATCATGGAAGATTCTCCTACACATGAAAAAAATTGATAATCATTATTACAATCATAATTCTATGCCCAAATCTAGAGAATTCTGAATTTGGCATGGTAATCAAGAAGCATTTCTCCTTCAAAATTTCTCAAATTAGAATTAATTAAGTTTTGTGAATTCATCATAGCAGGAAGCAAAACAATCAACCAAAATTGAGAAGTTGGTCCATTTATTTTACACCAACTATAAAACTAAATTGGCAGATCTTTAACAGTGTAATTATTATGCAAAGAGAAGAAGAAAAACCAAGAATGTTTCTCGAGTGTATTTTGATAAAGGTTTGCATTTTCCCATGCATTCATGTGATCCCAATAATTATATGCTTCCCCAATTTCTTTAGGAAGATACTTGGGTGCTTTCAAATATCTTTTATTGTTGAAATTTGTTCTCCAATCAGAAGTGTGCATTAGACACATAATTTTTACCTTACTGTAACAAATATGATCACTATTGCAATCATTGTGAGAAATATTGATTGAATTAGTTTCATATAGAATTCTTTTATAAAAAATACGATTGCGCTTACCCTTAATAAAGATGCGATCATAATAGAAAATATATTTTATCAAATATATATGATACCAAGAGTAAATCCCAAGTACGAACCTGACAGGTTAGGTCAGTAGGTCGTGTCAAGAGGTCAGACAAGATGTCTAGGGGCCACACCGGAAGCTCTCCTCAGACAGGGCAATAAAGAAGAGGTGAGGAAGATAGCTGGCTAATAGCAAGCACCCCCAAAGTAGTAGGAAATCAAGACACCAAATCTCAATCAACTAAGATCTTCTCCTAAAATCAAGAAAGATCACACGGAAGAAGGGCAAAGATCTCGCTGGAGATCTCTTAGAGGTAGAAAAAATGCTATAAATATGATATATCACCTCTGTCAAAGGGCGAAGAAACCTACTTGTATAAAAAGACAACATGTAAAACCTTTTGGGAGATATACAAATCAAAGGAGCATGAGCCTCCATTGAAGAGTGGACTCTTTAAGCCGGTGAACAACTATATTTCTTCTGTATTACACTCACCATACCCCATATAATCATCACATCCATATTTCAGTCCACGAACCTAGTGGCTCAAATCCAATCTCACCTTCAGCTCATTCACGTGAAATTAGGTCAACAGTTTGGTGCCGTCTGTGAGAACGATTGTTCTTGTTATAAACACACTGGTCTTATAACATGAACTGAAGTCAAGGAAATCACATCCAAACCTAGAATCAGCAAGAAGCCACCAGTGGAAGGCAACAGGAGAATCCTCCTGGCCATGTCCATATTGTAGGAGATAATCCTCATGGGGAAAATCCCCTTACAATTGATGAGATGGAGGCCCTTCGCATAGCCAACCAGTGTTTACTCCAACAAAATGAGGAGCTCTTGAAGCTCCTACAAGGTCCATAATAGACACGACCAGCCCAAGGGGGTTCTCCACAAGGGGAACCTCAACGTTTTGATCTCCTAAGGGAAGCAAATGAGGGGTATGAAAATAGCCAGGCTCCTCCCCCACCTCCCAGGGCTGGTAATAATGAAGAGGCACAGCGTCAGGATAATGGGATCGAAAGAAAAAAACTTCCCTACTTTCCAACATGAAAGGATGGAGCAGTATTGGGAACAGTGCTTCAAGGACATTCAGCAAGAACTCAGCCACATGAAAGAAGCCATAAGGGGTAAAACCCTACTTACGATGGATGCACTGGAGCAGCAAACTGAGTCCCTATTTACCTCGGGAGTATTACACTTCCCCCTTCCCCTGAAGTTCAGAATGCCGCAAATAGAGGCATTTGATGGGACGAAAGATCCTATGGACCATCTCAATACCTACAAAAATCAGATGGAGTTGTATGGGTATCAGGATCTAGTACTCTGTCGTGCCTTTGCCATTACTCTAAAGGGACGACCCTTGTCTGGTTCTATAGGTTTCCCCAACCCCAATCTCCTTTTTTAAATAGCTCTTTATCTCTTTCGTGTCTCACTTTATTAGGGCTAGGATATATAGGAAGCCAAGTTATCACCTATTGAATGTAAAACAGGGACCCCAAGAAAATCTCTGGTCCTATGTTCAAAGGTTCAATTCAAAGTCACTAAAGGTAGATATCCCAAATGAAAAGTTTGTTATTACTACATTCATTGCTGGCCTGGGAGTGTAATCCAAGGATTTGATGTTCTCCACATCTAAGAACCCTCAGGTAAGCATAGCCGAAGTGCTGGCAAAGGCAGAGAAATACATAAATAGTGAAGAAGCTTTCCTCTCCAAGGTAGGGAGTTCGTCATCACAGAAGGAGAAAGGGAAGGAAGAAAAAAAAAGGGACCAAAGTCCCAAGAAGGAGAGGGAGCCAGCTAGGTCTCCACGAAGAGATTGAGATCACTCTCCAAAGTGAAGAGGAAATGTTCGAGACCGTTTAGGTCCTCCGCAACCAGAACTGCAATCAAGATACGCACCTCGACAGCTTACCCCTCTGACTGCTTTGGTATCACAGATTCTGTATAAGGTGAAAAATAAGAAGTTCTTGAGGTGGCCACCTCGGATGAAGGTGAACCTAGTAAAAATAGTCCCCACAAAGTACTGTGATTACCACAAAGACCGCGGTCATCACACTGATGACTGCATCCAATTGAAGAAGGAAATTGAGTTTCTAATCTAGCAAGGGCAGTTGCGTCGCTTCGTAGCTCATGACAATCAAAACCGAGCTCTTCCACCTCCACCACCTTTACAGCAAGCCTCAACACAGCATCAACCATCTTTGGGGGAGATCAAAGTGATATTGGGGGGATTTGTAGGAGGAGGGGAATCCAGCGCAGCAAGAAAGGATCATATGCGCAGAATCAGGGATGATGAAGCACTAGAAATACACACTGTGTCCAAAGCACCACCACAAAGTACAACCATCACCTTTTTGAACTCAAACTTGGAAGGTTTCCAACATCGTCATGATAACCCGTTGGTAATCAGGGCTATTATGGCCAATAGAACGGTACATCGAGTTCTGATTGACAAAAGGAGCTCGATAGACATCATTTTTGCCCCGACATTCGACTAAATGGGCTTAGGCAGGGGAAAACTAGAGCCTGTGAATGCTCATCTATTGGGATCCTCAGGAAAAAGAGTATTACCCATAGGATCGATTCAGCTCATGCTCACACTAGAAGACCCACCTTGCCAAGCTACACAACTATGAGATTCCTGGTAGTTGATGCCCCTTCGGCGTACAATATGTTTCTTGTGAGACCTTCTTTCAGTGCAATGAAGGCCATCCCTTTGGCCTACCATATGGTTATGAAATTCTCTATCGAGAACGGAGTGGGAATGGTCCGAGGAGATCAGCGTGTGGAGAGAGAGTGCTACATTGCATCTATGAAGATGAAAGAGGTTGAGAACTTCCAACTGGATGAACTTTACATGAGAGATGAGCTGGAAAGCAGACCAATGCCATCGAAAGAGTTGGAGCCCGTTCAGCTTGATGAAGAGCCGAAACATCTTGTTTACATAGGATCCAAGCTGAGCAGAGAAATTAAACACTTTTTATATAATTTCTGAAGAAAAATGTGGGAGTGTTTGCTTAGAAACAAGAAGACATGAAAGTGATAGATCCCATCATCATCACTCATAAGCTCAGCGTGAATCATATCTATAAACCCATTAAGTAGAAGAGAATTAGCTTCCTCCCAGAATGACAGAAAGCCATTAATGATGAGGTCAGCAAGCTTCTTTGCGCTAAAGCCATCAGGGAGGTAGATTATCCGGTTTGGCTAGCCAATGTGGTCCTCATCAGGAAGACCAATGGCAAGTGGCTCCTTTGCATTGACTTTGCTGACCTTAATCGTGCTTGCCCTAAAGAAAGCTTCTCGTTACCTTAGATTTGATTGTGGATGCCACCGCAGGGAACGAACTCCTCAGCTTTATGGATGCCTTTTCGGGGTACAATCAAATTAAGATGGACCCTAACGACTAAGAAAAGACCTGCTTCATAACCGAGCAAGGGACCTATTACTACCAGGTGATGCCTTTTAGTTTGAAGAATGCTGGAACCACTTACCAGTGTTTAGTGAACAGGATGTTCCGTAAACAAATTGGGGCCACCATGGAGGTCTATATTGAGGAGATGTTAGTCAAATCACTAAAGGCAGAACTCCACATGGAACACTTAGTCGAGTCATTCTAGATTGTAAAGGAGTACAAAATGAAGCTCAATCTCGCCAAATACGTCTTTGGAGTGTGCATTAAAATTTATAGGTTTCATAGTCAACAGCAAAGGGATTGAGGTTAACCCAGCAAAGGTAAAGGCGGTGCTAGATATGCAGCCTCCATCTAACACAAGAGAAGTATAACGTTTGGCAGGAAGAATAGCTGCCTTGAGTAGTTTCGTTTTCAAATCAGACGACAATTGTCTACCCTTCTTTCAAGTCTTAAAGAAGGTATTCCAGTGGGACACCTAATGTGAAGAAACGTTTAGAGCATTGAAAAATTACCTAAGTTCCCCGCCTGTTCTGGTAAGTGACTTGATTCGAAATATGTACACCCAAGTGCAGGTGGTCAAGTTGTAGTAATAATTCGGTTTGAGTCCGGAGTCAAATCCACAGAGAACTTGTTGTGTTGGTGTTTCAAAGTAAGCAGTGGTGGAGACTAATGGATTGTAACCTTTGAAATTTGTGATTAAAAAATTGGGAGGTTTTTCCTGGATTAAATATGAAATTCTTTCCAAGAAGGTTTTCTAGACAAAATATAAGATTAATTTAAATGGAAGAAAAGTCACTCTTTAGTTCGAGAATTATGACATGTAATCAATTATCCAATTTATTATATTTATGCTTAATAACTCAATTAACTCCTGTGTCAATAGCAAGTTAATCGGAAGATAAAGATGAATTGTGAGAATTAAGACCATGATTCCGATATTCCATTCTTTAAATGAAACACAATAAGGGGGATGATTAAAGGGTAGTCATGAAGATCTAGCCGTGGTACTTGCCTTGAAACTAGGAGTCTTTCCATGCAAGAGTCATCCGTGTCATAGAAAGACTCTTGATTATACAAAGTACCTTAGCTTTACTAGATACAGTCAATCATCCAATAAACAAGGGGATAAACGTTAAGCTTTAGAACAGTGCATAAATATAACTTCCGGATAATTAATACATGCCCTTCACTTCTTAGTAAAAAGTGAATGAGAAACTACTCACTCTCCATAGCTTTGGTAAAGCTAGAAAAATGAGTGATGCTCATCCCTCTAAGTAGAGGACGTTTCAAAAATAAAAGCACAATAAACAAAGAGCTAATCTTCAACAAAAAATGAGTGAATCACGTTCCACCCTTCACGGTTTTGGCAAAGCTCTAGAAAAGTGGAAGAGTTCCACTCCTCTAAGAAAGAAGGGAGCTCAAACAATGGAAGTGCAAAACATAAATAAAGACATATATGTAATAGCATAAATGTAAAGACTAGAAGTAAATAACGAAACTACAATATTAATACAAGCCAATATAAACATAAATGTAAAGACTAAAAATAAATAAAGAAACTACACTTCATAAGTAAATGCAAATGCAAACATTAATGTAAAGAAAGGAGTGGGAGTCTAAACTTCTCAACTCTCTAGCAAAGAGGAAAATTAAGACAAAGAAGAAAATGTTAAGTGCTGCCTAAAACTCTCAAGTGCTAGCTCTCCTGCTCTCTAGTGGTAGCCCCCTTTGCTCTCCAAAAATGAGTGTATTTATAGGCAAGGAGAAGGAAAGAAAGGGGGGTGAATGAATAGTTCTCGTCGCCGAAGTCAAAGTGAAAACCCACCCACTCTGAAAGCAGTCTGTCAAGGACGTTCGAACGGTGGCTGACATTCAAATATTTTTGCTGTTTTTGTTCTAAGGGCGTTTGAACGGTGGATGACGTTCGAACATTTTTGCTGTTTTTACTCTAAAAGCGTTCAAACGCCAACTGGGATCTATACATAACACTCAGATGTCAAATGGCATGTGGTCCTTTGGGAAAATCTCCTGCTACACTCCATGCAGAACTTGTCATAGATTTGCTTCAACAACCCATATCTTCAGTCAGTCTGATCTCGTCAGTGCTTCAGTGGACGTTCGAACGGTAGGTGTCTTTCTCCAGGGCTTTGGTTCTTGGCTGCAACCCATCTTGTCTCAGCAGTCTGGTCTTTGCTTGGTTCAAATGGACGTTTGAACGGTAGGTGGTATTCGAACGTTACTACTCTGCTCCAAGCTCCTCAATTTTGTTCCCCAATGTGCTGGTGTTACGTTCAAATGTATTTTTTTATCACCCTTGAACCCTTCTTTCCCTTTAGAGCTTGAAATGTCATCATTAAAACTCCATTAAAGTATAATTAGTCCAAAGAGGGCATAATAATATGCTATATTTGAGTACTAATTAGTAAGCCCATTGGAAGGGAAAGTTTTTTCTCTTTACTTGACTGTCTCAGACTTCTCGACTAGTGCAACATTAGTTAGGGAGAAAGACAAAGCTCTGCAGCGGGCAGAGGAGAGATATCCAAAGATGGAAAAGCTCGTTTTGGCATTGGTTACAACCACCAGGAGACTTAGGCCATATTTCTAAGCTCATACTATTGAAGTCCCTATAGGTCAACCGATGAAGTAGGTATTACATAAACCAGAATCCTCGGGAAGGCTGGTTAAATAGGTCGTAGAGCTCAGCAAGTTTGATATTAGGTACAAACCAAGACCTACAATCAAAGGGCAGGTTCTAGCTGATTTTATCGTAGAATTTACGACAGTAGCACCCATGGAGGCGACACAGCTATTGCCTAACCTCCCCACGTGGAAGCTTTCAGTGGATGGGGCCACCAACGCTCAAGGCAGTGGTGCTGACCTAATTTTGACCTCCTCTGATGAAATAGATGTCGAATTTGCGCTTAGGTTTGTGTTTAAGGCCTCAAACAACAAAGCAAAGTATGAGACAGTTATAGCAGGACTCAACATAGCACACTCGATGGAAGCAGAGCAGCTTGAGATCTACAGTGATTCACAACTTGTGGTAAAGCAAATAGAGGAAACCTATAAGGCCAAGGGTGAGAAAATGACCCTTTGCAAGACCTAATCAAGAAGTTTGTATAGGTCAAGGTCGGACATGTCCCTAGATTAGAAATCTCTCGAGCAGACTCACTGGCGAGACTAGCAACTGTCTCATAGGAAAACTTGGAAAGATTGATACCAGTAGAGAACTTGGTAGAGTCGTCTGTAAGTGTTGAGAGAGAAGAAGTACTCCCAGTTATAGCCATAACGAGCTAGATGGACCCCATCAGAGAATATCTTCATAATGAAACCCTGCCAGTAGATCCCAAAGAGGCTGCAAAGCTGAAGGTAAGGTCAGCTAGGTTCTCCATTTTGCAGGAAAATTTGTATAAGCGAGGATTTTCGATGCCCCTCCTAAAATGTGTGGGAGGCGAGGATGCCGACTATATACTTAGAGAAATCTATAAAGGAATCTGCGGTAATCACATCGAAGCTCGAGCTTTGGCAGGGAAGGCAACAAAGCAGGGTAATTATTGGCCCACTATGCTCAAAGACGCCACAAATCTGGTCAAAAGATGTAAGGTCTGTCAAATACACGCCAATGTTCCCCATTGACCACCAGAGTTCTTGACCTCAGTGGTGAGTCTTTGGTCCTTCCAACAGTCGGGTTTGGACATACTTAGACCCCTCCCTACCGACGTTGGACAATGCAAGTTTACCAACATTCGGGCAAACTATTTCACCAAATGGGCAGAGGTGAAGCCCTTGGCAACAATCACAGAGCAAAAGGTACAAAACTTCATGTGAAAATCAATAATTTGCATGTTCGGGATTTCTAGAGCAGTTGTCTCTGACAATGGAAAGCAGTTTGATAACCCCCAAGTTCAAAAAGTTTTGTGCAAAGCTAGGAATAAAGAATTATTTTTCAGCTCCAGCTCACCTACAATCTAACAGACAAGCAGAGGTGACAATTAGAACAATTAAGGCAGCTCTAAAGACACAGCTCGAGTCGCTCAAGGAAAAGTGGGTAGAATATATTCTGGAGGTGTTATGGGCATACAAAACAACACCTAGGACAACAACTCAAGAAACACCGTTCGCTTTGGCTTTTGAAACAGATGCAGTATCACCTGTGGAGATAGGATTCCTGTCCCCCAGAATTAAGCTCGTAGAATCTAAGCACAATGATCAATCCCTTCTACTAAATCTTGATCTCTTAGATGAAAAGAGAGAAAAAGCTCTGCAGTGCATTCAGGGTTATCAGAGAAAGGCAGCAAGGCACTATGACAGGTGGGTCAGGCACAAGAGTTTCAAGGTAGGAGATCTGATGCTTAGAAAGATTTTGCTTTCAAAAAGGGAACCCATGCACGGGAAATTGGGACCAAATTGGGAGGGCCCCTACATCGCTGCAAACAGAAGAAGGAAAAGTCTTACCTCATTCTTGGAATTTTGAGCATCTAAAGAAGTTCTTCTAGTAAGTCTCCCCTGTAATAGAAGTATTCTCAATAAAAACAACGAATTTTTGATTCATCCTTGTGTGATATTACATTTCGTACCAAAGTAATTAATAGCAGCTCAGTAGCTCAGTAGTTCTTCTACTAGCAGCTCAGTAGTTGATACGCATGGGGGATCAATAGTTGGAATCTCTAGAACAAGAAATTGCGTAGAGGCACTAACCTCAATCAGAGTTCTTGCTACCAGTTCAAGAGAAAAAGGGGCAATAATTGGGAGGCTAGCCGACACAAGAGCTGAAGGAGCTTCAGAAATGGCAACTGCAGAGGTGTATGGAAGAGGAGGAACGTTTTGAGCCAAGGCCTCAGCTTGGGGGGCGAACACCACAAGAGTAGTCTCGGGAGTAAGAGAAGCCAAAGTGTTCTCTCCACCCTTTGCCTAGGTTATCTCCCTTTCCTCCTCGGCGACTTTGCCCTCTATTTGTGCCATGTCAAAGACGAAATTCAGATCAGGATAGGCTTCTTCAGTTTTGTCCTGAAAAAGCCAGCCACCCTTTGGCCCACTCAGTAATGACATCATCTGCCAACTTGGCAATCAGGTCATCCTTCTTCTTAGCAGTAGTTCTCTGCTCCTCAAGCTCTTTTTGAATAACATCACTTGCCTCCACTAGAGTATCATACTCCCTTTTCATGCCATTATAAGAGCTTAATGCTTCAAGGGCATCCTGGCTTGCCTTGATCCAACCGCTAGTTTTCACCCTCCTTTGTCCTCCTCAACTCCTCCTTGACTTGTTGGTTCTCAGCCTTTAGGTCCTTCACGAGGGAGGTTGGCCTACTGATTGCGCATGTAAATCCTGCATTTGGGATTTAAATTCGTTGTTGGCAAAGGTTAGTTCCTCATTCTTGAGTTCAAGTGCCTTGGAAGCCTTAGCATGCTCTCTAGAGATTGGATCCGCTTCACCAAACCACTGACGTGAATAGCCATCTAGGTTTCGAAAAAATCACGCGAGCTAATAGTCAGTATGAGATTATTAAAAAAATGAGAGAGAAAGAAAAGGGGAGACATTGAGAAACCAGACGCCTATCGAGGCAACACTAAATAGGGCAGTGGAAACAGAAGCTCCAAGGGCATAGTGGCAGCCCTCTGAATGTCAGATTCTAGGATGACAGAGGAAATAATCACAGCAGCATGTTTGATATTGCTAATAACAGAGTCCCTTCCTGCTGTGGCCTTGAGAGGTTTCCCACCTGCAACTCTAAAATCTTTCAGAGGTGGCTGGGAGGACTCATCGGTAGAACTGGAGGAGATTGGCTGTGAAAAAATCTGGGTAACTGTCTCCAGAGCCCTCTTAACTTCTACCTGAGAAGTAGAAGGCAGGTCAACGTCGGATCTTACTGCTCCTCCAGAAGAAGAAGGGTTCACCCCTTGAGGGAGGGGGTCAGCGCAACGTTCTGAGAGCTCGGTGGATCCAATTTCGGCACCTTGGTGATAGTAGCAGGGCCAATACTTACCCTAACTTCCACCTTTCGTTTACTTCCACTTCTGTCCCTCCTCAGTTGACTCACCTCCAAACGATCCTTCTCAGTGGGTTCCATTAATGAAGAACTTGGAAGGGGAGGAATGTTGCCTGCCACTCCTTCAGTCCCAACAACAGAAAAAGGAATGGGAGCTTCGATTGTCACCTCGGAAAGACTAAACCCCTCTTCAACGAGGACACAAGGCTTGATGAGCTCTAAATATTTCACTGACGCACAACCTTCTAGGGCCCACAAAATTCATTTATCCTCAACACTAAGTTTGGGTGGAACACCTAAGCAAAATAATATGCACTAAGAGGAGTTAGCACAAAAAGAAGTCAAGGTGATTTTAGCTCCCTTAAAAAAGCGCTTACCCAAATTATTAGGTGCACTCCATGCACAAGGGACAAGCAGAGTATCCGAACTGTCTACGGGGTTGTACTCCCAGTTTCGACCACACACAAAGGAAAAAAGCTTTTTCCAACCCTTATGGGAGCTCGGGAGGTCAGAGATGATTAGCTTGGCTTACACCCGTTTGGAGATGTACAGGAAGCCCTCACTAAGGGTATACTTAACATCAAAATACTTCATAAGAGGGGGAACATAAGGAACCCCTAACTTATGCTTTTTGAAGAAAACGAGGAGGCCAACCAGAACACCCCAGAAGTTGGGAGTAATCTGGGTAGGATAGACGTTGAAGTGCTGCAAAACGCTCTTAATAAAGGAATGCAAGGGAAAGCGAAGACCATTCTCAAAAGCTACAACAAAGAAACAGACCTTCTTGGGTACTAACGAAACATAGGAAGTAAATGAGCCAGGGCACTAGTATTTGACACCCGGGGGAAATCCAAAGCGAGCACTAAAGACTTTCATGGAAAAAGGAGTGAGCTCGCTAGCACTCGAGCTCGCTGCAGCTTTATAAGTAGCACTCGCACCCTCAGGGCATATTTCTAAGCCACTCACCTTGGCTTTGCCTTTATCAGTATTGTGAGGCCTAGAAGAGGACCAAGAAGGAAGTTCTACCTCCTTCTCCTCGACGTCAATGGAGTCGACACCTGGAAAGTTGTCTATTTCCTCTCCCACTTCTCCTAGGTCGATATCCCCTTCAGCAGATCTGCTCCACTGAGGGATAACATAGAAGGGGATAGTCTCAGAAGGAGTAGACATAGATGAGCAAGAAAAGGGAAGTCTAAAAGTACGATAAAGAGGAGGAATATTCACAGAACACTCTCTAAGAGTCTGGGGGGCAACACAACAACTACCAAGAAGGAAAATTCTAGCAGTTGAGTAAGGGTCTAAGAAAAGGGGAATGTGAGACAGAGATTGACCTCGGTTCTTAAAGTAGCAAAAGCAAAAAGTCCAAAAATACAGCAACCATCTCTGGCTTGAGGGATCCAAAACTAAGAGACACAAAAGAAAAAGGGGGTGGAGCCAGGAGACGTACCTAATTTAAGATAAATGGCAAGCCAATTCGAAGAAAAGGGAAACACAACCAAAGCCCGAAACGCGCCAGCGGATTGAGGGAAAACCAGAGATCACAGGAAAAAGGAAAGCGTTGGGAAGAAGAAAAGCTTAAGCGGAGTGAAGTCGAGAAGTAAAATGGGAACCGTTGCCATCAACTCATGATCATTTAAAGCTAATGGGACAAAAAGGAGAACGTGCGCAGGAAACTAGGAAGTAAATGATAATTTGAAATCATCAAAATGTGTTAGCACGCGAATTGAGATCAGTAAGTAAGATATACCTAAATTGAGCCTCAGGTCAGCCCCTACCCAAGTTTGCTTGGGCTAGGGGTTGGAGAGCAATTGATGATACCAAGAGTAAATCCCAAGTATGAACCCGGCAGGTTAGGTTAGTAGGTAGTGTCAAGAGGTTAAACAAGATGTCTAGGAGCCACGGGTCAAGACCGGAAGCTCTCCTCAGACAGAGCGGTAAAGAAGAGGTGAGAAGGATAACTGGCTAATAGCAAGCACCCCCAAAGCAGTAGGAAGCAATAAACAAGACACCAAATCTCAATCAACCAAGATCTTCTCATAAAATCAAGGAAGATCCTACGGAAGAAGGGCAAAGATCTTGCTAGAGATCTCTTAGAGATAGAAAAAATGTTATACATATGATATATTACCTCCGTCAAAGGGCAGAGAACCCTACTTGTATAAAAAGACATCTTGTAAAACCTTTTGGGAGATATACAAATCAGAGGAGCATCAGCCTCCATTGAAGAGTGGATTAGCTGAGCTCCTTAAGCCAGTGAACCATTATATTTCTTATGTATTACACTCACCATACCCCATCTAATCATCACATCCAACTTTCAATCCACGAGCCAAGTGGCTCAAATCCAATCTCACCTTTACAATCTCACATTCGGCTCATTCACGTGAAATTGCATCATCAGTATATATAATAAAGTAGGTGAAATTTTGAATTTCAAAAACAAAGAGTGATTCAAATTGTTTCATGATAAAATAAAGACTCAACCAATGAATCACGTAATATCAACATAAAAGATGACTCAAATTATTTTAAATTTATTGATCCGATGAACCATAATAAATCTTGAAATATTTTCTTTGACTGCTACCCAATCTCAGTGACGCCTTATCAACTTTCAAAAACTTTTCCCCTCTCTTCATGTCTCCCCCAAATCTTCTCCCTATCTTCCAAATCTTCTATGCCTAATTTATTGTCTCTTTTACACCCTCATAAACCCCCTTTCTCTCATGCCCAATCTCAGTCACACCTTTCTCCTCTCTCACTTCATCGTCGTTGGCAGCCACCGTTGGATAGTCACCACCAAAAAAGACAGCAGACAATGGCCCTGCTAACGTCACTTCTAGCATCTATTTTAGGTATCTCACGCATCTCGTCTTCCTCAATTTTAATTGGTCTCCCTTCTCTTTCTCTCCTCTCTCTCTCTCTCTTACGTTCCCTACTATTGTAATCTAGCTATTCGGCAAATTGCCAAGTTGAATTTTTTTGCCAGTGGACTCATGGGTGCCTGTTTAGGTGTGTCTGTTTATTTCTCTCTATTGCAACTAATGTTTGCCAATTTGTGTGGTTGAGTTTCTGTTAATTCAAACCAATCAATGAACATATATTTTTGGTTCTTTTAATATGTTTGTGTTTTTTTTCATTGCCAAAATTTAATCATCTCTATTGAATCACTTGTATAATGATGTTTGAATAACAGGGCTCTCATTCTCTGTAGCATCCGGCACCGACTAAACACCGACATAGATCAAAAAAACCCACCAATGGTGCTCTTGACGATTTCCATCTATCAGCTACTCTCTCTCTCTCTCTCCTAACCCTCTTCTTTTTTTACCACCTCCAACCTGCAAAACCAACATCCCTATTGACCACCTTAATCAAATCCCCATAACCCACAACCATCACTACAATCCCATCTCCCATTATCATAACCACCCATCCCTTTTGATTCTCCTTTATACAAGATTATTTCAATATATGGGTTTTAAAAATTTGAATGGTTTTTGAAGATAGATTGCTAACGAACCCGATAAATCCAATTTTACAATAATTTGGCGGAACAAAAATAGTAAAACTATATGTTCGCCATTTTTTGTTGTCTTGATTTTTTGTTATGTTTCGTCCTCACTCTTGATTGTCCATTATTAGTGTTGCAAAAACAACACTATGTCCCAAATTGAATAATGGGATTGGTCAGATACACCTAGACCATCGTACCATAAGCACCCCTAAGTTCCATACTTCATCAAATTGAATGACACAAATGAAGTGTTTGTAGTAATGCCTAAAATAAGTTTATTGAGGGCAATCGAGCAAGAAATATACCATGGATGTCTCAAGTTAGTGGTTGTACTCAATTTTTGCATTAATTTTGCAGGTGGTCTCACATTTACTCCACCACTCAAGGGGCAAATTCATTCACTCTGCACCGTAAAAAGTACAAGTTGAGTTTTCTATGTTTTTGCATTCTTAATTTTGATAGTGAATGGGGATTTTTAATCTGTGTAGATAGTCGGAGCAAAGTCGGTGAATGTGCTTAATGTTTGTGTTAATTTTGCAGGTGGCCTTAAATTTACTCCTGTAACACCCCATAAACCACCCTAGATGACATTACAATCTAAAATCATTAACGTCATGAGAGCAACTAATAAAATTCATTCATAAAGAAACTGCATTCATCATTCACAATATCTACAATATCATCTCAACAGAATCGGCCAAGCCATGGCCTTAACATCCAAAAAAATATGCCCAAACTATGGCAATTACAACTCAAAATAATTGAACTTACACTTACAGCGGAATACAAAATATTAAACTTCCATTTGTCTCTAAAATAATGTCCTAGCGTGGAACAAAAGAGCATCTAGCTCTATACATCAACATCAGGATCCACACCCCATCTAATGGAGCTCCCCAATGGGTTAGCTGGTCAACTCTGGTCTCCTCCTCCCATAATCTGAAAAGATAGTATTAGGGGGTGAGCACTAAGCTCTATAGCAACATTCCTCCCAAACTCGTATAAGGTTTTGAAACATATAAAAGAGGTCGGTCTCATTTTCACAATTATCATACATAGCATTGAAATAAAACAGGGACATTTAAACAGATCTCAAGTTTAAATAGTAACAATAAATTAAATTAACAGTAAAAATCAAGTTTCCATAAATAAGCCTTTTACAATGATAAACCATTTCCACGAGTCTTGGTGAAATCTCATATTTCCAACAAATTCTTGTAGAAATCATTTATCATTAGTTGTAATAAACCATCGTCAATAAACTCATGTATAATTTCATATTCTCAAATGTATCTATATCTCAGGTATGTTGGTCGCTTCTCAGGAATCTACCGAACGATTATACCTAGTCCACTCATCACAATCACAAGCACTTTGGAAAAGGTAGTGTATCATCCCAATAGCATTGACGAATCCTTCCCAGGAAAAGTATATGATCCCTAATTCGAACTTAAGTGAACAATAGTGGTTGCATTCTCAAACACAACCCACTACAAGTGTAGGAAACCATCTCATCCCCACTGGGATAGACTAACCTCTACACTCTACGACATCTCTTAAAGGCAATTCAAGTCCGTCACAACAAACCATACAAGAGATGTAAATATTCACAAATTATCAAAAATCCTCAAATTTCTTATATGAAAATTTATAATAACCCATTGTAGAAAATACAAGAGATCACAACAGCATCATTTTATTACTCCACACAAAGTACTAAGATTTTGAAATCAATAATAAAAGAAAAATTTAAGAAGAAAATTCATCACTCTCCAAAACTAGGGTTTTAGAACAAGAAAAAAGATTCCTTGGGTATTCAACCCTAACTTTGCTCAAAACATGTAATATTTACAAAAAGACTAAGAGATGATGAATTCATATCATATATATCTACCATTTAGAGGAAAAACATACATATAAGCAAACCCTAACCTCAATGAACAAGAATGGAAGAAAAACCCTACCTTGTGTTCTCTCTTCCTTTCTTCCTCTCTAATGTTTTCTAGGGTTAGAGGGGCTAAAATGGAGCTAAATGAGGCGTCCTAATGTATTTATAAGGCAAAAACTGACCACAAATCGCGACTTTTAAATTGTCAGATTTCTTTCGACAGTATCGGTACGGTACAGTACCGGTACGCTGTTCTGGTACGGTAAACTCTCTAGACCTCGGCATACCGGTACACAGTATAGGTAGGGTTTGCCTAGTTTTGCCTATATTCTCTATTTTTTTTTCATTTCCAATCCATTCCAAACCCTTCCAAAACCAACCTAAACCTATACAATATATATTTGTGCATTAAACATAGTTGGTATAATTTTTATTACGAACTATTACACATATTCACGAGGTAAAACTAGCTTTAACTATTATTTACAATATTAGTATTTCCTACATTATTACATATATTAAATTATTATACAGTTTTATCATTATATTATTATAAACATGGGAGGGTTTACAACTCCACCACTTAATAAGCAAATTCATGAGTTTTGCACCGTAAAAGTACAAGTTTAGTTTTTTGTGTTGAATGAATAATTTATTTTAATTTCTCAATTATTATAATGAATGGGATTTTTCTATCTATCTCATTGGTCGGAGCATTAGTCGATGAAGTCTATTGAAGGTTATGCTCTTACTCTTGCCTAATATTTCTAGAAAGATGGGTAGGTGCTATATTTTACTTGAAACTTCAAGAAATCATTCTATGGTTAGTGTGTTAGGCAAAGAAGTAAATAAGAAGAAAAATGTACACATGGGGAGGACTATTAGAGGAACATAAGGCTTAAATTTTAGAAAATTTCTGTCATAGCCCTTCTTGCCCACAAAAGGTCGAGAAAGTAAGCTCTTCTGCCTTCATGGAGATTGAGTGTGTGATTTTCTTGGGAACTCTAGAAGATGTACTTACTTTTTTAGTGGATGATGAGAAGGCATATGAACCAAATGAAGTGATATTTGTAGCTATTTGTTCTTTACTCTTGATTATCCATTAGAAAATAGGCAACCTCTTCTTCTCTAGCTAGCATTGGCATAGACAAACAAATTGGTTTGTTGTTTTGAGTTTTTGTTTTTATGTGTTTCTGTGTTTGTTGTGGATTTTTACCTGTACATGTATGTGTCAGTTTATTAAATTGTGTGAATGTTTTTTTGGATTTGTGGAATTAGCAGTGGATTTGTTATTACAAGTCTCTTTTTGACATTCAATCTGATAATGAATTTGAGTTTGCTTTTATTTAGTTTTGTTTCATATTTAGTGAATTTATGAATCCTTGGCAATGTTTCTTTTCCCTTGATTGTGCACTGGCTTTTTGATTATCAACTTGCCTTGTGTATGAATGAGTTGTAGTGTCTCATAGCAAGCACCAAGTCTAACTATGCCAACTGAATTAGTCCCCAAATATAACTAATGTTGGCATTACTGGTGGTAAGGAGGGCCATCTCTGTTGCTTGGATTCATTTTTCATACTACCAATTTTTTTATATTTTCCTTTTTAGAGGAAATTCATGGTGCTCTGAAGGAAAAAAATGTATTTTCTAAAGATATTGTCCTACAGTTGTCTAAAGAGGAATTAAATAGGGGATTACGTGGAAAATGATGAAAACCAAGAAGTTTTACCCAGTTAAAGAGTTTCAAAAGTTTGTTAAAAAGCCCAAAGCTTTGTCAAAAAATTTAAGGGCTTATTGGTTGTATCGACTTAGAAAACCAATTCTAGAGTACCCTTAGAGGGCATGTGCTTAGAATTGATTGTCATAATAGGGAAGCTACGATGATTGATGTATAAATTCGGCGAAAGGGGAAATTAGGGCTATAGGCAATCAAAGAAAGATAGAAGTTGAGTATAGATTCAAGCTGAGCTTGAATAAATCTATCCAGAAAGTGATCGAGATAATCGATATTTGAGTCCTTCAACTGAAGGAAACAAAGCGATAATACTGAAATTGAAAGGTGTGGCTCCAACCTATATCCTCTAGGATGAGGAGTTACAATAAAACTGAAAGATGAAAAGAGATAACGCTAAAGAAGGAAATGCATGCCAGTTGTCTTAGAGCTCTCAAAGATATGTTGGAAAGTAGAGGGAAGAAAGGTTTTATATACTTTCCCCCACAATGGCTCTTTGGCGGTTGCGTGTGTCTGACTGACGTTTCCACTATCCCAGACACTAACGAACAGATGCATTTGACCCATAGCACATGTAACTCATTGGCCTAAATTAAGGGGCAACTAATGATGATAAATTACACACGAGCTTGGCTCATGAACTTTACTACTCAGAGGATAAGCTCAATGACTAGGAAAGACCTCAACTCCTAGCTCGTCAGCACCCTAGCTTGGATTAACTAATTCAAACTATTTTGAGATATTCACGCCAACAGACACTGAAGCTGTTCCACTTCTAGCGTTGCCTTATTCAAATTAACAGCTAAGGATCTTTAATGATCCACTATCTTGACCTATAAAAGGGCCAAACTGAGCATCATCCAAGTAAATTGATTCTGCCTAGTTAAATACAATCTCCTTCATTCATTCTCCTTCTAACTCTACCATTAGAGGGTCAACCATCAGAGCCTATAAAACCAGGGAAAAAATGAACTTTTTCTGAAAAATGGTAAAATGGCCATTTTGCCACTATAATGTAGGGTTAAAATACATGTTCTTTGGAGCATGTATGATGCTACGGACTTCGCTGTTGGATTCGTATCGCGAAATCTAGTCACCAGGACTAATTTTATAAAATTTCGAGATAGTCAAATTTTACACATCGTTCGAGGCGACTGGGTAGCGGGTGACCTCACAAAGGTCCCCAAAAATAGAAATTATAAAATTTTCTTGTAATTGGATAAAAATTTAAATAGAATTAATTTAAACTTAAATCAGGATGGAATGAATCGTTTCGGGGGAAAACGGGCCCAAACAAGTGAGAGACACTTAGCGTGATTAGGGCCAACCTTAGAAATTATAAATAGGGGCTTAAATTAGATATTTTGGGACAAAATATCTACTGAACTTCAGCTGGCTCCAACGTGTGAGAGAAAAGAGAGAAATCAAGATTCTTTCACCGATCCACAGAGTTCTGTCTATCGGAATTCGTTGACCCAAAACTTAAAATTGATCACCTCGATGAGGGCTATGCCTACGTACCAAAAACAAGGGATTTCACCGAAGATCCAAATAGGATTTTTGTGAAAATTAAATATTTTGGGCTTGGGAAGTGTTCTTGAAGGTTCTAAACTTCATTTCACGCTCCAAGAGGTAGGGTTCTTCCTACTTTGATTTAATTCTAACCTAGGTGTCCAAATGGATAGGTTAGATGTATAGAACTACCTCTGATTTGCTTATAGTCATGGAAAAAAGGAAATGAATATGGGAATGGTTTTAAAACAAATTCCTAGCTTAGAATTGATATGTGGTAATTAATTATGTAATTCCATGGAATTTGGTATTATGTGGGCATTCTATGTGTTTTGTAGTGTGTCTTGTGAATGAACATGAGTTTTTTCTTGAAGGTATAATAAAATGCCTTAGGTGGTTGAAATTGTTGTTTTGATTGAATGAAAATAACATGCTTAAGTTATGTGATAACTAGTGAAAATTATATGCTTATGATATAATTTGTCATGAAATTGGATGGTTATGTGTTAAATTAGTTCATATGACATTCATCGCATATGTGACATGATATTGTTGTTGCAATAGTGCATCACATTACATATGCACGGAGACATTGCATCACATAGGTGTGTGTGCATAGTGGTCATCAACACCACATTTGGTGATTGACGGAAGGCTTGGAAAATTTGGGGCGAAGGCCTACCTGAGTCGTATGGTTGCATGATAATTTGGGTTGAGGCTAGCAAAAAGGGATTAGAAGATCCCTCGGGTGAGAGACCCGGTGATTGGATACGCACTTCGTTGGTATAAGAGCCCATAAAGTGTGTCGGTGTATGCAGAACCATTGGTGGAAGTCCATGAATTCCGTGTCGGTTGGGTGTCGTTGGTGTAAGTCCATGAATATCCACCCCAAGAAAGACTTTAGGTTTGTAAACGTCATTTGATGTGTAACATAAATGACAGGTTCATACACATTAACACTTGCATGTGTTAAGGAGCCGGGAAGGGCTCGGATTGATTGCGTGAATGAGTCTTACCTCATTGCATGGCATGTGATAGTAAATTCCATCACTGAGTTGCAAACACTTGATTGGAGTTGTTGTGGATAATTGTTGTTGTATGTGAACACTTCATGTGCATCTAAGGGAAAGTAGCCTCTGTAGAGGATACTCTATTGAGCGTAGCTCACCCTATACGGAAAAACATTTCAGGTGCGGGGTACACGATAGCGAACGGCTCTCATCCGGACCTTCAACGGTGAAGAAAAGTTGAGATGTGGCTTTCTTTGACACTGGAAGGTTTCTAGGTTCTTTCTTTGTGCATCTCTTTCAAAAAAAAAAATCTTATCTGGTTACACTCTCTCTTGGTTAGATGAGTTACTACATTGTGTTAGCCTTTCGAACAATGGTGAAATTGATGGAATCATCACCTCCTTGCCCAAAAGGAAAGTAAGAGGAAAATTATATAACTATGTTGGGGTTTTAGAAAACTTGTATAGAAAGTATAGTGATGTTGTTATGTGCTGAGATCACTTCGGATGGATGAGTAGGGTATACACACACACACATAGAGAGAGAGTGTGTGGGTGTGAGTGACATTTGTCACTATGTAATTGTTATTGTTATTGTGTTATTGTCATTGTGTCTCCCTATTACTCTCACTATGTTTATGTTACTATCACTGTCCAATTCGTAATATCGTTGATCATGACATTAAGGGTAAATAGTATTTGTGACTACAATTGCCCTTGATGACCCAAAAGAATAGTGTTTGACAGTGACAATAAATATTCATTATCGTTGTAACTATTATTGTCTCAATATCACTGTCTTATGTTATTGTTACTATCTCACTTTTACTATCTATTTTGTAATATAGTTATTTATATCATTAAGGGTAAATTAGACTTTATTCTTTTAATTGTTCTTTAAGCCACAAACAGTACACACATGGACTAATTGTCTTAAAACTCCACAACTGTGAAACGACCTCCAATTAACCTTAAAAATTATACGAAAAATTGTGAATGGATTACACTTTCCAAAAATTATTTATCTTAAAGTCTACATCTCAGACTTTTCAGTCATTAAGTCCTCATTCTCCTAAATATTTGCTGACCAGGTACACATACGAGTTTTGTATATTTTTGTTTTACATAATTTCCCTTAACTTAATTTAAGCAAGATTTTGGAAGATTCATTATTTTTTTATCTGTTTTATTAGATAAGAGGTTTTCTAAATTAAGGGCTTAATTAACTTAATTCATGCAAGATGTGTCGATCAACGTTTTTTATATTCTCTGGTTAGTTATTGATGATTTATATCTTCTAAAATTAGCCACTGAATCTTCTACTCTCTAAGAAGTCATTGTGTCAATTTTGTTTTCAGAAACATCAACGATGTTTTAGAGCTATTAAACTTTAGGATCGTATTACATGGCAAATGAAAGCTCACAATTTCTATCAATTCTCACATATCAGGTTCGAATTTTTTTTTTTCATTCATTTTCTTTACCAAAGAATAAGTTGTTTTGGTCATTGTATAAATAGTTTTTGTGCTCAGTATTATAATATTTTATAAGCTTTCTCAATAATATCATTACAATCTCACTCTGGGTTGGATTTGCTTCTCATTATTGGAAATAATATTCATGATATTATCATCATCATCATCATCATCAAATAGTGCTTCATTATCATGGCACTGAAATCCTTCATCATACTTTTGTTCTTCATCTTTCTATTTTGCCAATCTTTCTTTTTCTTTGCATTCCTCCAAGTAGTTTGCTCTTTTTTCTTTAACAGTTTGATTCATGGTATTCCCATATCTCATTGTTTTTTCATATTTTTTTGATCCGATGTGATTTGGTTAATGTGACTTCACGTGATTTGATTAATGTGAGAACACAATATAACTTTATAGAGTGACTACTTCATAAAAGTAACACATCAATATCCACATCTCAAGGAAGCAACACCTACCCACAAACATGTCAACTAAAAGAGGTGTTTCAATAAATAGAATGTCTCAAACATTATAGTTATCCCTTTCATATAGAAAATGCGACATCATAGTGTGACACCATAATGAAACTTTAATTTGACTTATGTCATAGTGTTCAAAGAAAAAATGACGTTATAGAGTGGCTTCATAAAAGCAACACATCAATATCTATGTCTTAAGGAAACAACACACACCCACAAAAATGTCAATTGAAAGAGTTATTTCAAAAAAAAAAAAAACCACGCATCTCAAACACTATGGTTGTCCCCTTCATATAAAAAGTGTGACACCATAGTATGCCTTTACTTTGATTGATGTGAGTTTGTTCAAAAAAAAGTGACTTCATAAAAGCAACACATCAATATCCATGTCTTAAGGAAGCAACACATACCCACAAACATGTCAATTGAAAGAGTTATTTCAATAAATAAATAAATACATCTCAAATATTATAATTGTTCTCTTCATGTAGAGTGAATAAATAGTGCGATGCCATAGTGATACTTCAATTCGTAGACAATGCGACTTCATACTGTGACTTTATAAAAGCAACACATCAAAATCCAAGTCCTAAGGAATCAACACAAACCCACGGACATGCCCACTGAAAGAGTTACGATTTTTTGCCTATTTATTGTGTCAATACATCAGCATAAGTTACTGTATGATGTAACTCGTTCTTCAGCCATTGGATTTTTTTTTATTTTTTTTGTTTCACATGTGTCTGTCTGGTTTCAATGAAATTTGTTATTAATATAGTGTGACACCATAGAGTGACACCATCCATAAGCTAATTCTCTCTCTCTCTCTCTCTCTCTCTCTCTCTCTCTCTCTCTCTCTATCTATCTATCTTATACATATACTAGTTATTTCTCATACCTGAAAGCACAGAGTAATAAAAATGGTCAATAATAAACATATTTGTAATCATATTCAAAATCAAATTACAAAGATAGATGAGAGAGAAAAAAATTCAAGCATCAGTTGTAGTAGGGGTGAGCGATGGTAGGCGACAGTGGTGGTGGTGAAAGAAGATGATAGTTGTGATGGGTGACAACGACCGCGGTGGTGGTGCCAGTCGTGGGAGGCAATAGTGATGGTGGTGGACGACGATAATTGTGGTTGGTAGTGGTGATGGTGGGGCAGTGATTGTGGTGGGGCTACGATGGTGATGGTGATGGGTGACGGTGGGCAACGGGTGGTGGTGAGTTATGGTAGTGGGTGGTGG
>CM042197.1:19972062-20015301 GCA_023539305.1 Ilex asprella | reverse complement strand
TATTTAATATTAATCAAATTTATTTATTATTAATATTAACGTGTCGTATTATAAAATGATCAACTCTAATTCATTAATTTTATATTAATTTTTAATTTAATTATGATGTTATATTAAAAATTGACACCCGAGACTCACTGAATTTTCATCAATTTTTCTCTATATACAACAGGTGGTGGGGACATTCCTAGTCCCAAAGCATTTACTCAGATACTGAGGTATTCACCTTCAAAGTTCAACTTCAAACTGCTTTCTCCAGGGGATGTACTTGCTGAGGTCCTTCGCGCAAGGCCCTTCTATTATCGTATATTTTCATTCGCAACTAAAAGATCTATGTTATTCTACATCTACCTCGTTCTTGTCAAAATTTTCTAGATTTTACGCCGTCTCCTTGTTCTTATATATAATTTCATGTGGAGTCTAATTCACTTAAATTTTAATTCTTTGACAATATAAAGTTTTTTTAAAAAAAATTGATAATTAAAGGATAATCTTTCACACTCGACTAGAGAAAAAAGTATAAAAACTTAATATCACTTACATTGAGAGATATAAGGACATCTCCAATACTAACCCAAATTTAGACTTGAATTTAAATTTGAGAAAAAAATTTAAAAAATTTACTCCAATCTTTGACTTAAACTTAGACAAAATCAAGGAAAAACCTTTTTTGGACCCCAATTATAGGAGACTCAGATTCTATATCAAAATTTCAGTGGTAACTTTTCTTTCCCGCCCAAACCCAAGACGTTTCTTCTATACACATGCCTATGATTGCTTTCAAAAAAAAAAAAATCATGTGAACAATCTTCTTCAACGCTTTTGTCCCCCTTTCAACGCTTTTCGTTTTTCAGTCTCTATTGGAACAAATTCATAGGCTAACAAGTTCCATCAGTCTCCAATGGAAACAATCTTCTTCAACACCATGTAAACAAATCACAAGTTTTTGGTTTTCGGCAACAAATCCGACATCGATTTGAGTTGGGATGATAGATTTGGGGTGAAGAGCACTGACTGAGTTGAGTTTGATTAGTGAGTTTGTTACAGAGATTAGTTAGTTCCTCCGGTATTCGTAAGATTTTGAGATAATATGAGAATTTTATAAAAGAGTTGAATAAATATTTGAATTCTTCTTTTGTATTGATTTATATTAAATTAAGTTTTTATTTAAATTTGAGTTAATTTGTGTCTCCATTGAAAATGTTCAATTAAATGTCACATCATATCATATTTTTATTGACACACTTATTTATCAATCACTTTTAGTAGGTCCAAGCTTGTCGAAAAATAATGTAGTAAATGCATGATATCACGATGTGAGATACAAACATGCATTCAAACCCCTATAATACACAATTTTGTCCTTTACATGAATAAAACCATTCAAGCATAAAAAAAAAATTATTTTGATAAGTAGGTCTATTCTAATAGCTAGTTCCAAACTACTTCAAAATTTCATTAACACTAGGCTTTATGTAAATTTTGTCATTTCTTATGTTGTAAAATAAATTTATTAACAATTTTTTTGATCTTACATAATATTTGAAAATATAATCCAAAATTCTTTATTTTTGCTTAAATTTTTGTTTTAATTTCTTTTTCCCAATCAATTATTGGCAAGCATCGAAATAATGAAAATGACCACAATTCAAATTAGTTGGTCGATTGGTCTTTCTAGTTCTATTAAGAAAACAAATTACATTCTAAACATTATTTAAATAGAATTCTAAAGGACAAAAAGGAAATATAGTGAGAGTAGGACTTGATTAAAATAGTTTTAAAAGTAAGACCCAATTATCCTAATTAAGATATTATGGGATTGAATAATATTTTATTATAAAAAATAGATCTACTCGAGTATATATATATTTTTAATTTAATGAGCAAGAGACTCATTTGTATATAATGAGTCTCACATAATTGAATGTCAAGTGATCTTTTAAGAAAAAAATCGAGAAGAAAATATATTAGAGGTGATTTTCCTTCCGATAAAAAAGACTTACTGATATAAAATCACTAAAGCATAGGGGCATCATTGCAAAAAAAGAAACTCATTATGCTTCCCTAAATAATCAGGGGTAAAATATTCTCCGCGCCACAAAACAAGACAAAACAAACCAGAGAACTACGGAGAGAGAAAACTCTGTTTACCACTTTCCCACTGAACCTTTCTGTCACTTCAAAGCTTAAAACAAAATCTCTCTCTCCTCTCTAATGGTCTAAACATTCCACTCTCTACCCATTTTCGAGGGCCAAGTTTGGTGAGTTTCTGTGTGCTCATTTGTAGCAATGGAACAAGGAGAAAGCTACAGGAAGAAGGAGCTCATAGCTTTGGTCATAATCCTACTTTTCGCCTCTCTCGCGATTGCTTCATTGCTCGTCGCCTTCGGCTACTACTGCTACATTCGCAGTAAAGTCTCCAAGCGCTTGAAAACCCAGAAAAGTAAGTTCTATGCAACAATCTGGTTTGTATTTATCTTTCATTTTCGTTGACTGCTCTTTTAACTGATTGGGTTATTTGACGTATTGGAACCCTAATAATGTCCAACATTCTTTGGTTTTGCTTCCCTTTGTTTGGTTGCGCAGAAAATTTGTGGAAAGGGAAAATAACAAACTGGGTCTTTTCTTTCAATGGGTATTGTTGTTCTGAATTCTATGAAGTGGGAAAAGATTTTGAAATTACAAATAATGGGGAAAAATTTTGAGTTCCAGAGTTCATTGTTTCCAGTCATGCCTACATTTTCCTAGAATCCAAACAGAAAAATCGCTTACTAAATAGTGAATGTTTAGGATTGGATTTTCTTGGTTGTTTCTCATTGATATCTCCATTTGTTTGAAAAGGGAATAAAAGAAGAAACATGTAAGTAGTCTGCTTAATCGAGTCCAGAACAGCAAACTCATTGTTGTTATTCTGTTTTCATGGGGAATGCCCAGAGAATTAGTTGTTGAAGGTTTTGTTGGTTTTTTTATTTTTCTTTTTCTTTTTCTTTTGAAGGGGTTGAAAATGAGGATAAAGGTAGCAGTTTTTCGAAAATTAAAGTTGCTACTGACAAGGGACTTCAGATGTTCACCTACAAGCAGCTACATTCAGCAACTGGTGGTTTTGGAAAGTCTAACGTTATTGGGCATGGTGGATTCGGTTTAGTGTACCGAGGTGTGCTTCAGGATGGGAAGAAGGTTGCAGTTAAGTTGATGGATCGGGCTGGAAAGCAGGGAGAAGAGGAGTTCAAAGTAGAGGTTTGATCTCTTTAGAGTTTAGACATTCTTCTAAATGACGTGTTGGAGACTTGGAGCTCATTAGTTGTGGATTGTGTTTTATTCTTGGTGATTGTTTGGTTGTACTGAATTTTAGGTGGAATTGCTGAGTCGGCTGCATTCACCTTATTTGCTGGCATTAATTGGCTACAGTTCAGAGAGTAACCGCAAATTGCTGGTTTATGAGTTTATGGCTAATGGTGGTCTGCAGGAACATCTGTACCCCATCAGTGGTAAGTGGTATCGATTTTGTTTAGATTGTGATTCATGTTGACATTGTTATGTATGGCAGTGGGAATAGACTTGAAACATTCGTTTCTTGTCTAAGGAATCATGGTTGGATGTTACGGTAATAAGATGATATTTGGAAAAAATGTTTTGCCAAAAGAAATACAATGCATCATAACTGGGATAATGATGTGACAATGTCCATTGTTGTAATTTTGTTGGGTTTTCTGAAGCGGCTTGCCTAGGAATCGAACCATTCTTCAGTGTTATCTTACAAGGGAGCTAACTCATTAAGGCAAAGATAACAAGGATAGCCCACCTCAAAACCCATAGTGAAAAAACAGGGAGATTCGTCTATTGTGCTAATCTATGAAGTTGGGTTTTCAAAAAGGAAGACATTTAGTTGGAGTAAAATAGAATATGGAAAGGGGTGGGTTGGCCGGGGGAGCTTGTCTTTTGCTGTTCTTGGATGTAATTTACCTCCATTGACAGAGAATTCCTTTAGCTGGAACTATGAATTGTAGACTCAGTTTGGTGCAGAATCTTTGTTTTGTTCCCTGAGCCAACCTTTTCCCAGGTCAGGACTCCATACTTACAATGTTCAGTAGGTTCTGGTTCAGACTTGAACCTTGTAGAAGTTCAAAGCAAACTTTCAAGCATGGTTGCCAAACCTTATTCGATTTAAAGATTCATCAGATTCTTGTGTCTAATCGAAATATCTTTTCCCTCATTGAAACAAATATGACTTGTGTCTCTCGTTCTGGTTTTGATTGGTGTCCACCAATACTCTATAAACATGGCATTTCAAAATGGTAATCATTTCCTAAAATAAAATATCATACCTGGTTTTTGGATCTGTTATTCCCCTTGAAATGATTGACATACGTTTTGTTGGTTGATTAATTAGTGTTGGTCTAAACTCTATGCATATTGGGCTCATACGTTTTCATTTAGCTGTTGCACTCGAGGACATAGGAGCAGCATACTGCATATGTTATATGTAGATTGCATTCTCTGTGATCTATGTAGCTATTGTTTTTGTGATAATTGTAACTAGTGTTGTGGCCACGTCTAAAAAATCTGCAGGTTCTAATGCCATTTCTTCAAAGTTGGACTGGGAAACCCGATTAGGAATAGCTTTGGATGCAGCAAAAGGTTTGGAATATCTCCATGAACATGTCAGTCCTCCAGTTATTCACCGAGATTTTAAGAGCAGCAACATCCTTTTGGACAAAAACTTTCATGCCAAAGTTTCTGACTTTGGTCTGGCCAAGCTTGGCTCTGACAGAGCTGGTGGACATGTTTCCACTCGAGTGTTGGGCACGCAGGGATATGTTGCCCCTGAGTAAGAGCTAAAAAACTACTGAGTCTAATTGTACAAAATAATAATTCTTACTTATCCATGGTATTGTTGTTTTATATTATTTTTCTCTATTAAACTAAATTTTAATACTTGCATTGAACTATGACTGGCCTCTTGTGCAGGTATGCATTAACTGGGCATCTGACCACAAAATCGGATGTGTATAGTTATGGAGTTGTCCTCCTTGAGTTGCTAACTGGCAGAGTTCCGGTTGATATGAAGAGAGCTCCTGGGGAGGGTGTTCTTGTATCTTGGGTGGGTGCCCCATCTTTCAGCTGCTGTTGATTCTGTAGTGATTCATATGTAGTAGCATGATAAGAGTTAAGAACTCATTTTGACCTAGAAGAACCAGTTCTCTTTGTTGAAGTAAAGCAAAGGTTAGGTCTGTACCATTGGTCTGCCTCTTCCCGCAGACTCAATTAACAGGGACTAAATCCTTTTCCTCCTCTTTGTTGACATATGTGCACTCTCTTCTGGCTTGGAGCTAAAAGTAATCCAATTCTCTGTATTTTTTGTTTTCCTTGTTCTCAAATTCTTATATATTTTCCCTTTCTGCTGTTTTTTGCAAATTAGGCTATGCCTCGGCTTACAGATAGAGATAAAGTTGTACAAATTATGGATCCAGAATTGGAGGGTCAGTACTCAATGAAGGAGGTTATTCAGGTGGCAGCTATTGCTGCAATGTGTGTCCAGCCAGAGGCAGATTACAGACCGTTGATGGCAGATGTTGTGCAGTCACTGGTACCACTTGTAAAACATCACAGGCCAACCTCGAAGGTAGGCAGCTGCTCTAGTTTCCATGTTAATCAGTCTCCTAAGGCATAGGACTATGATTAAGCAAGTGAAACTAATTGGAGACATATAAAACTATTGTGAGCTCCGCAATCTCACTTAGGTTAACGAATGCTTCTTGTTGTTTAGAGCTTTTTGTGGTCTTTGGTAATCTCTAAGGAGAAAAGGCCAGCTCGTTGTAGTATTAGGCCCTGGGGAAGAAGAGAATGTAGTCTTATCTGAATCCAAAACCTTATTGAGTGACCTTGGTTTATGTATATGCTTGAATGCTAAAAACAGCCCATGCTTAAAATATCACTCTAGAATTAGCTGACTTGGAAGACGTACTTTGAAAGTTTGTTAAGCTTTTGAGAACTTTAAGCGGCGCATTTTTGTCCAGTACCTGAACAAAAAAAATTGATACTTTGTCAAGGTCATTTCGAGTTGGCAATATTGTTGTTCTGTGTTCTGGCTAGTAGAAACTGTAGAATGCCATACTAATCTGGTGTCCTCTCCCTTTCTCATGTGTGCACTGAATTTATAATACTTGGTTACTTGTTTCAACTAATTACTATTTGTTGCCAAGGTTCTATGCTTTTTTTTTTTTTTTTGTATAAACTAATTTTCCGTATTTGTTGAAAATAAAGATTTAGGCTTTCTATGACCCCAGAAGGAATTATATTTTGCTAGTGGGGTAAATTACAGTAAGCTCCCCTCTGGCATATTACAATAAGCGCCCTTAAAGTTAGGGCTTATTTACACTGTACTCCCCAAGGTTTCAGTTTTGAGAAATTACCTCTAATGTTTTAGGTGGACTAAACTGACTGACATATATGATGGAAATTTTGAAATTACTATTTCTACCAGCAATCATACGTGATAGTCTTCCTCTCTTCTGTAGATGTTTATACTAACGATGGACCCCCTGCAGTGCAGGAGCAAATTGAATGCTAATTGTCATAAAATTGAATGTTGTAATCCCATGATGTTAACAAGTGAGGACCATATCTACATTAAACTTTTTAAAATATATAATAACTAGTCATATCTCGAGCTACATAAAATTGGAGTGGTTAAAAATTTAGTTTTAATATATTAAATAATATTTTTTTTTCATTTATTTGATTACATAATTTAAAATTTATTTTTATCTATTATTTTTTAAAAAATATTGGCAATTTTTATTTTAAAATACGTAATTTGATAAATTTTTTTTAACATATTTATTAAATATTTAAGCATGTGATAAGATGAGTGTTGTGATAGAATTAGGGGGAGGGAATATTTAGGACGTAAGACAATCATTTGCTCGTGTTTTATATTATGACTAGTCATATCTCGTGCCGAAGAAATATAAAATTCGAGCAATCAAAAAATTAATTATACTATATTAAATAATAATTTTTTTTATTTATTTGATTATATTATTTAAAATTTATTCTTACCCATTATTTTTAAAAAATATCGATAATTTTGTTTAAAATACGTAATTCGATAATTTGTTTTTCAACATGTGTATACTTATAAATTAATTAAATATTAAATAATTGAGCATGTGATAAATGGGTGATGAAAAAATTTAATTCGAGGGAAAAATATGTAAGATAAAATTTAATTGTTTATGTGATTGATTATATCAATTTTTTTTAAAAAAATTATAGCTATTTATCCATCAGGATAGGAATAATAGTGACTTGTGAACTGTGAGGCTGAGCAAAAGGAAGGAAAGAGTTATTCTAACAATTTTTTTTGTTTCCGATTACGGGTTAAAATACGGACTGGTTTAAGATGGTGAAAAGCCATTCAAGCTTTAAAAATTTGAAAAAGCCAAAATTTCATAGAAATTACATTGAGAGTTTGAAGCTCATCAGTGACACCTACGTTGCTATCCATGCATACATACGTTGCTTTCTCTCTCCCTCTTGAATATATGTATACTAGTGATACTTGTGACTAAAGTTATTGTACATTGAACTATAATACTGTATGTATGTAGCTGAAATATGTATATAATGAATGTATGTATGTGTGTACAGTTGTGTGTTGGGTTTGTAAAATTTTGTGTGTGAAATTAGGGAGAATATATCCTTCATAAATTCAAAAACTTAACTATCTTATTATATAGATATATTGACTTCTCTCATTCTCAGGCTGACTCCACCCCTAAGCAAGTGAGGTGGTCGCCTAGGGCCCCCACTTGCCTAAGGTCTTATTTACGTATTTCTCACAAAATTATTTGATTGAATTTTAAAAAGAATATAAAAAAAAATTAGGATGTTACATCAAATGATCAAAAGAAATTTTACAAATATTTTTTTTTTAAATTATAAATATATGTACATTCAAAAATTAGAAAAAAGGGCGTGTTATATTTTTGTACAAAAAATTATAAGGCTCTATTATCTCATTTTATTTGATGTGTATGTGTGTGTGCGCAATCTACATATTTATAAAGTTGAAAATTCAAACTTGGATATCCATTTCCTCTTTAAAAAAACAGCCTGTCATCAACAATTTCTTGAGATTTTTACCTGTTTTAAATGACAGTCCATTGCCCTCTTAGATGTGTCTGTGTTTGTGTTTGGGTTGGTGTTGGTGTTGGTTTTGGTTGTGGTGGTACTGAGGTCTGGGTGATTGTGTTGGAGCAGCAACTGGATAGGTGGGGGATACTAACGGGAGATGGTGGTGGTGGTTTGTTGTTGGTACGGCAGTGGTGTGTGCCCTCCTTTAAATAAATTATGTGCACATACATCATTCTCTTTGTCTCGCTTTCGTGTATGTGACAGCTAGGGCTGCAAGGAGGGGTTCATTGGCCGTGAGGGGTCTTGTTTGGGTGAATTATTATGTAATTGTTTTTTTTTTTTTTTTTTGACGAGAAAGAAATCAATCGGGGAAATTTTTTCTTTTGGACGTCACTTGAGGTTCTCGTAACCAATTGTCACTTTTTGAGCAGTTAACTGTAGAAGTTTAATTGAAGGAAGTTTATTGCAATTGAAACTTGAAGTATGAAAGGAATCATCTAATAAATATAGCGGAATTTAAAAAAAATAATAATTTAATTTTGCATACCAAAATATATTTATGCTTAGTACAAATCGATAAATTTTAGATCTATAGGGAAGATTAATGGTTATTTCTTGAAGTGTGTCTTTAATGATTTTCAAGAATTCTCAAAAACTTTAATATTCAAATTTGAATTTAATCTTTACTTCGAGTCTTGCAAATATTTGGTTTCTATCGGTATTTACACGAATTGATAAACTTAACCGATCTACCTCAATCATTGATAAACTAGTAGAGAGAAAGAATGAAAGACGGCTCTTCTTGTGTCAGTAAGAGAGTTATTATATCTTATATCTACCTCATGCATAAAAGTATTCATAGACTTTTAAAGACTCTAATCCTAATTTGGGTCATGTTGTAATTATCTTATTATTACATATAACTTATCAACGAGCGTTAGATCAGTTGGTGAGGGACTGTTCTAGTTTAATCAAGGTCTCAAGTTCGAGTCTTGGGAATGAAGCTACGCTTGGTAGAGAGAGCTTTGCCGCCCTTGTGGTTCTACCTTGCTCGAATCCGGATTAGTCGGAGTCCAAAGTGGCTTTCAGATACCGGATGGTCTGACAAAAATATATATATATATATATAACTCATTTATTAACCATTAATTGTAATAAAGTCTAATTAACTCTTAATTAAATTTTTACCCCAATTAATTATTAATTGGTTTTCTCTCCTTTATCTTTTATTTTCCAATCAATTCTATTGTATGTAACTTTATAAGTTCAAGCATACCCAGTTGAAGGCGTTTGATACTAACTATAAGTAGCATCTTGAATTAGAACTCTTTCTAATTTAGCTTGAATTAAAACTCTTCTAATTCTCCATTTATGAAAAATAATTAATATATTTATATTAATTTTATTCTTCGAACTTGTATTAATCACGAGTGATACCTAAAAGCATATCATGATCAACTTCTGGATAGCACAAAGTAGATAAAGAATCCATTCAGTTTACAATTACTATTCAATTCAATACTTCTATCATACAATGCCCCAACTGAATTACTAAGGTAATTATTGTTAAACTCCTAACTCAATCTTATGTATTCAATATTAGGATTATGATTCATAATGATCAATTAGAAACCTTTTTTCTAATTGTCATTCTGTCTTGGTTAAGGACTCTTTGAGTCATATCCTAGAAGATTAAAGCATAGAAGTTCATACACAAGACAACCATGGTGTTTTAAGTCTAAGGATAAATTGCATAACTATAACTTTAAGATTTAACATTGACAAGTATGAAAAATTTCATATAAAAAATCTTATGTTAGTCAATGGTCACGTTCAGTGTATTTATTTTCTAACAAACACTCATACTCTTGCTTCAGTGTCTTTATACTAGTGACTTGGACGAGTTACCTCATATCAAATATGAGTAAATATAGTATGTGCTAGTTTATTCAGATTACATAGTGCCTACATAGTAATCCTATGATTAAGAACATTTAAGAGTTAAGTACTAAATGATGATGCACAAAATTGTATTGTGCAAGATCAACAGTCAAGTATTCGAACAGTTGCAATCGATGAGCAGTAAATAAACAATCAATGGAAAAACGGTAAATAAAGGGTAAACACAGGATTTATAGTTGTGTGGTCTCGGATGACCTACGTCCACTCTCAAGAATGGCAGCGGTGGCATAGTATTTTATTGATGAACAATGATTATCGGAGAGTTATTCTGGGAGTATTACAGTGTTTTTGAGAGAGAGAGAGAAAGCAGTGTGTGTATGGGATTTAGAGGCATGCCCTCAATGTTGATAGGATTACATTATATAGCTAGAGTAAGGCGGTGAAGCGGTGACATGAGGGAGAGGTCTTTCACCATTTTGGTAAGTGTAGTTATGGTAGGATGTGATCTCCGTATCCCGTCATTCTCTCCCTCGTGCTCCTATTCCTTCGGAGGTGGACTCTTCGTCTTGAGCTCGGACTTGTCTTGAATTAGTGTGGCTTAGACTTGTCTTGGACTTGGATTAGAGTATCAAAGCCAAGAGGGGGAGAGAGGAGGAGGTGTCTAAAGGGCTTGCCATGGGCGACGCCCAAGGGGTCTTCCTCTTGTGGGTGTTAGCCATGGGGCTTTGGGTGATGACTTCCTTAGTTCCTTTTAGATTTTCTCCTGATGGGTTGACCCAGTTTTGATTGGGCTATTCTTTGGGGCTTTCTCGGTTTATCTAGATTGGGCTTGACCCAATTAAATTTGGGCTCGTCATTTGCCCCCATGTCCCACGCCCTGATGGTGGTGAAGGGATTGAGGGCATGAGTGAGCTCTTGGTTTCTTGTTTTCCATGGTGATCCTTCGGTCTTCTATCCTTAATGCTTCACTACTTCATTGGAGTGATCAAAAGGGGTCCCAAGGTAGAGTAGGAGTAGATAAAAATAGCATCGCTGGAGCAGCTGTCGAGACTCGAGAGAGTTTTTTTTTTACTCTTGCTGGGTCTTCGTCTCTAAATAGAGGTCCTTGGTCTCTCGGTTGGAAGCGGCAGGACCATGATGGAGAGGGCGGCCGAAGAACCCAAGAAGGGAGGCACTAGGGGTCACGCCCAAGGTACTGGCCTTGCTGTGGGAGGCGAAGTGGGGACGCCCATAATGTTGTTGGGGGACATCCTTTAATGAGAGGTAGCACCCCTTCTGTGATTGGAGGATACGAAGGTGCCCAAGGCACTGAGGCACGCTTCCAAGTGTTGAGGTAGGCGCCCAAATGCTGTGGTAGGAGACTCCCATGAGGCAGGCGACTTCCCCGAAGCACCGTGTATGAGACCCCCGCTGTGCAAGAGACGCCCATGTTGGAGAGAAGGGGGCGGCGCCCTTGTGTTGAGGAAGAGGACGACGCTCATGTGTTGAGGCAGGGAGTGAGCTGGGCGGCGCCCATGTGCCTGGGGAAGGCAACGCCAGAGTGGGGCACTAGGCGGCGCCAAAGGGACTGCTGGAATGGAGAAAATCACAAAAAGCCGGTAAAAACTTCTAGCGGTCATAACTTTGCGCACGGGAGTCCATTTGAGTCAATTTTTTTTTTGAATTCGGGTAATTTTTTGAGATCTACGACATACAAATGCCAAAGGCAATTTGACCAATAATTTTTCCCAAAAAATGCTTCTATCTCTCTAAATTTGAGTTTTTAATACAACTCAGTGAAACTGGTCGATTTTTTTTTGCATCGCTTCTTGGTCTATAAATAGAGGTCACTATTCCCGTCTTCTTTATTCCTTTCTCACTCAAAAAGGCTCTTTCAAAGAATGTCTCTCCAAGCTCCAACCTTTTTCAAGAAGCTACTTTACCCAGCTTCCTTAAGAAGCTTTGTTGAGGCTTTCTCAAGAAGCTTTGCTAAGGCTTCTTCAAGACACCTTTCTCCTTCTTTATTTAAAGACTCCACAAGTTACTATTTTATGATACCAAAAATAAATCCAAAAATCAGCTCGGACCCTCGGATCAGGTTGGGAGGTCAGCCTAGGCGATAGAGCTCGGAGAACCAGAGCTCAGCTCCGTCTAAGCTGGATAATACCGGGAATAATACGGGGGCAGGTGGATAGACAACATGCGTCCCCAAAATAGAAGGAATGAAAGGGAAAAGGTAGAATCAAGGCTTAAAACTCCGAACCAACCAAGATCTTCTCCTAAACATCGAGGAGAATCCCATGGGTGAAGGGCAAAGATCTCGCTGGGTATTCCCTAGAGATAGAATTGCACTATAAATATTGCATTGTGCCTCCATCGAGGGGCAGAGAACTCTGTTTGTATCAGAAAGCATCTTGTAAAATATTTTGAGAGAAATATGAGTCATGAGAGTAAGAACCTCCATTAAAGAGTGGACTAGCCGAACTCCCCAGCCGGTGAACCACTATACTTTTACTATGCAAATTCCCTAATCATTTCAATCCCTCAAACACCATGTCACAATCCCCACAAGCATCGTAGCTCAGATACAAGTTGTCAAGCATAATCCATATCTTCTGCTCATCCACATAAATTTACACCATCAGTTTGACGCCGTCTGTGGGAACGACTGTTCTCATTTTACAAATACGCTGATCCTTTAGTGACTGATGGTCTCAACCCGCAGCATGAGCAGAAGTCAAACCAATCCACCACGCATGCAAGACCACCAGGAGGTTATCAATGGTCGACAAGCCGAGAACAATCTAGAAACTAATCCCCTAATAGGGGATCCCCCAGCGAATAACGAGCTGGATGCCCTCCGCCTTGTCAATCAGCGCCTGCTACAACAAAACGAGGAGCTACTGAAACTCTTTAAATGCCCACAAGAGGAAGCACGACCAGCCCAGGAAGGCCCAAATAATCTTCCTCGTAAGGAACAATGCCATCTCGACCCTCTCAAAGAGGTCAACGAAGGAGGAGAAAATAGCCAGACCATGAGAGATCCACAACTACACCCTAAAAATGGCCACAACGAAGAAGTACAGAGTCAGAACGATGGAGGGGAAAGGAGTGATTTCATCCCTTACCAGCAGAAAAGAAGAGAACAGTACTGGAAACAACGCTTTGAGGATATCAAACAAGAGCTCAGCCACATAAAGGAGGCTGTTAGAAGCAAGGCACCAGTCACAATGGATGCCCTGGTACAACAGACAGAATCTCCATTCACTACCGGGGTATTGCACTTTCCTCTACCCCTAAAATTCAGAATGCCACAAATAAACCTCTTCGACGGAACAAAAGACCCCATAGATCATCTTAATACGTACAAGAATCAAATGGAGCTGCATGGGTATTAGGACCCTGTGCGCTGCAGAGTCTTTGCAATCACGCTAAAAAGCTCTGCTCTCGCGTGGTTTAATAGACTGCCACCGGCCTCCATCTCATCCTTTAAAGAACTCTCAGTGGCCTTCGTGTCCCATTTTATAGGGGCCCGGATCTACATGAAGCCAAGCTACCATCTTTTGAGTGTGAAACAAGGACCCGAAGAAAACCTGAGGTCCTATGTCCAGACGTTCAACTGGAAGTCATTGAAGGTGGATATCCCAGATGAAAAATTTGCCATCACTGCTTTCATAGCTGGGCTGGGAGTGCAATTCAAAGATTTAATATTTTTCATCTCCAAGAAACCCCAAGCCAGCATGGCGGAGGTGCTTGCTAAAGCAGAGAAATACATAAATGGTGAGGAAGTCCTCCTCTCTAAGGCGAGGAGTTTCTCCACCCAGAGGGACAAAAGGAAAGAAGAAAAGAAGAAGGACCGGAGTCCCAAAAGGGAGAAGGAAAGAAGACGGGAAAGGTCTTCGAGGAGAGACAGAGACCCTTCCCCCAAGAGGAGGGGGGACATCAGAAATCGCCTAGGACCTCTGCGTCTAAGGTTACAGCCTAGGTACGCACCTCAGGGGCTCCCACCCCTCACTGCAGCCATATCGTAGATCCTTTATGAGGTACAGCACGAGAAGTTCTTAAGGTGGCCACCTCGGATGAAGGCGGATCCAATAAAGAGAGATCCCATGAAATACTGTGATTACCACCGGGATCATGATCATCACACTGATGACTGCATTCAATTAAAAAAGGAGATCGAATTATTTATCCAGCGAGGGCAGTTGTGTCGCTTTGTAGCCCGTGACAACCAAGATCGAGCTCTCCCGCCTCCACAGCCTCAACATCAAGCCCCAGCACAACACCAGCATCCTTTGGGGGAGATCAGGATCATATCAGGAGGGTTTGCAGGAGGAGGAGAATCCAGCACTACAAAGAAAGCCCACCTCAGAAGAATAAGGTCCGGAGAAGCCCTGGAGGTCGGAACTGTATCCAAGACCCTGCGCCTCGACACAGCCATCACCTTCTCAGATTTTGATCTAGAAGGTTGCCAACATCCCTATGATGATCCTCTAGTGATCAGGGTTATAGTGGCAAACAGAACGGTCCATCGAGTTCTGGTTGATAATGAAAGTTCGGCCATCATATATGCACTGACATTCGATAAGATGGACATAGGGAGGGAGAAACTGGAGCCAGTAAGCGCTCACTTGCTAGGATTTGTAGGGGAAAGAGTATTACCCCATGGGGCCATCCAGCTCATACTCACCTTAGGTGACGCACCTTGTCAGACCACAACAACTGTCAAGTTCCTAGTACTTGAAGCACCCTCTGCCTATAACATGCTACTAGGAAGACCCTCACTCAATTCTATAAGAGCCATCCCTTCTACTTATCACCTTGTAGTGAAGTTCCCGACGGAGAACGGGATTGAAGTGGTCCGCGGAGACCAGCGTATAGCACGAGAATGTTATATGGCGTCAGTGAAAAAGAAAGAGGTGAAAAACATCCAATTAGATAAACTCAATATGAGGGATGAGCTGGACTCCAGACTAACGCTGTCAGAGGAGCTGGAGCCCGTGCAGCTCGACAAAGAGCCAGAGCACCTCGTTTACGTGGGATCCAAGCTAAGTGTAGAAATCAAAGATCTGCTCATCTAGTTCCTCAGAAAAAATGCCGAGGTCTTTGCTTGGAAGCAAGAAGACATGGCAGGCATTGATCCCGTAGTCATCACACACAAGCTCAGCGTAAATCCCACTTGTAAGTCGGTTAAGCAGAAGAGGAGGAGTTTCGCTCTGCTGAGACAAAATGTTATCAATGAGGAGGTCAGAAAACTCCTCTGTACGAAAGCCATCAGGGAGGTAGATTATCCTATCTGGTTAGCCAATGTGGTACTCGTCAAAAAAACCAATGGCAAGTGATGACTTAGCATTGACTTCATTGACCTTAATCGAGCATGCCCCAAGGACAGCTTTTCCCTACCTCGGATCGACCTCATTGTGTACGCCACAGCAGGATATGAGCTCCTCAGCTTCATGGATGCCTTCTCAGGCTACAACCAGATTAGGATGGACCAAAATGACCAGGAAAAGACCTCTTTTGTGACCGAATAGGGGACATATTGCTATCAGGTCATGCCTTTTGGTTTGAAAAATTATGGGAGCCACTTATCAGCGGTTAGTGAACAGAATATTCCAAAGGCAGATTGGGACCTCCATGAAAGTTTACATTGATGACATGTTAGTCAAGTCACTAAAAGTGGAGCTTCATGTAGAGCACCTAGCTTAATCGTTCCAGATTCTAAAAAAATACAAAATGAAGCTCAACCTTGCTAAATGTGCCTTTAAAGTCTCTGCAGGGAAATTTTTGGGCTTCATAGTTAATAGCAGAGGAATAGAGGCTAACCCCGAGAAGGTAAGAGTGGTACTAGATATGTAACCCCCCCTCAAATATAAGGGAAATCCAATGTTTAACTAGAAGAATAGCCGCCTTGAGTAGCTTTGTATCCAGATCGAGTGACAAATGCCAGCCTTTCTTCCAAGCCTTGAAGAAAGTGTTCCAGTGGGATGCTAAGTGTGAAGAAGCGTTCGCAGCTTTAAAGGTGTACTTGAGCTCCCCTCCTAGCAGTTCCAGTGGGGAGCTGCTTACCCTTTACCTAGCAGTTTCGGACTTCTCAACTAGCGCGACACTAGTTAGGAAACGAGACAGAGCTCAGCACTCAGTCTACTACTGTAGCAGAGCTCTGAGGGGGGTAGAGGAGAGATATCCAAAAATGAAGAAACTTATTTTAGCTTTGGTAACAACAGCCAGGAGGCTCAGACCATACTTCCAAGCTTATACTATAGAAGTCCCAACAGAATAGCCAATGAAGCAGGTGCTGCACAAACCAGAGTCTTTAGGAAGACTTGTCAAGTGGGCCATCGAGCTCAGCAAATTCGATATAAGATACAAGCCAAGAACAGCCATCAAGGGGCAAATTTTGACAGATTTCATTGTAGAATTCATGACAGCTACACCCAAAGAAGCAACGCAGCTAGTATCTGACCTCCCTGTTTGGAAACTTTCAGTAGACGGAGCTGCTAATGCTCAAAGGAGTGGTGCAGGTTTAATTTTGACCTCCCCAGATGGGATAGATGTTGAATACGCGCTTAGATTTGGGTTTAAAGCTTCAAACAATAAGGCTAAGTATGAAGCTGTTATTGCTAAGCTCAATCTTGCTCACTCTATGGAGGCAGAACAGTTACAGGTCTGTAGTGACTCTAAACTGGTGGTGAAGCAGATAGAGGAGTCTTATGAAGCTAGGGGCGAGAAGATGGTCCTATACCTCAGAAAAGTACAAGAATTAATCAAGAAGTTTGTGCAAGTTAAGATCAGACACGTCCCCAGGTCGAAAAATTCGCAAGCAGATGCTTTGGCAAGGCTGACCACCGCCTCGCAGGAGAACTTGGATAGGCTGATACCAGTAGAGTACTTGATAGAACCTACAGTCACAACAGAGGGAGGAGAAGTGTTCCCGGTCTTAGCTCAACCAAGCTGGATAGATCCCATCATGGGATACCTACAAAACGGAGCCTTGCCAGAAGATCCCAAGGAAGCTGCTAAACTAAGAACCAGGTCAGCTAGATTTTCTATCTTACAGGGGGAATTGTACAAACGTGATTTTTCAACACCCCTCCTTAAATGCGTGGGGGATGAAGATGCTAACTACATACTCAGAGAAGTTCATGAAGGCATCTGTGGTAATCACATTGGAGCTTGGACCTTGGCAGAAAAGGTACTAAGGCAGGGATACTATTGACCCACCATGCTCAAAGATACCACAGACATGGTTAAAAAATGTAAGAGCTGCCAAGAGCATGCTAATATCTCTCACAGACAGCCTGAGTTACTGACCTCGGTGGTGAGCCCTTGATCGTTCCAGCAATGGGGTTTGGATATACTCGGGCCCCTCCCTATGAGTGTGGGACAGTCCAAGTTTTCCATACTTGGGGTAGATTATTTCACCAAGTGGGCAGATGTCGAACCATTGGCAACAATCACCGAGCAAAAGGTGCAGAACTTCGTTTGAAAATTAATAGTTTGTAGGTTCGGTGTTCTAAGAGCCATTGTATCCGATAACGGAAAACAGTTTGACAACCCAAAGTTTAAAAATTTATGTGTCGAGCTCGGGATAAAGAACTATTTCTCTGTTCCGGTTCATCCTCAGTCCAACGGACAAGCAGAAATCACCATCAGAACCATAAAAACAGCTCTAAACACCAAGTTGACAGACTTGAAGGGCAAATGGGTGGAATACCTCCCAGAAGTCCTATGGGCCTACAGGACCACAGCTAGATCGGTAACCCAGGAAACCCCGTTTGCTCTAGCCTTCGGTACAGAAGTAGTAACACCAATCGAGGTAGGGCTCTTGTCACCTAGAACGGAGTTTGCAGATACGGAAGGGAATGATGAATCACTTCTAGTAAACCTGGACCTGTTCAACGAAAAAAAGGACGAGGCCCTACGTCGCATCCAGGATTACCAGAGGAAAATAACAAGGTATTATGGTAGGAAGGTCAGACACATAAACTTTAAGACTGGGGACCTAGTGCTCAGGAAACTCCTGCTTGCGAGAAAGGACCCAACTCATGGGAAGTTAGGACCTAAGTGGGAAGGACCCTATGTTATATCAAGGGTGGTCAGGCCTGGGAACTACGAGTTGCAAACGGAGGACAGAAAAATCCTGCCCCACTCGTGGAACGCAGAGCACCTTAAAAGGTTTTTTCAGTAAGTCTCTTTTGTAACAAATTAATTTATCAAATAAAATATTTGGTTTTTTACCTTTTTATTTGACAATCAGCTTAGCCCCGAACAAAAAGAGCTCTGTAGCTCACGACGAACTATCCAATTCGTAAAAATGAGGAGCTCCGTAGCTCACGACAAACTATCCAGTTTGTAAAAATAAGGAGCTCCGTAGCTCACGATGAACTATCCAGTTCATAAAAATGAAGAGCTCCGTAGCTCACGACGAATTATCCAGTTCGTAAGAATGAAGAGCTCCGTAGCTCACGATGAACTATTCAGTTTATAAAAATGAAGAGCTCCGCAGCTCAAGATGAACTATTCAGTTTGTAAAAATGAACAGCTCCGCAGCTCAAGATGAACTATTCAGTTCATAAAAAATAAAGAGCTCCGTAGCTCACGACGAACTATTCAGTTAGTAAAAAAAAAAAAAAACAAAGATGAGCTCCGCAGCTCGAGATGAACTATCCAGTTCATAAAAATAAAGGAAAGCTCTATAAATAACCATGAACAACACATCAGAAGGACTCAGCAATTCGAGAAGGGCCACGCAGCTCTTGAAAAGGAGACAAATTATGCAGATCCCAATGGAGGCCCTAGGCCTTGGGAAACAAAGTTAACTATTCTGACCATGAGAGTTAAAGAAGCAGTTCAAAATAAGTATGCCATGAAGTATCCAAAATACATTAGAAAAACAACAAAAAGAAAAGTTGTTCGGGTTACATCTAAAGACAAAAACCACAGTCAAAATGAAGTTGTAGAAAGAAGACCTCTGAAGTTTCTAGTTCTCCCCCAAATGTTTCTTCAACGCATTCAACTCCTCCTTGAGACGGACATTCTCTTCCCTCAACTCTTCCCTTTCCTTCTCGGCCTTCGAAAGTGAGTTGAGAAGTTTGGCCCCAGCAGAAGAAAGTAAAACTGCACCAAGGGAAGAATCAGAGGATGAAGGAGAGTCGCATAGCTTGTACCTTTTTTAGGACGGTTCAGTTCCTTCATCCTCCTCCGACTCAGAGGGAGACAAATCGGGCAAACTGCAATCGAAGTGCAAGTCGATAGAAGCTGCCACAGCACTGAACAGGAAAACGTTGCCAGACGTCATCAATTCTGAGAAGGACATAGGGATGGACCGCTTAACTTGCTCAATCCTTATAGCCTCCGGCAAATCTGGGTCAGGGGCAACTACATAATAAAGCAAAGGTCAGAACATAGCGTTGGAAAAGGGAATATTCAAGAAGATTGTCGATACCCTTACTTATGTGATCAAATTTCCTCCAAGAGAGCGGGACTCTGTTTCCTCGTCGACGATCCTCAACAGACCTCCAAGACTCCCCAGAAACAAAGAAAAATGATTAAGCCACCCTTGAGATGGGAAGGGAACTTCAAGCACCAGCCAGGGCTCGGAAAAATGTCTCCAACGAAAGCAGCTAAAGCAGGGGACATCGTCTTCTTCTAGATCATGAAAATATAGAAACTCGATAGTGGTGGGGAACTGGTCATTGCCCTGGAGGCGCCAGAACAAAAAGAAGCTAATCAACACAGCCCATCCTCGAGGAGATAAACGGAAGGGGGCAGACCGTAGTACGCTAGAATACACCCCACAGAAGGATGAATAGGGAGAAGAACGCCCATATCAAAGGCACCTTCAAAAAAGTAAACTTCGCCACGGGAAAGATAGTTAGGAGGCTCATCTGGAGTAGGAACTCAGAGAGGTAGTTCCAGTTTTCGAAAGAACCGTTTCTTGATGCCTTCTAGATCGGAAGAAGAAAGAGAAGAAGGAACCAAGAAACGAGACTGAAATTGCCAGTCTAACCCAAAAGATGAACGTCTTCAAAGAGAGACGAAGAAGGAACAACCATTAGAATTTACAAAAGAACAGAAAGATAACCCAAAAGAAGAGCGAAAAAGGAACTCAGAGATAAGAATCTTCAAGAGTGATGGTAAGGAGAACAAAGCCTAAGAAAGTCAAAGAGCACAAAAAGACAACCGCAACATTCAAAGAACCAAAAGCGGAGGAAAATACAGAGTTGGCTACCCTTTGGGTTCCCTAATTAATATGACAAACGCGGTATGGGAAAGCCGTTGATTAAATGCAGAGCAACTGTTCGCATTCTACCAAGCAGGCATGTTTCGACAATTTTGTTCTAAGAATGACTAAGATGCTCCTCAAAGCAAGGGGGTCAGTAGGGAAAGGCCATACAACATACGAGTTACATCTTAATATCATGAAATCAAGAGTACAAAAAGTACGAGTCCAAAAAAAAATTATATGATAAAATATCCTAACTCTCTGATGAGAGATCCTGAGGCTGGACATACTTAATTTCAGCAGCAGAGGAGGACCTCGGCAGCTCAGTAGGTAATGATCTGGAACCCAGAGGAATGGAACCTTTGGGAACACAAACACTGGGAGCTTCTACCCTATCCTGTGGCGAATCTTGGGCAAGGGCTTTAGTCACGAGATAAGCAGAGAAAGTAATTGCAGTTGGAATAGTTGGGGAGGTAGGAACCCCATGGTTTAAGCATCTAGCGGGAATGGCCATGGTGTCTCCTCGCTGTCAGACTCAGATCCCTCCAGTTCTTCCTTAGCGGGGATAACAAAGTCAAAGTCCAAATCTGGGAAGGCCTTTGAAGCTTTGCACTGAAAGGCTAGCCATCCAGAGGCCCACAAGGTGGTGGCTTCGTCCTTCAGCTCGGCGATCTTGCGGTCCCTCTGCTGGATCAAGGTCTTCTGACCCTCTAAGTCTTCACAAAGCTTGTCATTCGCCTCATTGATGGTGAGATAGTCCTCCTTTGCCTGCTCCAGGGAGCTTTTGGTGTTAGAGGCTTCCTGACTGACCTTGGTCCAGGCCTCAGTCTTGAGCTCCAACTTTTCCCTAGCTAACCTTAGTTCATCACGCGCTTTCTTCTCTTCATCCTCAGCTTTGCTTTTGGCCATTAGAGAATCTTTGAGGTCAGAGGATTGTCTCCACTTTCTCATTAAAACCCCGTATCTGCTTGTTAAGGCCTTGCACTTGAGCTTTAAGATCCTCGTTTTTGAGAGACAACTCTGCAACCTTGATCTCATAAGCTTTCAGAGCTTTAGGGGAAAGTTCATAAGATCAAATCCTCATCAGCAAGCCCTTCACATGGATAGCTATCTGAAAACACAAAGGGAATTAAAAGAGTCGCATAGAGCTTTGTCGTAATATTAAAAAGGCGTACAAAGGAGCTAAGATTTACAGTAGCTGCTCCCTGAAGAGCCGACGAGATGGACTCCTCGACATGCATAGAGGCGGCCCGTTGGATATCAGAATCAGGAAGAATCGAGCACATAGCCCCTGCAACGAGTTTCGTATTCTCAAAGAAAGAATCCTCACCCCCTTTGCCTCAGGCTGCTTTCTCCCCTCAATCCTAATCCCTATATGAGGTGGATCAATAGTCTTCCCAGAAGAACTATATGTCACCGGGACGGATTGAAACTAGAGAATCACTCCCAGAGCCCTCTCAACCTCCGACGAGGAGGGAGAAGCCCGATCCTCCCCGGGGGCAGGTACGGAGGAAGGTTGAGCCTCTGGGCGAGGGAAAGTTGTTACAACCTGAGGAGTGCTAAATGGAGGAACATGCTCTTGAGTCGTTGCATAGGAAGAAGGCCCCTCCGACTTAGGAATTTTAACCCGGGTAACGGGACCGCTTCCATAGCCGACCTGAGCCTTCCGTTTGGCGCTTTTCCTACTCCTCCTTAACAAGTCAACCTTAGGTTGGAGCTCCTTAGGGGTGGACCTCATAGTAGAAGACCCTGCATAACCTAAGCAGGGTTAGCTCAGTTAACAGAAGAATAGAGAAGATAGGCGTAAGAATCAATTGAAAAAGGGGATTACCTGCTATTTCGTCAGGACCAACAATGGAAAGAGGAAGAGAGGCTTCTACTTGATCTCCAGGAAGACTAAATCCTTTCTCTACCAGAACCCAGGGCTGAATAAGCTCAAGATATATTCTCGGGCCACACTTCGACAGTTTTAACTTCACCACCTCATCCTCAGCAGTAAGATCAAGTCGAACGCCTAGAAACAAAGCGACCAGAGTAGAATTAGAAAGTCATGGTTACCAAAGCTAGACCTGACCCACTCAAGCGAGAACTCACCCAAATTCTCTGGACGAGTTCAAGCCCTAGGGATACCAAGAGTATCCGTCTTATCAGCAAGGTTGTACTCCCAATCGGTGCCCCCGACAAAGAAGAAATGCTCTTTCCAGTGTTTATGGGAAGATGGAAGATTAGAAATGATTTGCTTGGAATTGGCTCGCTTGAAAATATACAAGAAGCCCTCAGAGGAGGCCAGCTTGACATTGAAAAGATCCAAAAGCAAGGGGATGCTGGGAATCCCGAGGCCTTGATCCTTAAAAAAGACCAGGAGGCCGACCAAAACACCCTAGAAGTTGGGAGAGAGTTGAGAGAGGCAGACATTAAAATGTTATAAGACACTATTAATGAAGAGATGTAGAGGGAACCGTAGGCCATTCTCAAAAGCGGCCTCAAAGAAGCAGACCCTCTTATGAACTTGAGCAACATGAGAGGTAGATATGCCCGGGCACCAGGGTTGGACACCAGCAGGAAACCCATAACGAGCACTAAAAACTTTGATAAAGGAAGGTTGGACTTTGCTAGGGCCTACAAGCTCAGCATGTCTAAAGGCATCTCCTAGGTATGATGTATCATTGGAGACTCCAACCTCACTAGCTTTACCTTTACCTTTATTAGGTTTAGGGGTATAGCAGAAGACGAAGAAGGGAGCCCCCCAGCGTCCACCTCTGCGTCTACGACATCGACACTAGGAAATTGTCAATTTCATCACCCACTTCACCTAAGTCAGTCTTCTCCTCTGCAGGCCTACTTCCTAAAAGAGAGACGGAGGAGCGCGTGGCTCTAGGAGAGGCATACATGGCTGGAAAAGAAAGAGGAAGATCAAAAGAGCAATAAAGAAGAGGGACATTGGTCAAGCACTCCCTAATAACTGTGGGGTTAGCACAGAAACTACCAACACCAAGGACTCTCACGACTGTGCCCCAGTCTATGAAGTGGGGAAGAGGAGATAAACAGAAGTCACGGTTTCAAAAGTAAAAGAACCGATAAGCCCAGAAACACAACAACCACCTCAAATTCGAGGGATCTAGAACGAGAACAGACGAAAAGAAGCGAGAGGGCGTACCTAGCTAGGAGAGAACAACGGACAAAAGCCCAGAGCCAAATTAAAGAAGGTGAGCACTGCTAACTCTCGGACCAAGCGCAGAAGGTTTAATTTAAGGAGAAAAATCAGAAATTACACCATCACAAGGGAATTTGAAATCGCAAAGGAGAGGAGAAATTGCAGGACAAAGGAAGAAGGCGAACAGAAGGGAGGCAGTTCTGATAGCCGTTTGAGCATTTAAAGCTTGAGGGACAGGAGTAGAAACGTGTGCGGGAATCGAGAAAGTCATGATTACCAGGAACCGCCATAAGACATGATACACGTGCAAGCTAAGATCGGCCACGTGCTTGTCTAGCTCGATCTAAAACAGCTCAGCCCTTACCCATGCTCGCCCGAGCCAAGGGATGGGGGGCAACTGATGATACTAAAAATAAATCCAAAAATCAACTCGAACCCCCGGATCAGGTTAAGAGGTCAGCCTAGGCGATAGAGCTCGGAGAACCAGAGCTAAGCTCCGTCTAAGTTGGATTATACCGGGAATAATACGGGGACAGCTGGATAGACAACGTGCGTCCCCAAAATAGAAGGAATGAAAGGGAAAAGCTAGAATCAAGGCTTAAAACTCTCAACCAAGATCTTCTCCCAAAAATCGAGGAGAATCCCATGGGTGAAGGGCAAAGATCTCGCTGGATATTCCCTAGAGATAGGAATTGCACTATAAATATTGCACGGTGCCTCCATCGAGGGGTAGAGAACTCTGTTTGTATCAGAAAGCATCTTGTAAAATATTTTGAGAGAAATATGAGTCATGAGAGTAAGAACCTCCATTAAAGAGTGGACTAGCCGAGCTCCTCAGTCGGTGAACCACTATACTTTTACTATGCAAATTCCCTAATCATTCCAATCTCTCAAACACCATGTCACAATCCCCACGAGCCTCATAGCCCAGATACAAGTTGTCAAGCATAATCCATATCTTCTGCTCATCCACAAAAATTTACACCATCACTATTCATTTGCATTCTTCCATTCACCACTCCTTTTTCTTTTCCCTTTATTGCTTAAACCAAAACCATGGAGATAAGAGGTCTGAAGAGTCGTAGAGGAGAGGAGCTAAGAGGAGGAGGCGCCAATAGGCTGCCATGGGCGACGTCCAAGGATCTAGCCTAGGCGGAGCCCAAAGGGCTGCCATGGGCGACACAGGGTGTGTTGCTGGTGGCAGAGTGTTAGGTCTTGGCAAGGAAGAGAGAGGCAGTGAGGCAGAGGGCCTTATGGGCAGAGCCCCCTTAGGCGACGCCAGGGGCTTGGGTGATCCTCCTTCGGCCCTTGGTTCTTCGGGTCTTTCTCGTGGTGGTTTCAGCGTGGTCCTAGCAGCGGGTGAGAGACCCTTTGGAGTTCTTGGCCCAAGACCAGGTATGGGCAAGGAGTCTTCGCTTAATCCTTTTGGCACATCACGAGGGACCCTAGATGCATGTAGGCCGCGGGGTGGATCACCAAAACAGGGAGGGGGCGTCTGTTATGGAGTAGACGGCGCCCCAGGCTCTGGGTGTCGTGCAGTCCTTCTTTCGCGAGTCTAGGAAATGACTGGGTGACACGAGCTCTCAAGGTATGTGTCTCGGTATTCTTTTCTATTCCTCTGTTGACACAATTACTTTCCTTAGCTATGGTATGAACTTGCTTTTTGATGGTATTCATTCAGGTGAGAGGGAGACTGCTGGGGATCCCATCACAGGTTTAGGTGCTGGAGGAGACGATCGTTATAAGGTAGCTTCTATACTTAGCTTACTTGAGCACAATGAGGATATCTCCGACATAGTTACCCGGTATCGCATTTCGCCTTTTGTGACGTGTCGTTGCCCTAAGACCGATGAATCTGTGTGTTGCGATTCTTTGGGCGAGATGGTCGTTTATGAGGGCATGTTGGAGGCAGGCCTTCAGTTTCCTATTCTCAGACCCATATGTCGGGTCTTGGGACACCTGTCACTGGTCCCGGGGAGACTGGCCCCCAATGGTTGGAGGGTGATCTGTGTATTTTTTACATTATGGCGGTTGGTCCATAATGCTGCTATTCCCCCGCCATCCGAAGAATTTTTAGCCACATATACACTCCTTGAGAACCCTGCTCCTCACCAAGGGTGGTACCGCTTTACCCCGAGGTCGGAGAAGTTTATTACTGGGCTCACGTCCAATATGCATAACTGGAAGAGGAAATTCTTCTTTATCAGAGGCGAGTGGGCTTTTGAATCTGATCGTGACACAGTGCCTACTCAATGGGATAGAGTCCCGAAGACTAAGTTAGGTGAGGGTCTTACCTTCAACTTTTGTCTTAATTTTAATGTATGTGTTTTTCGTAGTGCAACTGTCTTTTTACAGCCTCTCCGACTCTATCTCCGGACCAAGATAGGTTGCTCGAGATGGTTCGCAACAATCCTATGACGGACACCTCCAATATTAGGCAACTGGTATCTCCTCAGCTCTCTCAAAGCAGAAGAGGAAAGGTACTTGATTCCTTAGTAGTCTTCTTAAAAATGTAACATAATAGGCTTTCTAACTTACACTGGCTCTGCAGGTCCCCGTATTGACAGGTCGATAGTGGACGAGGTCTTTACTTCCAGGGTGGTGCCCATTCTTCCTACTCATCCCAAGTGGGCGAAGTCCAGTGCTCCCAATTCTTCTCAGTTGGGGTTTACTGGTCTTTTGAAGGCCGAGCTTGGTGATGCTCCACCTTCTTCTCTGATCGATGTCTCCTTTTCCCTGAGGAATTGTTCTAGCACTACTGTGGGAGCTAAGGTCTCGGTGTCATCTTCTACCAGAATTATGGACTCGCCGAGCTAACCCACCTCAGACGTTCCTCTAATGTCTATGCTCTAAAATTTGAGTTTGGCAAGGGGGAGACTTTATGACTTCGTGAGTGGTGCTGAAGCTCTAGAGGTTGCATCTCGGGGTCCAGAAGGAATTGTCAATGCCGCCATTGAGGGCTTTGTTCTTGTATTCTCTTCATTGTTGTTTTGTTCTTGACTTCCTTTGTTATATTTTAGCTTAGTTCCTGACTTTTTCTGTATTTTGTTTTTGAATGTCCATAGATGGCTGCTGCCTTGCTCGACCTGTTTAATAATACCCTGAAGATCAGGGAGGCCGTTAGTGGTCATGCAAAGGAGAGGCAGGCATGTGAGACTGTTGAGGAGCAGCTTAGGCTTGAGTAGCAGGCACGAGAGGATATCACGGGGCTAGCACGACAGGCATGAGAGGATGTCGCTGAGGAGTTGAGGCAAGTGTAAGGGAAGACTGCTCAACTTGATGTTGACCTTCGTACAACACTTGAGAGAGCCACCAGAGCAGAGGCTCAGAGGGATGCTGCTAAGAAGGCCAGGGCCAGTGCCTTCATTGACTGCTACAAGAAGCTCAGGAGGAAGGCCTCTGTAGCATTCCCTTACTGTGATTTTTTCTGACCTTAAGCATTATGAGGCTGTTGAGTCCGATGATGAGGAATATGTGAGTGGAGACAGTGAGTGTCACTAGGAGTGTGCTGTCTTTTTGTCTTTTGTCACGATTTCATGTGTTTGAATGACATATCACTTTTGTAAAGGTCTCTTGACTTTTGAATGGAATACAATTTTTTTGAAAAAAATATTGAGCAATTTGATTTCATAATTCAAAGTAAATATTTGAAGGAAAAAGACTAACATAGAAAATTGACTAACAAGGTAAATAACCTAAACGATGGTCACCAACTCATGACTTACTGCCTGGCTTACTGCCCCTAGCTACTGGTAGTATATCTTCAGGAGTTCTGCATTACATGGGTGGCCTAGGACCCTTCCTTCAAAGTTTTGGATTCTGTAGGTACCTGACCTTACTACATTCATGACCGTGTAGGGTCCTTCCCAGTTAGGCCCCAGTTTACCTTTCCAAGAGTGTTTGGTGGACAGGATGACTCTCTTGAGGACCAAGTCCCCGGATAAGAAGGCACGAGACTTCACCTTCGAGTTTTAGTACTTGGTCATGCAACGCTTGTACTCTGTATTCCTGAGCATGGCTATCTCCCTCTCCTCCTCCACCAAATCGAGGTTGATGTGGAGTCCTTCTTCATTACTGGTAGGTTCATGGTGGTGGACCCTAAGGGGGTGTATCCCAATTTCAACGAGTATCATTGCCTCTGTCCTATAGGCTAGAGAGAAAGGGGTATTGCCCGTAGGACTTCTTGGTGTGGTTCGATATGCCCATAGTACTCCTGGAAGTTCGTCTACCCACTTCTCTTTTGCAGTCTCTAATATGGCTTTCAAGTTATGGAGTGTGGTCCTGACAGTGACCTCTGCTTGTCCGTTCGCCTATGGATGGGCGGAGCTAGAGTGGGGCTGCTTAATCTGAAGGTTCGCACAGAAAGTGTTGAGGATTTTTTTGTCAAATTGCTTGGCGTTATCGCTCACAATGGCATAAGGTACTCTGAAGTGAAAAACTAGACTCCTCCATATAAAGTCTTTTATCTTCTAGTCTGTGATTCTGGCTAAGGCTTCTGCTTTCGCCCACGTAGTAAAGTAGTCGATGACTATGACTACAAACTTGCATTAGCCTCAACTCACAGGGAGGGGAGATAGAATGTTGATCCCCCACATGGAGAAGGGCCATGAGCTCTGAATAGTGGTGAGTTCCTCGGGCGGCTGTCTGGGTACAGTCGCAAAATGCTGACACTTATCACATCTCTTGACAAAGTCTCAGGTGTCTCGGATCATGGTGGACCAATAGTATCCCTGCCTAACTGCTTTGTGAGCCAATGCACGCACTTCTGATTGGTTCTCATATATCCCCTCATGGATCTCCTTCATGGCATAGTCTACCTCCTCTAAGGTGAGACATCGGAGTAGTGGGAGAAAGTGACTCTTCTTATAAAGGATGTTTTGCAGAACAACATACCTGGACGATTTTATCCTCACCTTTCTGGCTTCCATTGGGTTGTTTGGGAGAGTGCCCTCCTCGAGGTAGGCTCGAATGGGAGTCATCCAGTTGGACTATGAGGATGCACAATGGACCTTGTCCTCCTCTAGTCGGGCGATGTTTGGCTCGAATTGATGACCTGTCAGCATTGGACCCATGAGTATGTTGGCAGGGACAAACTTGGCAAGGGTGTCTGCCATGACATTCTCCTCTCGAGGTACATGGTGGATTTCAAAAGAGGCAAACTTCGTGAGGAGGGTTTTGACCATCGAGAGGTACTACTACATCCTTTCTTCCTTGACCTTGAAATCTCCCCTCACTTGGTTGACTATGAGTTGAGAGTCACTGTAAGTCATGAGGCTGAGTGCTTCCATCTCTAAGGCTAACCTTAGACCCGATATAAAGACCTCATACTCTACTTGATTTTTTGATGTGGTGAAGTGGAGGGAGACATCGTACTTTAATTGAGTGCCTTAGGGGCTGATGAGTACGAGTCCCGCTCCTCCGCCCTCATTGGTAGAGGACCCATCAACATAGAGTTCCCAGCATGGCGGAATGGATGTTGGCGGTGATGGCTGGAGAGGATGAAAAGCGGGGAGTGAGGGAGTCTGAGAAGGCGGCGCCCCAAGCTAGGTGGGCGGTACGCTAGGCAAGGTGGGCGGTGCCCTGGCTTGCCCAGTTGATGGCTCTGCCTCCTGTTTCTCCTCAAGGTCGGCGGGTCTTTGTGTGGTAATTGGTCCAACTTCCTGGTTGAGAGAGTCGGTATGCACTGAGCAGGTGCGCGCAGGGGCACCTAGTACTCCCTTTTGGGACTCCTGAGGCGGTGTGGACTCTACTATAAAGTCTGCAAGCGCCTATGCTTTGATGGCAGCCCTCAGTTGCACTACACATTGAATTCACTCAACTCCACAGCCCACTTGAGAATTCTCCCAGAGACATCAGACTTCCCTAAAATTCTTTTGAGTGGCTGATCGGTGACCACCATAATGGTATGACTTTGGAAGTAATGGCGCATACGTCTGGCAGTAGTGACAAGGGCGAGAGCTAACTTTTCTAACTCTGAGTACCTCACCTCTGCTCCTCGGCAGGCTCTACTTACATAGTAGACAGGCTTCTGGATGCCCCCATCCTCTCTGATAAGTATAGAGCTTGCGGTAGAGGGGGAAGAAGAGAGGTAAAGGTAGAGGGTTTCTCCTAGTACCGTGCGGGAGAGCAATAATGGTGCGACAAGGTAAGCCTTGAGTTTCTGAAAGGCCTCCTCAGCATCTGGGCTCCACTGTAAAGTCCTGCGAAGGATTTTAAAAAAGGGTAAGCATTTATCTGCAGATTTAGAGACAAACCTGTTAAGGGCGGCTACCCCCCTGTTCACGTACTGAACCTCCTTTGTTGAGGCTGGGGACTTCATCTCTATAATGGCTTTGATTTTGTCAGGGTTGGCTTTAATACCCCTTCTGTGAACCATGAACCCTAAGAATTTCCCTGAATTGAGGCCAAAGGTGTACTTTTTAGGGTTCAATTTCATCTTGTAGGCTCTTAACACATCAAAGGTCTCCTGTAAGTGGGTGATATGATTTGCGGCTGCTACACTCTTCACTAACATATCGTTCATATAGGCTTTCATAGTCTTCCCAATCTGGCCCTCGAACATTCTGTTAACGAGACACTAGTATGTGGCTCTGGTGTTCTTGAGCCCGAAAGGCATCACCCTGTAACAGTAAGTGCCTCTCGGGGTGATGAATGAGGTTTTCTCCTAGTCTGGAGGGAACATGCTGATCTGGTTATAAATGGAGTAGGCGTCCAAAAAACTCAGAAGTTCATGTCCAACAGTGGCGTTAATGAGTAGGTCGATACGTGGGAGATAATAGCTGTCTTTGGGACAGACCTTGTTGAGCTCTATGAAGTCCACACAAAGGCACCACTTTTTATTGGCCTTTGTCACCATAACCACATTGGATAGCTAGTTTGGGTAGGCTACCTCCCTTACTGACTCATTTGTTAGCAGCTTGTCCACCTTATTCTCCATGGCTTGCCCTCTCTCAGTGCTCACACTTCTCAACTTCTGGTGGACAAGCTTGTATCTGGAGTTAACATTAAGTCGGTGGGAGGCCACCCCGGGGTCAATGCCTTTCAAGTCCTTATAGGACTAGGCGAAGACGTCTGTGTTTCTCTTAAGGAATTCTATCAAGGCAGATGCCAGCTCGTGGGAGAGTGAGGAGCCTAGGTAGACTTTCCTCTCTGAAAACCTATCATCTAGTATTATTGGGTGAAGTTCCTCTGCTATTTCACCTTTCTCCAAGGTACTATCGTCTTTGGGGTAGAGGACACTGACTTGGAGTGTCTCGTGTGGCCTCCTAGCCCTCATAGAGGCCACGTAGCACTCTTTGGCTGAGACCTGGTCTCCTCTTATCTTCCCAATCCCACTGAAAGTTAGGAAATGGAGGAGGAGGTGGTAAGTAAAGGGCACTTCCTTTAAGGCATTGAGGGCAGGGCGTCCGAGTATTACATTATAAGCAGAAGGATAGTCAAGTACAAGGAAGTTTACCATGATTGTTGAGCTCCTTGGTGCAGTGCCTGCTGTGAAAGGTAGGGTGATGGATCCTAAAGGCTGGACTCTTTCTCTTGAGAAGCCAACCAAGGGAGTCCTGACTGGCTGTAGCCGCTTTCTGCTGAGGTGAGGACTATCGTAGATTGTGGCAAGCAAGATGTCGGCTGAGCTGCCACTGTCAACTAGGACCCTTCTCACTTGATAGTTGACTATCATCAAGGTCAAAACCAAATGGTTATCATGAGGGGATTGGACCCCACAAGGTCTCTGTTTGAAAAGGTAATGACCTCCTCCTCCCCATGTTGTGGGGTTTTCATCGGGCGAGATTCATAAGACTTTGTGTGTTTGGCTTTATGAGCGTGCGCCTTCCTGGCGGAGTTGGAGACATCTCCTCCTCCATGCCCTCCGGCGATGGTCTGAATCTTATCGAGGGGCTACTGGCGCTCTCGTTCTACGTGCAGAGGAGCTGATCCTCGACCAACCACATACTGTCCGAGATGACCCTGTTGGATGAGCTCTTCAATCTGTTTCTTCAGTTGGAAGCAGTCGTCCGTGTCATGTCCGTGGTCGTGGTAGAAATGACAGTACTTACTGGAATTTCAGCGGTTGGGGTCAGACTTCATCTTTCTAGGCCAATGGATGACTGTGTCATCCTGTATCTGGAGTAGGATGTGCTCCACTGAAGCATTGAGTGGAGTGAATGGCTGTCGGTTCCTCGAGGACAGTGGTCTGAGGCGGTCCTTTACGGGGACCCTCTAAGCTTTATTTCTCTTGTTCTCTGTCTTTCCTTTTCTCCCCACGATAAGATTCACCTTTACGGGCTTTGGTAACGTCCTCGACATTCATATATTTTTTGGCCCTGGACAGCAGGTCGGGCATGCTATAGGGCGGTTTTTTGATGACTAAGAACATGAAGTTGGAGGTGCAGAGTCCAGCAATAAAGACGGCTAAGGCTACCTTGTCAACTGGTTCCTTAACCTAGAGGACCTCCTTATTGAAGCAGGCAAGGTAGCTACGGAGGCTTTCATCCCTATTCTGCTTGATGGTAAGCAGGTGGGTTACTGACTTTTGATGGTGGCGTCCCCCAATGAAGTGGGAGATGAAAGACTTACTCATCTTTGCGAAAGAGCAGATGGAGGAGGGTATGAGCTTGGAGAACCACTAGCGGGCAGACCCTTTCAAGGTGGTAGGGAATGCCCGGCACATGATCTCCTTAGACACATTATGGAGTTGCATGAGGGACTTGTAGATATCCAGATGGTCGAGGGGATCTCTATTGCCGTCGATGGTCTCGATGTTGGGCATCTTGAACTTCGAAGGCAGTAGATAGTTGATAATATCAGTGATAAAGGGTGTGTTAGTGTGTCTTATCAGGTAGTCCACGGTTGTAGGCGTCTATGCCTTGATGGCGTTGAGGGCATCGCCAAGCTAATTTTGTACTTCCCTTATCTTCTCGACCCACTAGTTGGGGACATCCTCGGTCAGGTGATGGTACTTCCCTTATCTTCAACCATGGTGTTTCGCAGGCACATGAAGAGGGGGAACACGTGAACTCCCTACGCGTTGAGGAGGGACCGGTTGACGAGGGGCTCCCTGGCGTGGCCCTGTAGCATTCTGGCGAGGTTCCCCATGATGGGGGGTCTGGAACCTAGAAAGGACAGGTAATGGCTCCTCTCCTCTCAGAGGGGGTGGGACTCCTCTTGTAGGGGTTAGGGTTACGTCCCCTCAAGCGAGCATCAGCTGGATGATTTGTTGATTTTGGTTCACCAGCAACTGCATGGTTTTAAGGAGTTGTTGCTGTTGCCTGGCAGGAGTCGTAGAAGCAGATGGTTCGGACGGCTCAAGGGGAGGCGAAGCCTCCTCTGGGCGAGCAGGGTTATTGTTTCCCGGCTGTTGGCTCATTGATTTAGTGGTAATCGCCATGGATAGCGAAAAGGATTGAGAAGTAGTAGAAACTTTGTCGTTTTCCACAGATGGCACCAAACTGATGACGCACAAAATTATCTTGTGCAAGATCAACAGTCAAGTATTCAAACAGTTGCAACCGATGAGCAGTAAATAAACAATCAATGGAAAATCAATGGCAAAACGACAAATAAAGGGTAAACACAAGATTTATAGTGGTTCGATCTCGGATGACCTACGTCCACTCTCAGGAATGACAGCGGTGGCCTGGTGTTTTATTGATGAACAATGGTTACCGAAAAGTTACTCTGGGAGTATTACAGTGCTTCTGAAAAAGAGAGAGAGGGGGAGAGAGCAGTGTGTGCATGGCATTCGGAGGCATGCCCTCAATGTTGAGAGGGTTACATTATATAGAGGCGGTGACGTGAGTGAGAGGTTTTCCACCATTTTGGTAAGTGTAGTTATGCTTGGTGAGTGAGAGGTTTTTCGTATTCCGTCATTCTCTCCCTTGTGCTTCTATTCCTTCAGAGGTGGACTCTTCGCCTTGAGCTCGGACTTGTCTTGAATCAGTGTGACTTGGACTTGAATTGGAGTATCAAAGCCAAGAGGGGGGGGAGAGAAGGAGGCACCCAAGGGGCTTGCCTAGGCAACGCCCAAGGGGTCTTCCTCTTGTGGGTGTTAGCCATGGGGCTTTGGGTGATGACTTCCTTAGTTCCTTTCAGATTTTCTCCCAATGGGTTGACCCAGTTTTGATTGGGCTCTTCTTTGGGGTTTTCTCGGTTTATCTAGATTGGGCTTGGCTCAGTTAAATTCGGGCTCGTCACTAAAAAATATATGTTTCTTCTTCTTAAATCCTTGAAAAATTATCTTCTTAACTTATACACTTATATCATGTATATTAAAATAAAATTAGCCAGTAACATTATAAATAAGCTTGTCATTTTATTTAATTAAATAATGAATGTTACAAGTACAATCCTAAAACATCATCTATATAATTTATTCACATATCTATCCTTGTGTTTGTCAGGGTATCCTGTTTAATAAACTGGCTCTTTGCTCACGCATAAGCAGTTCATACTTGTGATAGTATAATTTTTGGTTTTGTACATTGAATAATTATCATTGATACCATAAGAGCATCTTGTATGCTAAATATTATGTGGAGGCTTCAAAAGCTTTTTTTGTCATTCAAGGCTTTTCCAACCGAGATGTCAATTATTGACTGGACAAAAACAAATTTGACATATCTCAATAGATATGTCAAATCTTTTTAAAAGACTTTAGGAGTTTATCAAAGACTTTAGTTCTATATCTAGGCCATTTTGCCACATTCTAGAGAAAGTGACACTTGGTGATTCATGCCAAGAAGCTTTTGATAAGCTGAAGAGAATGCTCACCACTACTCCAATTAAGCAATCCCCAGATTAGAGTTTCCTCTTCGATATCACGTGCGAATCCAATGATTATGTTGTGGGACAGTTTTATGGAAACATAGTGAGAAAAATTCACATGTCATATATTATGCTAGAAGGACTTTAAATAGTGCATAGATGAACTACTCTACCACAAAGAAAGAGTTGCTAGTAGTAGTATTTTCCTTAGACAAGTTTCGGTCTTATCTTATAAGATCACCTATTTTTATTTTTATAGATCATGCAGCTTTTAAATACCTATTGATAAAGAAATATGCAAATCTTCGGCTGCTTAGGTGGATCCTCCTACTCCAAGAGTTTGACATAACCATCAAAGATAAAAAAAAAAAGGACTAGATTTATGAGCATACCACTTGTCTAGACTTATGAGTGATGTGTCAATGGAGACAATGCTGATCAAAGACATATTCCCCAAAGAACAATTGTTGGCTATTTTTAAGATACCATGGTTTGCTAACATTGTCAATTTTCTTGTGACATGTAACATGCCCAACAATTAGAGTGCACACGACAAAAGGAAATTTTTAGTTATGGTAAGAAGATTCTTTTGGGATGACCCCTACATGTTCAAGTATTGCCCTGATCAGATTATAAGAAGACGTGTACCAGATATGGAGGTAAGTAGCATTCTCTCCTATTTTTCATTCAGAGGCATGTGGAGGCCACTTTTCTGCTAGAAAATCTGCTGTAAAAAATTTTGCAGTGTGGATTTTACTTGCCAATACTTTTTAAAGATGCACACAAATTTTGCAAGACCTCTGAGCGATGTAAAAGGATAAGAGGGATTACATGTAGGAATATGTTGCCTCTTAATCCAATTTTAATCATTGAAATTTTTGACAGTTGGGGCATTGATTTCATGGGTCCTTTCTCTCTTTCTTTTGGGTATTTATATATATGTTTTAGTGATAGTTGACTATGTTTCAAAGTGGTTTAAGGTTATACCATGTTGGAATAATGATCATAAAATTATTTTTAAAATTTTTTAAGGAAAATATTTTTTTCCGATTTGGTATACCTTGAGCCATTATCAGTGGTGGAGGATTTCACTTTTGTAATAATCCTTTTGAAGAAAGAGGTTGCCAATTGAGAGATCAAACACATTTTGGAAAAAAAAAGTCACAAAGATTGGTCATTGAGACTAACCAATGCATTATGGGCTTACTACACTGCTTTTAAAACCCCGATTGGCATATAGACAAGTCCCCATACAGATTGATATATGAGAAGGCTTGCCATTTAGTTGTGGAATTTGAACACAATGCATATCGGGCCATTAAAATATTCAATTTTAGCCTTGACAAAGCTAGCTCCTTATCGAAATTACAATCGAATGAGCTTGATGAGATTAAGAACGAGGCTTATGAGAATTCTAAAATTAGCAAAGAATAAATGAAGGTTTTTATAACAAAAATATTTTGAGAAAAACTTTTGAACTTTCACAAAAAGTTATCTTGTATAATACTAGATTACATTTGTTTATCGAAACGCTTAGATCTAGATGGACTGACCCCTTTATTGTCAAAGAAGTTTTTCCGTATGAGGAGGTGAAGATTTAAAACCCAAGGTACGGGACTATTTTTAAAGTTAATGGCCAACATTTGAAGCCGTTCTTGGAAGGGGAGAGTAGAAGTTGAATCCATTGAATTGGTGGATCCCTACTAGGAATAATCATTAAAAACTCAATCCAATTGTTGTATAGTAGTTTTTGTTTTTCTTTTTAACTTTTTGGTTATTTTTGTTGAGTCTTATTGTTTTTAGGTTGATGCAATGCTGATTGAAGTATGCCTTTTTCATATACCTATGCTTTTAATTTATGTGAATTCACTGTTTGATCATACATTGGGGACAATGTAGAGTTTAGGTCGGGGGTAGTTTCACATTTATTGCACATCTGCATTAACATTAACATTCGTGTGTTTTTATTACTTTTTAGGTCAATTTTATTTTTAAGACAACACCTTTTTGAGTCATAGCAAAAAATTTCTTAGTCTGGGATCCATAAATTTTAAGAACAAATTTTATTTTTTTTTGAGTGTCATACCAATGATCATTCTAGAAAACGCTTCCAGACAGGATTGTTCATGCATCCGAATGCATCATTTTGTTAGGGCTTTAAAATTTTTCCAAGTGTTGAAACAAGGGGTGATATTCTGCCAATCACATCTAGGCGGTACCCTTTCATGCATTCAGATGAGAATCCTAGCCATTTCAAATTCTAGACATACTTCCAAATGGAGCCTTTTTGTGTGTCTAGACACGCATGCATTTACTATTTTCAATGCAACAATTGGGACACATTTGGATAGTACATCACTTGCATCTGAAAGCGTGTTTTGGATCTTTAAATATAGGCTTCAACAAGTTGTTTTGCAAACTCTTCTCCTACTCTTTCTAAATTCAAAACTTCTCTCCTACTATCTCAACCCTCTCTCCCAAGGCACCCTTACTCCTTCCAATGGCTCCACCAAGAGCATCGACCTCGAAGAGGGCAAGGACAGCTGCACAAGGCACTCAAGATGAAGGTAGGACCTTTGACGAGCATCGATTCGAAATGTTAGAAGCTAGAATCAAGTTTTTCAAAAACTATGAGAGTAAGCCCTTAGTTTGCGAGAGGAAGATAGAGTATAAGGACTTCACCCGGTTGGGTGTGAATGACATCATCTATGGGAAGAGATGGGAGAGATTCATGGGGTAGGATTAGGTAAGAGAGTTTTATTGCAACGTTGACAATCATGAGGATGGAATTTTCACACCTATGTTTGGGCTATGACTATTCGTATGGATGCAGTAGTTATTGCCCGTCTGATCGGGATGACCTAGTCTCAAGTGGTTAACCCGGATTACCCCCAAAATTATCTAGGGGATGACGTGGCGAGAGAGTTGTTGGGTGACCCTAAGTTTGTGTGGACCGATGATGATAAATTCCTACTGTAGGGAGACTTGAAGAACAAGTATAAAAGACTGAATTTAATTTTAGTATCTAATATGATACCACTACTGAGGAACAACCATATCTACCCATACTAGGTGAGACTACTATATGCCACGGGCACCGAGTTATCCATTAACCTCCCCACACTGATTTTTACAGAGATGAGGAGAGGGATAGTGGATGCAAAGAAGGGGTCTCCCCTTTTTGCTGGTCTAGTGACGACACTATGCTTGCAGGCGAGAGTGGTCATTGAGGCTAGTGTGGAGAGGACAAAAAAGGTCATTGTTCTGAACTCCGGCTCACTGTTGAAGATTCAAAGTGTGACCAGGGCAACGAGAGAGAAAGATCACCCTACATAGCAGTAGGAGGAGCCAATAACTCAGGGGCTTGTGGAGGAGTAGTGGGATCAGTACCTCAATCTGGATTAGGATTTTGTTGTGCCTATTGATGGGGCCACTAATTCCAAGACTGATAGAGAGCTTCTATTTTCCATTTTGAGAGGCCAACAGGAGGCGAGGAGAGAGATGAGAGAGATGAGATCATAGGTGATGGGCAGGGGTTAAAGTTCCCAGGACTAGGCAGGTCCATCTTCATAGAGCCCTAGGATTCCAACTTGGTCCCATCTTTTGACTTAGGTAGTATTTAGTTTTTTTTTTCTATAGGATCAAAGCCTGTCATAAGTAGTTGAGTCTAGGCTTGATCACTTTACATTTTGAGTATGTAGTCCTTAAACTATAATATTAATGATTAGTGTCTTTTTAGTATTTTATGTGTTCAATTTTGAGTTTGAATGTTAAATATCTAAATAAAATCTTTATGCATAATTTGTCACAATATATGAATAATTTGCTTAGTCTTAAATTTGCGATTGATTAAGCATCACATAGAACTTCTTTCTATATTTGTGTATCACATATCATGTTCTTATAAAACTTCACTATTTGTGCACTGCATGCTGTACCAAGTTGGAATTTGATAGGTATTTCACCTTGAGAACTTGAGATGTATAATGAAGATACAAACTCTGGTGAGTTTTGATCCATTCTTCCTTGGTGAGTTATTTACATTTACTCAATAAAGAATATTTTTATTCAGCTAATCTCCTTGAATAGTCTTGTTACCTTTGCTTTGATCAATGGAAATATTATGAATGATTACTTGACTTTGAATTATTTGCATTAGTCAAATTCTTTGAATAATTTTTTATCCCTAGAAGGCGTGATTGAGCATTTTGTGAAAAATTTCATTTCTTATGCCACATTTATAATAACCAATCCAATGATAAATATGATGTCCTTTATCCTTGGTTATCCTGAGATTGAGCTATTATTTTTTTACACAATTGGGGAGTTATGGGTGAGAAAAGATGACCAATAAAAGAAAAATTCTTGCATACTTGTGAATATTTATGTGTTGACTTGCTCTGAAAAAAAAAAAGAATAGAGAAGCACAAAAATAGAAAAATAGAAACTAAAAATAAAAAAGCAAGTCTGTGAAAAAAAATGAGTAAGTACTGTAAGTTATGCTTCTAGATAGTAATAGGTGAAAGGCTATGGCAAGAAGTTTGGTTGCGTAATGTAAATGTTCTCTCGAAATAGTCTTTTGAATTCCTGAATATCCTTCGTTCAAAACCTTAATTCCAAGGCCCCATTACAACCACAAATAAATATCTATCTGATCTTAATAGTGTATTGAAGAATGCACGACTTATGTGAATAAGAAAAGTAATGGTGATTGTATGCTTATTGTGAGTTGATTTTATTTTCACGAGACTATGTCAAATCCTTTTAATTCAGATGACAGTTATTTTAAATGGAATATGTGAGCATTATTTTATTTTGATTTAAGTATATTCATCTAATACATTCTTCTCATATGTGATACTTGAGGGAATAGTCAATATAATCTGAGAGAATTTGTGCTGAGAGTATTATCCAGTGAGATTTGGCATTGAGAAGAATTAGTTGATAGTTGTAGGGGTGATTACCGAATGAATTACTGACTTGGTATAGTTCAGTCATACTATACATGAGTTTATATAGGAACATGATAATTGTGTACATTTCTATAGCATTGAGTTCTACATTTTGCATTGCATGTGCTTATAAAAAAGTTTTGTAGCTTAGAGTTTTTATATTGTGATAGCAATTTATGGTATGGAGTTGTTATTTATATATTTAATGTTAGGTTGATGTTTGTGGGAAATATCTTTGGAAACCCTTACAATTCTAAACTCGTCCATTAAAGGTAAACTAGAGATTTAAAATCTTATTGCATATGCTAAATACAATCATGAGTCCTATGAAAATGGATGTGTGTTTATTTTATTTTCTTTTTGTCTTACCAGTGACTATCAAGAGCTAGTTTGGGGGTATGATTAGCCTTAGATATTGTGATATCTTGGCATTTATAATTGGCTAATTATGTTGAGCAAGACATTAATTGTATTGATTTAATTAAGTTTTGAATATGATGTACCTTTTTGAATGTATGTTTAGTTTTGCAAGTAAATAGAGTGAGTTGATGACCAATAGCATAACACAAAAGGAAAAGGAAGAGGTCTAGAATCTAAGGGAGGAAAAAATAAGTATTTTTCTTAGTATGTTCGGGCAATGGAAGAGACACGTCTAGACATAACTTCTAGAGACTGCCATGAAAAGGCAAAGACATGCGTCCAAACAGAAAAGCCAACGCGTTCGGGAGAAAGAGAAAATGCGCCTAGATGTAAAAGAAGGAGCGTTTGGATAGGAAATCCAAAAGATCATGAAGAAAAACATTACCAGTTGTGTCCGGACAGAATTAACCGCGCATCTGGACGTGCTTTTCTTATAGATCACGGCAACCATATGCGTTTGGATGGTGAAAGCTGTACGTTCGGACACATGTTTGAGATTTCCCTAGAGCTTAGAAACCCTAATGTAACCTAGGTTTTTGTTGTTCCTTTATCTATAAAAAGGAAGATAATTTTAGTTTGTAATCATCTTTTAGTTTCTAGTCTTTTCCTTTTTAGTTTTATTGTATTGTTTTGTGGCCGGCTAAAAGCCAAACTAAGGCTAGGGGAGATATTTTCAAATTAATTCTGATGTTGGGATCCCTCGAGACTCAGCAGAATCGTGAAGATATGTGAACGAGTGCCAATCTGAGCTACAAGGCTCGTGAGGTGAAATGTGGGTGCTGCTATGACCAAGGAGTAAGATATAAGACACAGAAGAAGTATAGTGGTTCACCGGCACAGGAGCTCGACTAGTCCACTCTTTAGTGGAGTTTCATGCTCCTTTTCTTTATTCATTTCTCTAATGTTTTTATAGTGCTGTCTCTGGGTCATTATGGCTTCTTCCTCCCTATATAGTCTCTTGCTTACCTCTAACCCGGATTTACCTCTTATAATCATGGGATCCTCCCACCTTCTCTCCCCAGTGGAGGAGTCACCTAATTTCCAAAGAGCTGACTCTGTGGGACTTATCCCGAGATCTTTGCCTTCCATCCGTAGGATCCTCCTAAATTTTTGGAGAGGATCCTGGTTGGTTGAGAATTTCGTGCCTCGAATTCAGCTTAGCTATTGCTCCGAAGGATTTCGCTGTTGTGAAGCTTGTCCCATTATCATTCACGCTATTGTCTAGTTTGAGGGAGAGCTCTGACTTTTGTACCTCTGAGCTCTTTATTATTCTGACCTGATCTCATTTCCTGAGCTCACACTTGGAAGTTTGTTTGAGATATCATCAGTTACCCCCAACTCTTGGTTCAAGCGAGCTTGGACAAGGGCTGAGCTGTTTGAAGACGAGCATGATCGGCACATGGCAGTCTTGGGCTTGCACGTGAGGATTGCTTTTTCGAAGATTTTCTCAATGATCATTGCTTCCTCGATTCTCGTGCACGTTTTAGCCCATGTCACTCAAACTATAAATGCTCCAACGGCTGCTAGAATCGCCTCTTCCACTGTTCATTTTTCCTTTCGGTTCCCCTCTTCTTCGAATCTCAAGTTTTTCGGCTTACAACCTCCTGATTTTTTACCCGAATTCAAGCTCTCTATGTTCGATTTGAAGATTCACAGTGCTTCCTTCCTTCAATTTTGGCTCCTGGACTGTTGTTCATTGCTTTTCTCTTACTAGGTACGCTTTCCTGCCCCTTTTCATCTTTCCTCGTTCTGTATCCCTCGAGTTCAAGGTGGTTGTTGCGTTTCTGGGCTCATCGTTTCTTTTACTTCTGGAACCGTGACTGTTGTTTGTCTCCTCTTCCCCACTTCATCGATTGGAGTTCTATTGTGCATATTCTCGCCGTTGGAAGCTATTGTGTTGACCCTAGGGTTATAAGGAAGTGTTTGACTAGTGTCCCTCTCCTATATCGTTCTTTTAGTCTTCCTTTTTCATGCCCAATCATGTCTATTTTTCCTAGGGCCATTGGCTCCTCTGCTTCTCTTTTAGGAGGTAGGACTGCCAAGGAGGAGATTGACTTAGGAGAAGTGGGTGACAAAATTGATCATTTCCCTGGTGTTGACGTTGTTGATGCCGAGGTAAATACCGAGGGGCTCCCCTCATCGTCCTCTCCTGTGCCCCCCCAAGCTTAACAAAGGTAAGGGCAAGATTAGTAGGGTTGGGATCTCTGATGGTTCATCTTACTTAGGAGCTGCCCTTAAACATGTCGAGCTCGTGGGCCCTAGTAAGGTCGACCCTTCATTCGCGAGAATTTTCAGTGCTCGCTATGGGTTTCTTGCCGGTGTCTATCCCTGGTGCCTAGACAACTCTACCCTTTGCGTTGCCAAAGTTCATAAGAAGGTCTATTTTTTTTAGGTTGTTTTTGAGACTGGCCTATGCTTCCCTCTGCACCCTTTCATCAAGAACGTTTTGCAGCATTTTAATGTTTGTCCCTCTCAGCTTTCTCCCAACTTCTAGGGTGTCCTAGTGGGTCTCCTAGTCTTCTTTAAGGACCAAAACCTTGGGGTTTTCAGCATTTCCTTGATCTTGGACCTTTTCAACGTCAAGCTGACCTTATCTGAGGGCTTCTTGTATATTTCCAAACGAGCCAATGCTAGGCAGATTATCTCTAATATTTTGTCCTCCCATAAATGCTGGAAAGAACATTTATTCTTTGTTGGGGGCACCAATTGGAAGTACAACCCTACTGATAGAACGGATACACTAGGTATTCTTAAGGCCTGGTCTCCTCCAGAAAACTTGGGTGAGTCCTTGCTTAAGTTAATTGGATGTTGCTTTGAGAATCATGAGCTTCTAATTCTGCTCTGTTTACGTTGTTTCTAGGTGCTCGACCCGAACTTAGTGCTGAGGACGAGGAGGTGAAGCTGAAACTGGTGAAGTGTAGCCCTAGAAGGTATCCCGAGCTTATTCATCCCTGGGTTCTAGCAGAGAGAGGGTTTAGCCCTCCTGGGGTAACGATAGAAGCCCCTCTCCAATTTCTACTGTCAGACCTGAAGAAGCAGTAGGTAATCCCTTTTTTCCAATTGGTTCCTTCGTTTTCCCCTTCTTCTTCCCCTTTTTAGCTTAACTGGTTCAGCTCTGATCTTTCAGAGTCTTCCTCAATGAAGCTCACTCCCAAGGAACTCCAAGCTAAGCTTGATTAAGTGAGGAAAGGTGAGAAAGGTAGCAAGTGTAAAGTTGAGGTTGGCTCTGGAAACAACCCCACTAATCGGGCTAAGGCCCAAAAGTCAAGGGTGTCCTCCTCCCCTGCTTTGACTGCCAACATCCCGGCTTCATCATTCAGCCTCCCTCAGGCCTTGGCACCCTCCCCTCCTCCAAAGGTTCAAACCGTTTCTGAACAAGCCTACAAGCTAGGCCTTGTTTCTCCTTCCTCGTCTGAAGTTGAGAGAGCTCTGGGGTTGATCCCCCATCTTCACTCTGAGTCTATCTCCTACAGCACCTCTGGAAAGAACCTTAAATTATCTCCAAGGAGACCTATTGATGGTGTAAAACCACGTGGATGAGCTGAAGACGTGAACGGGGTGATCCTACATAGAACTAAGCTACTAGACTCGTGTGAATTGTGGTTAAGGAAGAGATGGAATCAAGAATCAACACAGTAGAAATATAGTGGTTCACCAACTACAAGCATGGCTAGTCCACTCTTTAATGGAGGCTCTTACTCCCTTTT
>CM042197.1:19942139-19953976 GCA_023539305.1 Ilex asprella | reverse complement strand
TACACATTCTTGATTGTTGATCTTGCACAAGACAATTTTGTGCATCATCATGTATCATAGTAATAAATTCAAGCACACTTATACAAAGACACAAACTTACAATAGAGATCAAAGAGAAAGGCTTTACAATGAAGAAGGAAGTCTGCAAAATAGAGAGAGAAACGGAGAAAAACTTGAAAGAAAAATTCTACCTCAACAAGGGTTAGGGAATCCCTTAAATAAACAAAATCCAGACATGAAACTGGATTTTAAAAATTAAAAAACATAAGACATCATAATGATATCACTGGTGACCTCATGTGTGACGTAATTCTGCAATTTGTAGTAGTGTAGGAAACGTCGTGGCTAACTTCATCTTCAATTATAGCTAAGAATGTCTTTTAATCATTTATTCTTTTTATTATGATTAATTTGATTAATGTCCATTAAATCAGACATTTTTAAATCTAAATCTTCAAAATTCTGGAGTGCACCAAGATGTAATTTCATGTTTACATTGTCATTAAATTCCGTTGGATCTTGAGAATCCTCCTGATCATCTTCTTTGATTTTCTTTCTTTAGATGAGGAGGAATGAGATAGAGGTCCTGCTGGTCCTATGTTCTGAGGAATTTGAGGCTTTAATATCCCCCTTGAAATATGCAATCAACTAATTTTGTATCGTTTCTATCATATGACTTCGGAGTTGTTGTGGAATCAATGTTTGATTTAACCTCTTGATCTGTTGTTGAAGAACTCGAAAAAGGTCCTAGGCATGATTCAAATTTGTTGTAGGTTGGGTTTCATCATCCCAATTTTCAAAAATATAGTCAATTATTTGACATTTTTTTGCTAATTTGAGGAAAAAAATTTCACCATTTGTAATAATAACATCAAATTAAATATGGAAGATTTTGAGAATCATTACTACAATCATAATTACATGCCCAAACCCAGGAAATTCTAAATTTGGTAAGATAATCAAAGAGCATTTCTCTTTCAAAATTTCTCAAATTAGGATTAAGTTTTTTTAAATTCATCAAAACAAGAAGCAAGACAATCAACCAAATATTGAGAAGTTGATCCATGTCCTTTCCACCAATTATAAAACCAATTTGGTAGATCTTTTACAGTGTAATTATTCTACAAAGAGAAGAAAAAACAAGAATGTTTCTTGAGTGCATTTTGATAAATGATTGCATTTTTTCATGCATCCATGTGATCCCAATAATTATATGCTTCCCCAATTTCTTTAGGATGATGCTTGAGTGTTTTCCAATTTATTTTATTGTTGGGATTTATTTCCCAATTAGAAGCATGCATTACACACATAATTTTTACCTTACTGTAACCAATATGATCATCATTGCAATCATTGTGAGAAACATTGATTGTATTAGTTTCATATAGAATTCTTCTATAAAAAAATTGATTACGCTTACCCTTAATAAAGAAGTAATCATAATCGAAAATATGTTTTATCAAATAAGAAAGGATATTTTCATCCATCGAACATATGTATTTTCCAAGTATAAAATAATATCAGTATTTGAATTTTCAAAATAGTTTACCATTAAGTCTGGTTCTACTTGAAGAACCTCCTTCGCATATTTCTTCTTTTTACAAGTAAAAAATTTTCATTGTCAGACATTGTTGGTAAATAAAAAGCATTAGAGCTAAATTGTGCTATAGTCAACAATGGAAATGATATATTATGAAGAAAGACAAAACCAATAAATCCCCTTCTTTTGGATTGAGATTTGGATTGGGAAATATCAGTTTCTCTGTCTCATTCTCTATTGGCATTCATTAAAACCCTGTAAAAATTCTTTTGTTAGAAAATCTGGAAGAGAATTTGATTTACCATTGATATATTAAATTTTAAAATCATAAACATAAATGATTGTCTACCATCTAGCAAATAATTTTTTTGATGTTATGTTCTTAACATTTTTTTTCTTAAAACTTTTTTTGTGGTACTGATTCTTAATAAAAATTATTGATTTAACAAGTACTCTTAGAACTTATTGATACATTTAACAATATAAATTTTATTTTCTTAATTGTTGAGTAATTCAATTGATCATTTTTTCAAATGCTAGAATGCAATTGTACTAATTCTTCACAATTAGAATGATGATTCTTTTGTTTAAAAATTCCTCCATATCTTCTATTAGAGGCATCAGTTTCAATAATTTTTTTCCAATTGGGATTTGCTAATGTCAAGCATGACAATTGTTTTGTTTTAAGAGTAGTTTTCTGAACAACTTAAGTATGCTCAGAAATCCATTGTGGAGGAGATTTTCTCAATCTTTAATAAAAAATATAAAAGTATATTGGGCAAAATTTTTGTAAAATTCAGATAAAAAATTTAAACTGCCCAAAAATCTTTGAAATTGCTTCTTATACTTGATTTCATTAGAAATTTAGAAGCAAATTTTATTCTACTATCAAATGGGATAATTTTCCCTTGATATATATTATGTCCAAGAAAATGAATATTTGTTTGAAAAACTTTTAAATTTTGTGGCGAAAACTGCTAATCAGTTTCTTTTAATCATTTGAATAAAAATATTCAAATGCTGATCAATGAATTTTTAGAAGATAAAAATATCATCAATATAAACAATAGAGAATGCAGTATAAGGAGTAAATATATCATTCATAATAATTTAAATTTAGAAGGAGCATTTTTCAATCCAAATGGTATAACATTCCATTGCTAGTGTCCAAAAGGAACCGCAAATGCAGTTTTATACCGATCTATTTTAGCAATTTGAATTTGCCAAAATTCAGACTTTAAATCAAATTTTGAAAATATTGTAGCGTCATGCAAATGAGCTAATAAATCTTTTTTTATTTGAAATTGGATAACTTATCCATTGTAAAACCTTGTTTAAAGGTTTGTAATTTATAATCAAACGAGCTATTCTCTTTTCTTTTTCAGCAACTTTATTTACATAAAAGGCTACATAAATCCAAGGAGAATTAAAAAAAAATCTAATAAAGATTGTATTTCTTGTTTATAGAGTTTCAAATATTCTTTATTCATTTGAGTTTATCTTGCCCTAGTGGAAATATTTTTCTCCTTAAAATCTTTGTCATAAGACAAGGAAACAATACGTTTTTCCCTTTCCCAAAATGCATTAGGAATGGTACTGCATATTTCTCGAACAATTTGTTCTTGTAAAAATTTTAAATTATCCTAAATTTTAGGATTTTCTAATTGATTTTCAATAGTCATAATCTTGATTTCTTGTTGAATAAAATTAATTTGTTTTCTTTAAAAATCAAATTTTCCTTGATTTGATTTAAAAATTTTGTTTCTAGTTTAGTGATAAACTCAAAAATAATTTGTTAATTGTCCAAAACAACAGTGATTCCTTTAGAATCAATTATAATTAGTTCAATAAGAGCCAAAAAGGAGTACCCAAAATAACAGTTTGAGTCAACTTTTAAGAAGAATAAAAGATGTAAATATACATATTTCTTGATTACAGATATAAACACTAGTTAATTTATTTTGAATGTTTATTTTTGAACCATCAACAGTACTCAAAGTTTGAATAGTTTTTTCAAAGTTTTGGGTAAAAATTAATCATTTCTTAATACAATTCATGTCAACCCCACTATCAATAAGTGCAATAGTCTTGGCAACATATTCTTGGTTTAATACCAATGTAATTTTAACATACTATTTTTTATATGTTTGGTTAAGAAGGAAAAGATGCTGATCTTTTTTCCCAGAAATTTCTTGATCTTCAATTTGAGATTATTCAAAATTCTCAATAGAACATAATCTTGTTTTAAGATCTCTAGTTTCAGATTTTAATTGATTGATCTCATACTTAAGATTATTAATTGTGATTTCTTTCTTTGAAGAAGATTCAGAACTACAACAATTTAAAAATTCTTGTAAAGAAAATGGTTTAACTAGAGACGGTTTTTCAAATTGTCTCTCTAATTGTTCTTCTTTAGAAGTTTTTAGATATTTTTCAATAAATTTTATTTTAGCTATTGGATCTATAATTTGATCTATTATAGACTGAGAATTTAAAAGAACATTAATACTTAATCTGTTCATGTCAAGCATAGCTTTGTAATAGTTTTGTTAAGCTTGATATAAAGAAGAGCAATTATTATGATCATTATCACTTTGACTATTTGATGAAGTGGTGGAATTGATTTCAAGGATTTTATCATCATCTGAAGACAAAGAAGAAGATTCTTCTATGTCATTGAGTAATATTGTAAAACCCAACAAAATTAATAAATCAATTAAATGGGTAATACGATAATTAAGCTATTTAAGTAAGGTTAAAAATCTAAAATTTTATATAACTAAGATGATCCAATTTTTCTGTTGCAAGACCTAGTTTTTCAGTTACACGTTGTCCGATGGTGTAACGAGTCCATAAAACTGTGACAATGAATATGAAGCCAGGGGTGGGATGTCGTCGAGATTCGTTGATGGTTTGGTAGCCTTTTAGTGAAAGTCCATAAATTACCTACCCCATAAGGGTTTTTTATGTGTTGGTACAAATTTTTAGACTTATTTAACCAAAAGTATATGGATAAATTGTTTATTCTATTAAGTACAATTTTTATAAAATTTTTTGTGTTTAGGTACAAAATTCAAATGAATTAAATTTTTTTTAACTTAAATACCCTTCTTTAATTTATGCAGCTATCATTGACAGTTATTTGAAAAAAAATTATGTAAAGATTACATATTTGTTATCTTTAATTTTTGAATTTTGAATTTAAAGATTACATATTTGCAAATACCAATCACCATCATCGGCTTAAAGGTTAGTTCTTAATAATTATATTTCTTCTTTTATTCGGTCATTTTATTTTGGGAATTCCTATATTCGATTTTGTTTTATGTTTGTTCGTTGTTGGAATGAAGGGGAAAAAATTGCTTTTGGTTTTAATAAATGTAACTATTTTTTCGTATAGACATAATAAGTATATTTCTTCTTTTATTTGGTCATTTTTTTTTTGAAAAATTCCTATGTCCGATTTTGTTTTATGTACAACTCGTTGTTGGAATGAAGGGGAAAAAATAACTACTTTTGGTTTTAATGGGTGTAACTATTGTGAATGGGTGTAACTATTTTTTTGTATAGACATAATACCGACTTAATGTGTGTAACTGTTAATGGGTGTAACTGTTGTTATGAGACCTCTGTTCATTCACTGGCATGCTTTACTAATTTACAATACCGACTTAATTTAAATGTTGTTGTGGCCGCATCTTGTTTGAAACTGAATTGAAAGGTCAATATAGTTTCAACCATTAATTTTTGAATATTAACAGTTTGCAATTTGTGATCACAAATAGTTACTTAAAACAGTTACGTAACTATTTTTAATCAAAAAATCAAACAACACAGATTGTGGAAATTAATGAATGACAAAAAAAAAACAAAAATGAATGTCACCTGTAATTTGTGGTGAAGAAGTTGCCGAAGATGATTCACAATTACTTGACCGTAGGACACGATGAACAGTAACTCGTATTCATTTTTTTTAGACGATGAACACTAACTCAGATTCCTCCTTTTTTTTACTATGAATAGTAACTCGTAATTCTCTCTTTTTTGGACGATGAATAGTAACTTGGGTTCCTCTTTTTTTTTTTGGATGACGAACAGTCACAGTTCTGACATTCACATGGACATAGAATCTCTCTGCCAAAAAAGATAAGTTTTGATAATTAAACCCCTTATTTTACCTCCCAATTTAGCCCAAAAATAACGGATGAAAGATGATGGATTTTCATATATTTACTGTTTACCGATGACAATAGTGGTATTTTAAAAAAATATGCACTTTACCCAAAATAAGTTTTTGAGTTGTACTTTTGCCTAAATAAGTCTAAAAAATTGTACCGTCTTCTAAATTTTCCTAAACAAAATATTAAATGAAAGGTCAGTAAATGAGCATAACTCAATGGTGTAAGTGTGGAGTGCCTGGTTCGTGAGCATGGCATCACATGTGCCATGGGAACCCGGGGGTGGGTTTGAGGTTGGCTATGCATGCATAAAGCACCACTTCATGTCATGGCATAGTGACAACATTTATTCATGTTCATTTACATATGTGAATGCTTAAAATGTTTGAATGCATCATTGGGTTGGGAGGCGTTGTTCATAGAAGATGCCCTACTGAGTGTTGGTTCACCCCATTGTGGGAAAACATTTTCAAGTACATTGCACACTTTCGAGGATGCACCTGGACCTAGCTTGACTACAGGGCTGGAGTTCGGCCTTTTATTTTGATGTATAGACACTCAGTCCCAATTGTAATTAAATAGGTACCCATGTAATTTTAGTTTATACAACATATGTATATTTTTTTTAAAGGCATGTAAACTTGAGAAACATTGTATATATTCTTTTGATAAATGGACATTTATACTTTGGGGAATTGTTAGTTAATGATTTGTACTTTTGGAGTTACTTAAGTGTTTACATTAGACCTTAAAAGGTCATCGTAAATGGACTTGAGACAGGTTATGTTTTGGGTAAAATTCTCCATACAAAGGAGACTCCGCCGGAATTTCGTTGGACTTGATCCTCAGGGACCAAGACATTAAGTAAATTAATAAGGCTTAACGAGTAATAAGGATCCCCGAGAATCGGGGCGTCATAAATACTTTTCATAATTAATCCCTAAGATTATCATCTTGAATAATCTCATTGATCTTTTGTTTGGTTAAACATTTATTGACATAATGGTTAGATTTGTCACATTTATAGAATTTAATTTCTTTATTATTATTCTTTTTGAGAAGATTTTTTTCTTTTGAATTTTTCTTTTTATAAAAAAGGAACAATGTCCTCATATTTTGTCTTTTTTTTCTTCTCCTATTAAATTTGGAGTAGTTTTTAGTCTTATTAGACTTAATTTTTGTGGAAGGACTTGGATCAAGATGATCAGTAAATTGATCACAAAATTCACCCTATTCCTTTTTTCATATTAGGCATTATCTTTTAAATTGGGCTTTAAGATTTAAATCATTGCATAAATTCAAACCTTCGTTGATGCATTCATTGAGTAGTTCACCATAGCTATACTGATTCCAAGGAATAATTATTCCTCCATGTTTGTTTTCAAGTCTTATTCTTATTTTCTCGGCAAACAAAGTAGGAGACTATAAATGAAATTTTATTTCCAAAAGTCACTATTAGCATCATGTGTCATCATGAATTTGGTGAGATAGATGTTTTTATTCTACCTAAAATGAATAAGTATATGACACCTAAGCTTCATTAGTTCTTTACCTTTGTTGGTATGTTGAATATTACTCGCAATAAAATGTAAGGTTATTGATTGGACCAGTGTATAAATTGCATTCGATACATATTCAGTTATGGCATGCATTTGGTCAGTTTGAGTATTGACAATTCTTTTTGTATTTAAAATTTCTTGTTGTTGAGATAAATTTAAACAATTATCCCACTAACCTTAAGTTGACCTGTAAAATATGTGACAATAAAATTTATAGTTTGAAGATCATTATTGTTATTTTGTCTGCACACAGATGTATACACTAACATTATCTACAAAACTTAGGAAATTTGATATTCAAAAAAACTATCAATATTCCATTTATAAATAGCTTTTTCACTATACTCCCATTTAGTTATGAAGAAAGTTTCTTCATACAAAATATCCTAATGTGTAGTTGTACGTTAATATAACCTTGTTGGTGCAGCATTAGTTCTTAATTTGGATTTTAATCCAATTTTGTTAATTTTATTCGATTGTCGCATATCAAACAACGAATCTTGGAACTCTTGAATTTCAAATAATTCTAAATCTAAAGGTTCAAATTCAAAATTATTTTCAACTGGGGATAAAACATTGATTTTATTAGCCATTGACTTTTTGTTTACCATCTAACTTTTATCACTAGACTTAATTTTTAGACCTATTACTCTATTCTATAATACTGTAACACCCCACCCACCACGTGTCAACATATTGTCCGCTTTGGGCCCACTGGCCCTCACGGTTTTGTTCCTCCCAGGGTCTCTGGGAAAAGGCCTATTGACAAGTGAGGCGAGGGGCTTACATATAAGCCCAGCAACTCCCCCTCTTCTAGCAGATGTGGGATACCAGGACCTCACAATCCACCCCCCTTAGGGCTACACGTCCTCGTGTAGCTCGCCAGCCCTGAGTCACGGACTACCATTCTCCTCCTCGTGCCCGCCCACCACGAGACCCGTGCAGAGCCCCACCCTCGGACCGGGCAAGGGTCGGCTCTGATACCATTCTGTAACACCCCCACCCACCACGTGTCAACATATTGTCCGCTTTGGGCCCACTGGCCCTCACGGTTTTGTTCCTCCCAGGGTCCCTGGGAAAAGGTCTGTTGACAAGTGAGGCGAGGGGCTTACATATAAGCCCAACAACTCCCCCTCTTCCAGCCGATGTGGGATACCAGGACCTTACAAATACATTTAAAAAATCAGTATTAGATTTTCTAATATTTACTTCAAAATCTTTTAGAATCTAGTGGTGGTTTAATATTTATTGCTTCCAAAATAGATGGTTTTAGAGGCAGTATAATTATTGTTTTAGGAGATTTTTCCAGAGATTTTTCAATTCTTATCATTTGTTTTGTAAACAAATATTAGTATAGTTGTTTTATCTAAAAATCTTATTCAAATCTTCTTGTTGAAATTTTGGACTAATGAAAGCAGGGGCTCCAAAATTATTTTTCCATTATCCTCACTGTTAATTAACCTGAGACAAACCATTGGAAGGTGAATTGAACCGAGAGTTTATTATCCTCAGTATTCCATTGTTTATAAAATTGCTTTAAAGTATTAACATGAGCAATTTTTGGATTTTTACAAAATGTCAAAAACTATTGAAAAAAGGGGGTGACTTCTTCAATCAATTCAATTTGATTGTACAATCGATTTTTATAGTATTGTAACTCTTTTTATTAAGAGAGCCAAAATATTAATCACAAAAAATCCATATACTTAGGAAAGATTAAACTCAAAGGAAATTGATATCCTATCAACTTTAAATGGCTATGGATTCATATTGGACTCCATTTTAGATGGCGTTGGTTCAAATTTCCCCATATTAGAAACAGGCTCATTGTCGTGATGATTAGGATGATAAATTCCATTGGAATATTTTGCTTAGAAAGTCTAACACCTTCTTATATTAAAGGTTATTTTTCCTTAGATATTTTAGGAATAGATTTCTCAGAAGAGGAGAAAGATGAATTAGTTACCATATAAGGGTGGAGATAAGAGATAATTGACTTGGGTTTATCAAAACTCCAGACAGAAGAACATTGGAAAAGTCCTTCAATATTTATTCTGAAAATTCGATTAGAAGTAAATTGAATTTGTACATTCCCTTCTTGAGTTTGAGAAATTTGATTAATTTCCCTATTAATTATATAGGTTGAGAAGGAACTACAAATCATAAATGCCACGATTTTGAAAAACTAATGTTTTTCCATGTAACACCTCTATTTTTAGCAATTCTATTTTTTAAATAATTTGTTTCAATTAAAGTAGGAGTACCTTTTTTATTATGATACTTAGAATTTTGAGTTAAGGTAGTCATTATCTTATAATGAATTCTATAAGCTATATTGATGGGTTAAGTACCATCCATATAGCTATTGTCAGAAGTTTGGATATTTAAAGTTAAAACTTCCATTATATTTTTATCAGTTAGAAAGACTGATAAATTTGAAAAACAATTAAAATAGATAGGGCTAATACTAAGACTAGAGAGGTTTCCAAAACTGTTTTTCACTATCCTCACCATTAATCATATACATCAACAAAAAATTTAAGCTACAATATGAAAGTGGCTCTGATACCAAATAAGGGAGGATTGTAGTAATATAAATTCAAGCACACTTATATTATACAAAAACACATAAACATACAATAGAGATAGGAGAGGAAGGCTTTACTTGCAACATATTTTCTATATTTGAAAATTCAATTTCTGAAGAATTTTTAATAAATTCTTCATTATTAGAAAAATTTTGAAGCATTTTTGCTTTTTGAGAAGTGTTGATGCATATGTATTCTATTTTCTACAGTGTGATAATAATATTTTGTGCTACATTAATCAATAATGACTTGTGCTACAGTAATTTGTTATTTAGAGTCTTCTACCTTACCTTCACTCTTCTATCAACAATTTATCAAAACCAAGGTATTAAGTCAAAGTTCCTACACAACTTGGGTGTTGAACCATGAGAGTATAATAAAAAAAATATATGTAAATCACTATATAACAAATTCTCTAATCGTGAGTGTAGGGCATATATATTACTATAAACACATGTAATTTATAGATCTACATATACATCAACAACAAATTTAAGTTACTATAGGAAAATGACTCTGATACCAAATAGGGGAGGATTGTAGTAAAATAAATTCAAGCACACTTACTTTATACAAAGACACACAAACTTACCATAGAGATACGAGAAAAAGGCTTTATAATGAAGAAAGAATTTTGCAAAATGGAGAGATAGAGAAATGGAGGCTATTGAAAATGGTTTTGATACCAAATAGGGGAGGATCATAGTAATATAAATTCAAGCACACTTACTTTATACAAAGACACAAAAACTTACAATGGAGATACTAGAAGAAGGCTTTATAATGAAGAAGGAATTTTGCAAAACGAAGAGAGAGAGAGAGAGAGAGAGAGATGGAGAAAAACTTAAAACAAGACTTCTACCTCAAAAAGTTGAGGGAATCCCTTATGGTCTATTTGGTAGGAAGGATGAAAAGTTGGAAGGATGGAAAATAAATGAGAAAGATTTTTCATCCCTAGATGGAAGGAATATATTTTTCCTCATTTATGTTTGGTACGATGGATAGAAAATTGAAGTGATGCATTTTCCTTTGTTTGGTATTGAATGAAAAATTGGATGAAAAAGAAAAATATATATACCAAATTTATCATTATACCCTCACATCTATAATTGGTGAATTTTTCCTTAGTAATTAGGGCTGTGCAAAAAACCCGCAAACTTGACCACCCGATTCGTAATTGGCCTTTTCGAATGAAAATGAACGGCTAAAAATGCTTCCAGTTCGATTTCAACACAAGCTTCCCGTTAATTTTTTTTTTGTCCTTTAACAAAATTAAAAAAGAGAGAGAATTGTAAACCCCACATTTCCTATCGTTATACAGCGACTTAATTATGTTTTTGAAGCTAATATATGTAATGATGTATGTATGAACTATGTAGATGGTAAGAGTAGAAATAAAAATGTTAGTGAGGAAATAGGGTATGTTGTAGAAGTTGAAAGTATTCCGGAGTAAAAGCACACTTTAGAAAGAATTTGGGTAAAAAAAAATTTTGGATACTTCCCTAGTGTTTTGATCATTACTTTTAACATGAAGTCAATTTAAACTGAAATTTTGGCAGCAGATAGTAGGCTTCCAGGGCTACAAAAGAGTATTTCACACAAATTTTTCAAGTCGACCTCTAAATGGGTCAAAACTTCACTGGAAGTTTCAGTAGAAACTGGGATGACGTTCGAACGTGAATTGATGTTCGAACGACAATGAGTCCTAGTACTGTGAGGTTCCTGGTAAAAGGATGCACAATTTTGATGTCCCACATCGACTAGGGAGAGGGAGTTGCTGGGCTTTATATGTAAGCCCCTAGTCCTTACTTGGCAAGACGCGTTTTTCCAGGAATATTGGGAGGAACAAATCAGTGAGGGCCAACGGGTCCAAAGCGGACAATATCTTGCCACGTGGGGGGTGTTACAAAATGGTATCAGAGCCGACTCTCGTCTGGTTCGAGGGTGGGTCACTGCTATGCTCGCGTGTGGG
>CM042197.1:19923006-19933740 GCA_023539305.1 Ilex asprella | reverse complement strand
CAGGACCCGATGCACTGTCCTGTTAGCCACAACGACTCTTACTACCAACGGATCATCATGGGGATGATAACAACCCTCCAAATCTGAGTCTAAAAAGGTTATGGTCGTGTCTAGCCGTGGTACTTTAGTTGCAGTACACACCTCTAGCATCTCATCACCTCGGATTCTGCACAGAAGGGCCTTCCTGGCTGCGTTGGATTCTCCACCTCCTGCAAATCCTCCTGATATCACTCTGATCTCTCCCATGGGTTGCTGGTGTTGCGCAGGAGCCTGTTGCTGGGGTGGTGGAGGTGGAAGAGCTCGATTTGGGTATTCTTGGGCCACAAAGCGACGCAATTGTCCTCGTTGGATTAAAAACTCGATTTCCTTCTTAAGCCGAATGCAATCATCTGTGTGATGGCCATGATCTCTATTGTAATCACAGTACTTGGTGGGATCCCTCTTTTTCGGATCTGCCTTCATCTGAGGAGACCATCTCAGGAACTTCTCGTTCTGCACCTCATGCAAGACTTGTGATATGGTGACGGTACGGGGTTAGCTGTCGAGGTGGGTACCTTGGCTGCAGCTCTGGCTGCGAGGGCCCCAGACGATCTCTCACATTGCCTCTCCTCTTTGGGGAATGATCTCTATCTCTTCTTGGAGATCTGCCTCGCTCCTTTTCTTTCCTGGGACTTCTCTCCCTCTTCTTTTCCTCCTTTCCCCTCTCTTTTCGTGATGTAGAACTTCCTATCTTTGAGAGGAGTGTTTCTCCACCATTGATATGCTTCTCTGCTTTAGCCAACACCTCAGCCATACTTATTTGAGGGTTCTTTGATATGGAAAGCATAAGATCTTTCGACTGTACCCCGAGCCCCTCAATGAAGACGGTTATGACAAACTTTTTGTCGGGGACATCTACCTTCAAAGATTCTGAATTGAACCTCTGAACGTATGATATGAGGTTCTCGTCTGGTCCTTGTTTTACATTCAAGAGGTGGTAGCTCGACTTCCTGTATATTTGAGCTCCTATAAAGTGGGATACGAAGGAGATTGAGAGTTCTTTGAAGGAAGAGATTGAAGCTGGGGGGAGTCTGTTAAACCATACTAGGGATGAACCTTTGAGAGTGATGCCAAAGGCCCTGCACTGCACGGGGTCCTGATACCCGTGCAGCTCCATTTGGTTTTTGTACGTGTTGAGGTGATCCATGGGGTCTTTGGTCCCATCGAAGGCCTCAATCTGAGACAACCTGAATTTTTGGGGGAGAGGAAAGTGTAGCACCCTCGTCGTGAAAGGCGACTCTGTCTATTGCACCAGGGCATCCATTGTGACAGGAGCCTTGCTTCTTACAGCCTCCTTCATGTGGTTGAGCTCCTGCTTGATGTCCTCGAAGCGTTGTTCCCAATACTGTTCTCTTCTTTCTTGCTGGTAAGGGATGAAATCACTCATTCCCTCTCCATCATTTTGGCTTTGTACCTCTTTGTTGTGGCCATTCCCTGGAGGCAGTTATGGATCTCTTCCCATGGTCTGGCTATTCTCTCCTCCTTCATTGACCTCTCTGAGGGGGTCAAGGTGGCACTGTTTCCTGCGAAGAAGATTACTCGGGCCTTCTTGGGCTGGTCATGCCTCCTGTGGGCATTTCAAGAGTTTTATCAGCTCCTCGTTTTGCTATAATAGACACTGATTGACAAGATGGAGGGCATCCAACTCGTTATTTGTTGGGGGGTCCCCTGTGAGGGGATTAGTTTCTAGATTATTTTCAGCTTGTCTGCCATGGGTGGCTTCCTGTTGGTCCTGCATGCGGGGCGGATTGGTTTGACCTCGGCTCATGTTGCGGGTTGAGACCATCAGTCACTGAAAGATCAGCGTATTTGTAAAATGAGAAGAGTCATTTCCCACAGACGACGCCAAACTGATAGTGTAAAACCACGTGGATGAGCTGAAGACGTGAACGGGGTGATCCTACATAGAACTGAGCTACTAGACTTGTGTGAATTGTGGTTAAGGAAGAGATGGAATCAAGAATCAACACAATAGAAATATAGTGGTTCATCAGCTACAAGCATGGCTAGTCCACTCTTTAATGGAGGTTCTTGCTCCCTTTTCTTTATTGATCACTCGAATTAAATTACAAAATAATGTTTTTGCTCCTCAGGCCTCTCTACCTCTCGATGGAGGTACTGTTTAGTATATATAGACTGATTTTTAGTTCTAAGGGATCTACACCGAGATTCTTGTCTTGCATTCGTGGTATTTTCCTTGATTTTTGAGAGAAGATCTTGGTTAGTTGAAAGTTTTATGCATTTACTCTAGCTTTTCGTTCTCATTCCTTTTATTTTGGGGATGCTTGTTGTCTATCCAGTAGTCCCCACACCATTCCTGTTATTATCCCACTCTGAATAAAGCTGAGCTCTGGTTCTCTGAGCTCTTTTGTCTTGGCTGACCTCTTGACCTGATCTAGAGGTCTGAGCTTATATTTAGAATAATTTTTGGTCTCATCACCTGTAATTGAGAAGGAGAAACATCCTAGGGTAGAAGGGAGTGTGGACTCTTTCTTTGAGGACGTTGAGCTTGTTGCCGGGGTCATTTCTCCTGTTCTCCCTGATTTTGATATTGAGAGGGCCTCTTCTCTGCCTCTCGAGGAGTCCCTCAGCTCAGCTCTCCAAGGAACTGTAAACCCCCACATGTTTATAGTAATATAATGACCAAGGTGTATAGTATTATATGAAATGGGTAGGAAATACAAATATTGTAAATAATAGTTAAAGCTAGTTTTAGCTCGTGAATAGATGAAATAGTGGTAATAGAACTTCGATCAACTATGTTTGAGGTGCAACTGTATGTTGTGTGAGTTTGGGTTGACTTCGGAAGGGTTTATAATGGATTGAAAATGAAAAACGGAGGAAATAGGCAAAACTGGATAAACTATACCGGTACTGAACCATACCTGTATTGTGTTCCGCAACAATTTAGTCCAGAGAGTTAGACGTACCAGTACGGCCGAAAGAGGTCTGACAGTTTAAAGCTGCAATTTATGGTCTATTTTCGCCCTTTAGCCCCATTTCGGCCCCTCTAAACCTAGAAACACTTAGAGAGGAAGAGAAAAGGAGAAAGTTCAAGATCTAAAGTGAGAAACAAGAGATTTAAGAGTGATTCAAGATTCAAGCCCTAGTTATTCAAGAGCCAAGGTAGACGATTTCTTCTTTCTCTTATATTGAGGCTAGGGCTAATATATATGTATTTGCTATGGGTTCTTTGTTTCATGGTTCCCTTGTAATTATTATCATGTTTTACATGAAGTTAGGGTTGTTACCCATTTTTCTTACTTCAAAAACCTAGATTTCAAGAGTGATGGGTTTTTCCCTTGATTTTTTCTTTGTTCTTTATTTCAAAACTCTAGTGTTTGATATTGTACAATAAAATGATATTGATGATGATCTCTTATATATTTTCTTTGATTATTCTACCATATGACACATGTAAAAATTTGGGAATTTTGGTAATGATGTGGAATTGTTGGTTAATGGAGAATATCTTGGTTTCCTCCTTTGTATGGTTATTGTGATGGACTTGAATTGCCTTCGAGAGATGTCGTAGAGTGTTAAAGGTTAGTCTATTCCAGTGGGGGTGAGATGGTTTCCTAACACTTGCAGTGAGTTGTCATTTGGTAATGCAACCACTATCGTTCACTGGAGCTCGAACTAGGGTTGGTATACCTTTCCTGGGAAGGGACTCGTCACTGTCATTGGTATGGCAGACGCCCTTTTTCGAAATAATTGTGATTTTTTGTGGTGATGGGTGGACTATGTATAATCGTTGGGTAAATTCTTGAGAAGCAATCAACGTACTTGGCAATGGGGATTAACGAATGCAAGTTGTGGGTTATTGTTCATTTTACCAGAAACAGTTTCTACAAGAGTTTTGGGAAGTATGAGATTCCACAAGAACTTGTGAGAAATCTTTTATGGTGGAATGAATTATTTTGGAAATAGTTTGTTAATTGTATATTGATTTAACTCATGGTTGAGAAATGTATTTTATTATTTCTGTTGAATTACTGCTATTGTTTAAACTTGAGAACTATTTAAATGCTCTTGCTTCCTTTTAAAATTGATATATGATATTTGCGAAATGAGACCGATCGATTTTATATGTTTTCTTAAACCTTGTTCGAGTTTGGAAGGAATGTTGCTACAGAGCTTAGTGCTCACCCCCTACAAATAATATTTTTAGATTATTGCCTAGAGGAAGAGCTTGGAGTTGATGAGCGAGTGCATAAGGAATCTCCCATAGAAGGGAACGTAGATCCCGAGGGGAACGATTAGTGTTCTATTTTCTTTTGTGATAAGTTAGGAAATTGTTTTTGAGGCAATGTAAAGTCTAACATTATTTTTATGATTCCGCTGCAAGTGTAATTTAATTCTTTTGGGATGTAAATGCCATAGCTTGGCATATTCTTTTGGGATGATATAAATTCTATGGATGACTTTATGAAGTCTTATTTATTGTTAGAATTATTTAGTGCTCTCATGTTGTGAATGGTGATTAGCTAGTAATGCTTCCAAGGTATGTTTTGGGGCGTTATAGGAACAACTACTGTAAGCATTCATATTGTTATGTGTCCATTCATCCTTAAATTTTGACTCTGTGCTAATCCGCCTTGGCTTTCTTCTTTTTCCCAGCTGGCTATCCATGTAAAGAGTTTGGTGGGAAGGGTCCGATCTGCGGAGAGATCTACTAGGGCTCTGAAGGCATATGAAAATAAGGTGGTAGAGATGACTTTCGAAAAAAATAATCTTCGGGCTCAAATACAGAGCCTTTAGAAGCAATTGGAGAAGCAAGCTTCTGCCTACAAGGATCTACAGATTGCAAAAGATACAGCTGAGGAAGGGGAGAAGAAAGTCAGGGAGGAAGAAAAGAAAACCTGAGATGAGCTCAGAATTGCCAGGGAGGAGCTCAAACTTAAAATCGAAGCCTGGGCTATGGCCAGCCAAGAGGCTTTTAATGCCCAGAGCTCCCTTGAGAGCCTGAAGAAGGATTATCTTGTCATGACTGAGACGAATGGTGCACTCTGTGGCGAGCTTGAACTATAGAAAATCACTGTTAAGCAGAAAGATGATCTGCTTGTTGAGCTCAAAGATGATGTCACCACCTAGTGGGTCACTGGATGGCTTGCCTTTTAGCACAAAGCGGAGAAGACCTATCCAGACCTCAACTTCTACTTTGCTATCCCAACTGAGGAGGAGATGGAGGAAACTGATTTAGAGGGTGAGGAAGGTAACTTGGCTCCTTCGACCACAGTCCCTAAAGGTGCTGAGCTGTTCACTCCTCCTGAGGGGGTCTTAGTCTAGGGTGTATCCCCCGTCTTAGTCGTTTCAACAGCTCTCCTCTCTGAGACCATCTTTGTCCCTGCCACTACTGGCTCCCAGTTGCCCCTGCTACTGTTCCTACCATTGTGCCTTTCTCTACCGACCTTGTGGTAGCGGCCCTTACTTAGGATTTTCCAACAGTTAGGGGAGAGGTCCCCATGAGGAGTATCCCTGAGAACTCCCCTCCTTTGCCTTTTGGATCCCCCACTACCGAGCTTCTAGGCTCTTCTCCTGTTCTTGCCACAAAAACCTCATCTGCTGACTTAAAGACTCCTTCTTCGAAAACTTAGGGCTAGGGTTTTTCTTTTCTCTTTTGTTCTTAGCGTTGTTGTTGTTGTTGTTGTTTTTTATCCTGATATGCATGTAACTCTAATTTCATGTTTAATATACCTTGACTTCATATTCTGAAGAAATGTTGTGTAATTCCAACAATTCTGACTTAGATATAGATCTGCGTTCCTTTGCTTTGTATTCCCCTTACCCCCTACTTTAAGAGGTACTTCAGCTCTTCTTAAAGCACAATTACTGAGTCTGAAGGGGCAATTGGGTGTTGATATGCATGGAAAACTTGGGGTCTACTTAGATATGCTCGCCCCATAGAGGCTTTATAATTCCTTATAGTGACAAGTAGTCTATTGAGCTCGGCCGAGGGAGAATAAGCAATCTTGATTCTGAGGTCTTTGTCGTTGTACGAGCTGACCTCTACCTCCAAAAATTTGAAAAGCCTTCTTGAAGGGTGTCTGAAAAGTACCCTTAGCTTTCTGAGCGCTGAAGACACTTGAGACGGATCAGGAGAATGTTGAGGTTACTAGGGAAGTTTCCTTTGTTGGATCAGCCGACCTTGAGAGGTCTTCCCGAACTCTCCTAGGAGTTAGCTGATGGTCATTGAATTCCGCATGTGATAATCTTCTTTAAAAAATGGCAATTGTCTTAGTGATTAGGAAATTTGGTGGATTCCACCGACTTTACTTTTTGCACGTTTCTTGGCCCTGTAGACCCTAGGGTTTCTTTATAAATTTTCATACCTTCTGGCGCTTTCTTTACTACCTATATATTCTGGTGTCTCTTCTTGAATCTTGAATCTTTCTTGTTCTTCGTTCTCTTTCTCCTTTCTGAGTTTCTAATGGCTGCCCCCTATCTTCCTTGTTTAATCAATGTGCCTCTACTGGGCTTGATGAGAGGTGGCAATCTCGTTGCTTGGTTCTTTCTGTACTCAGCCCCTCAGATTTGGAAGGAATTCAGAGGAAGTTCTGTCTACATGATGATTTACCTTTGCGTGCCCCCAACTCTGATGAACCTTATAACTTCCTCCCGCATGGGGAGGTCTGTTTTTTTTAGAGTGCCTTGGAGATGGATCTTCGCCTTCCTATCCATCCTTCTATTGGGTGGATCCTAGCCTATTATGGCTTGTGTCCTTCCCGTCTCTCTCCCCGAGGGTGGGGTACTTTGATCAGTTTCTTTATTTTCTGGCGTTTGCAGGGAAACAGAGGGTTCCCTACCATTGCCGAATTCCTTTATTTTTATGAGCTTGAAGAGGATGAGGTTCCTTGTTTTAGCTATTTTCGATGGAGGCTTTCCAATGATCATTCTCTGGTTCTCAACATTCCTTTCCTTCAAGAAGGATGAACTCAACGGTTCTTCTTTGCCTCTGGGGACTCCTGGAGATCGAGGGAGATGCTTAGCATAAACAACATGATTCATCGATCCTGGGCGAGTTTTAGCTATGTTGGTGAGTGTTTCTTGGGTGTTTTTAGACATAAATCCTGTGAGGTCTTGTATTGACTGCACTCCTGGTTATATAGACGCTCCAGAGCTGGACTTCTTGGAAGAAATTAACGTGGGTGAGTTGGTACTCGCTGAGCCTATGTCTTTTTTTGAGCTGGTGACTCACGAAAACCTTTTCTTATTTAGTGTTGAAGCGGCTGCCATGGACTTTGCCCTTTTTCCGAATGAATCTTTATTAGAATCTGACGAAGATGAGGGAGTGTGCACATCCTCCAAGAAGCGTCAGAGGGGCTGTTGCTCCTGTGACTCTTCTTCCACCTCAACAAGCCCTTCCTTAGGAGTTATCCTGCTTTCTTCTACTAGGAAGAAGCTATTGGACATGCTTTCAGAAGTGGAGAAGGAAAGAGATGTGCTCAAATAAGAGAATTTTTGTCTGAAGGAAGAGGTGGCCGAGCTAAAGGAGCAGCTTAGGGAAAGCTAATGAAATCCCGAGTCCTTTTCTGCTTTATTTTTGCCAATTTTTGATGTAATAGACTTTAGATCTCCCCTTCGTGTCCTTCCTTGTGTTTTTGGAACACCTTATTCTGTCAAGTTCTTACTTTGTTCTCAGTTAAAACTGCTTTGCTATACTTGTGGTTTGGAGATGTCTCATTCTGACCTGGTGAGCTTGCGATGAATCGAGGTTCTCACTCCTACGAACTGGTGAGCCTGTCCTGAGCTCTGGGACTCATTTTATGAACTTTAGGAGTTGTTTCTGAGCTACAAGGCTCGTTATTGTGAACTTAATAGTTTGACCTGAGCTCCAGGGCTCTTTTCATGAATTACTAAGTTCCGCATGAGCTTCTTAGCTCCTTCTGCGGACTTGGGAATTCACACTGAGCTCTAGGGCTCGTTTTTATGAACTTTTGAGTTATCCATGAGCTACAATGCTCTTTTTATGAACTCGCGAGTTCTTCGTAAGCTACAAGACTCTTTTTTGTGAACTCACGAGTTCCTTACGAGCTCCCCAGCTCTTTTTATGAACTAATAAGTTCATCGTGAGCTTCTAGGCTCTTTTTACGAACCGAGGAGTTCGACGCGAGCTGCGTGGCTCATATTATGAACCGAAGAGTTCGTCGCTTTGGGAATATCGAATGGCTACACATAGATAAATCAAAAACTTGCCGCTTTATTAAAAATTCTTCACGCTACAAAGGAGACCTACTGAAAAAAACTTTTTAGATGCTCTGTATTCCAAGAATGGGGTAGGGTTTTCCCTTCCTATGTTTGCAGTTCATAATTTCCTAGTCTGACCACCCTTGATATGATATAGGGTCCTTCCCATTTAGGTCTCAGCTTTCCATGGGTGGGGTCCCTCCTTGCAAGTAGAAGTTTCCTAAGCACTAGGTCCCCAACTTTAAAGCTTCTGTGCCTAACCCTTCTATCATAATATCTTGCTGCTTTCTTCTAGTAATTTCGGATGCGGTGCAGAGTTCCATCTCTCTTTTCGTCCAAGAGATCTAGATTCACCAGAAGTGATTCATCATTGTGTTCAGCATCTACAAACTCAATTCTGGGTGATAGAAGCCCCACCTCGACAGGTGCCACTACTTCAGTTCCGAAGGTCAAAGAAAACAGGGTTTCCTGGGTTGCGGATCTAACAGTGGTCTTGTAGGCCCATAATACTTCAGGGATGTATTCCACCCATTTTCCCTTCAGGTCTTCCAACTTGGTCTTCAGAGCTGCCTTTATGGTCCTGATGGTGACCTCTGCTTGCCCATTGGATTGAGGATGAGCCAGAGCTGAGAAGTAGTTTTTTATCCCAAGTTCGGCACAAAACTTCTTAAACTTTGGGTTGTCAAACTGCTTTTTCATTGTCATATACGATAGTCCTTGGGACTCCAAATCTGCAAACTATTGACTTCCAAATAAAGTTTTGTACCTTTTGCTTGGTGATTGTTGTCAACGGTTCGACCTCTGCCCACTTGGTGAAGTAATCCACCCCTACAATGGCGAATTTACACTGTCATACCCCTGTGGGGAAGGGCCCAAGTATATCCAAACCCCATTGCTGGAATGGTCAAGGGCTCACCACCGAGGTTAATAACTCAGGTGGACGGTGAGGGATGTTGGCATGCTCCTGGCAAACCTTGCATTTTTTAACCAAGTCTGTGGCATCCTTGAGCATGGTGGGTCAATAATACCCCTGCCTTAGTACTTTTTCCGCTAAGGTCGGGGCTCTAATGTGATTGTCGTAGATTCTCTCATGAACTTCTTTGAGTACATAGTTAGCATCTTCACCTCCAGCGCACTTAAGTAAAGGTGTTGAAAATCCTCGTTTATACAATTTTCCCTGCAAATTAGAAAACCTAGCTGACCTGGCTCTCAGCTTTGCGGCTTCCTTAGGATCCTTTAGCGAGGCTCCATCCTGTAGGTACCCCATGATGGGATCTATCCAGCTAGGCTGAGCTAAGACTGGGAGCACTTCCTCCTCCTCGATGCTCACTGTGGGCTCTGCTAGGTGCTCCACTGATATTAACCTATCCAAGTTCTCTTGCGAAGTAGTTGCCAGCCTTGCCAATGCATCTACTCTCGAATTTTCTAACCTGGGGACATGTCTGATTTTAACCAACACAAACTTCTTGATCAGCTCTTGTACTTTTCTGAGGTACAGGACCATTTTCTCGCCCCTCGTTTCATAATACTCCTCTATCTATTTTACCACCAGTTGAGAGTCACTGCAGACTCCAACTGTTCTACCTCCATAGAGTAAGCAAGATTGAGCCCAACAATGACTGCCTCATATTCAGCCTCGTTGTTTGAAGCCTTAAACCCAAACCTGAGGGAAAATTCGACATCTATTCTATCTAGAGAGGTCAGAATTAAACCTACACCACTCCCTTGAGCATTAGCGGCTCCATCTACTGAAAGCTTCCAAATAGGGAGGTCAGGTAATAGTTGTATGGCCTCCATGGGCGTAGTTGATGTGAATTCTGCGATGAAATCTGTAAAAATTTGCCCCTTGATGGCATTTCTTGGTTTGTACCTGATGTCGAACTCGCTGAGTTCTATAGCCCACTTAACCAGCCTCCCTGAAGATTCTTGTTTGTGTAGCACCTGTTTCATTGATTGTTATATTGGGACCTCGATAGTATGAGCTTGGAAGTATGGTCTAAGTCTCCTGGTTGTAGTTACCAAAGCTAAAACAAGTTTCTCTATTTTTGGATATCTCTCCAATGCCTCCCTTAGAGTTCTGCTACAGTAGTAGAGTGGTTGCTGAGCTCTATCTCGCTCCCTAACCAGAGCTGCGCTAGTGAAAAAATTTAAGACAGCTAGGTAAAAGGTAAGCACCTCCCCTTCCAAGGGGCTCACCAGTACAGGAGGGGAGCTCAGGTAAATCTTTAACGCTGCGAATGCCTCTTTGCACATTGTATCCCATTAGAATGCTTTCTTTCAAACTTGGAAGAAGGGTTGACATTTATCACTGGATCTGGATGCAAACCTACTCAAGGCAGCTATTCTTCCTGTCAGTCGTTGGATCTCCCTCGTGTTGGATGGTGGCTACATATCCAGCACCGCCTTAACCTTTTCTGGGTTAGCCTCAATTCTCCTGCTATTTACAATAAAGCCCAAAAATTTTCCTACTTATACCCCGAAGGCACATTTTGTAGGATTCAATTTCAT
>CM042197.1:19866834-19922906 GCA_023539305.1 Ilex asprella | reverse complement strand
GGGGCTTGCTGCCGAGGTGGTGGAGGTGGAAGAACTTGGTTTTGGTTGTCATGAGCAACATAGCGGCGCAAATGCTCTCGTTGGATCAGGAACTCAGTCTCCTTCTTAAGTTGGATGCAATCATCGGTGTGGTGGTCGTGATCCCTGTGGTGTTCGCAGTACTTGGTGGGATCTCTCTTAGCTGGGTCTGCCTTCATACGGGGTGACCACCTCAGGAACTTCTCGTTTTGCATATCATACAAAATCTATGATATTACTATGATAAGGGGAGGTAGCTGTCGAGGTTCATACTTAGGCTGAAGCTCTGGCTGAAGAGGCCAACACTTCAGCCATGCTTGCCTGAGGATTCTTTGATATGGAAAACATCAGATCCTTGGATTGTACACCCAAACTAGCTATGAAGGCAGTAATAGCAAATTTTTCATCTGGGATATCCATTTTTAATAATTCTGAATTGAACCTTTGAACGTAGGACCTCAGGTTCTCCTGGGACCCATGTTTTACGTTTAACAAGTGGTAACTTAGTTTTCTGTAAATTTGAGCTCCTATGAAGTGATACACAAAGGATATGAAGAGCTCTTTGGAGGAGGAGATCATCGCTGGTGGGAGACTATTAAACCACGCTAAAGCAGAGCCCTTCAACGTGATGGCAAAAGCTCTGCAACGCATGGGATCCTGGTATCCATGCAGCTCCATCTGATTTTTGTAGATGTTGAGGTGATCTACTAGGTCCTTCGTCCCATCAAATGTCTCAATTTGCGGCATTCTGAACTTCGGAGGAAGGGAAAAGTGCAGCACTCCAGTGGTGAATGGGGAGTCAGTCTGCTACACCAGAGCATCCATCGTGACTAGTACTTTCCCCCCTACCGCCTCTTTCATGTGACCGAGCTCCTGCTGAATATCCTTGAAGCGCTGCTCCCAGTATTGTTCTCTATTTTCTTGTTGATAAGGGAAAAAGTCATTTCTCTCTACTCCATCGTTCTGACTTTGTACCTCTTCATTACGGCCGTTCCTACGGGGTTGATGGGGAATTTCCCCCATGATCTGACTGTTTTTATCCCCATCATTGACTTCCCTGAGGGGATCGAGGTGCAGTCGATCTCAACGAAGGGGGCTATTTTGGCCTTCATGGACCGGTCGTTCCTATTGTGGGCGTTACAAAAGCTTCATGAGCTCTGCATTCTCCCTAAGCAAGCATTGATTGACGGGCGAAGGTTCTCCATCTCGTTATTCATGGGGAGATGCCCCATAGGAGGATCTGTCTCCCGAATGTTCTCGAGTTATCTGTCGTTGGTGTCTTCCTGTTGATCCTGCACCCGTGGTGGGTTTGTTTGGCTTCTGCTCATGTTTCGAGTTGATACCATCAGTCACTAAGAGATCAGCTTACTTGTAACAGGAACAGTCGTTCCCACAGACGGCGCCAAACTGATTGTGGGATCCCTCGAGACTAAGCAGAATCGTGAAGATATGTGAACAAGTGCCAATCTGAGCAACAAGGCTCGTGAGGTGAAATGTGGGTGCTACTATGACCAAGGAGTAAGATACGAGACACAGAAGAAGTATAGTGATTCATCGGCGTAGGAGCTTGGCTAGTCCACTCTTTAATGGAGTTTCATGCTCCTTTTCTTTATTCATTTCTCTAAAGTTTTTACAGTGCTCTCTCCCGGTCATTAGGGTTTCTTCCTCCCTATATAGCCTCTTGCTTACCTCTAACCCGGATTTATCTCCTATAATCATGGGACCCTCCCACCTTCTCTCCCCAGTGGAGGAGTCACCTAATTTTCAAAGAGCTGGCTCTGTGGGATTTATCCCGAGATCTTTGCCTTCAATCCATAGGATCCTCCTTAATTTTTGGAGAGGATACTGGTTAGTTGAGAATTTCATGCCTTAAATTCAGCTTAGATATTGCTCCGAAGGATTTCGCTGTTATGTAGCTTGTCCCCTTATCATTCTCGCTATTGTCTGGTTTGAGGGAGAGCTCTAACTTCTGCACCTTTGAGCTCTATATTATTCTGACCTGACCTCATTTCCTGAGCTCACACTTGAAAGTTTGTTTGAGGTATCATCAAATTCTTATCTTTTAATAAAGTTCTGAGTCTGTATAATGTCTGAATTCGTTGTGTCACATATATCGAATATTTGAAATTCCCTACAAGTCAAATAACTGATTATTCCATACTTAAATTATTTAATTGGAATTTTCATAAGATAATTTATTTATTATTTATAATGACTTTATGGTTTATTTGTTAGAGAACTTGTTTCATCAAGGACTCTAGGCACAATGAATGCTTGTAATCTGTATGTAATTCCTAGATTTATTTGAGTAATTTATTGGTTATAACTTTGGCTATTTTCATATTATCATTGCTAAATAGTTTGATTGGGATCACTTCTCAGCTTATTCCTAATTGAGCTCGAAAATCGGATCATTAACTTTTGTCGTATGAAATTGAAAGGATATCCTCGATTATTTAGTATTTCAAATTGTTGTTTTTATTCAATCAATTGTTGTTCTTTAGAACAATCTTTTTTCACTAACAAATTTCAAAGCATTTTTTTCTTTTATTTTTCTTGTGTTCCAAGTCTTATCAATTCCCTGAAGATCGATCTCGAAATTCCCTAGTCTATTATTACTTCGCAATTACCTATGCTTGGGTTCTACAATATTTGAGTTATAGCACTTTTGCTTCGGATAATTGTTGAAGCAAAAGGTCTTTGTTGCTGAAGTAAAAAGTTTTTTCTTTGGCACCAAGACTTTTTGCTTCGGCAAAAGGAGCATAGTAAAAAGGCCCGAAACAAAAAGTTAGTTTCGGCTAATTGTCGAAGCAAAAAACGTAGTTTCAGCAAATAGCCAAAGCAAAAAAGTTGAAGTAAAAAATAAGTATTTGTTTCAGCATGGGAGGTAAAGTACCAAAGTAAATAATCAGTTTTTTTGCTTCGGCAAAACACTTTTCAAAGCAAATACCTTGATTTTTTGCTTCAACACTTTGCCGAGGCAAATACCCTATTTTTTTGCTTCATGCTGAAGCAAATACTCACATATTACTACAAATATAATTAGTTTTTTACAAAAAAATAGGCACTTAATCGTATCCATTCATAAGTATAATTACATATCCTTTACATTCATACAAATCTCTCGTAGAATCTAGCTTAAACGATTCTAATTAAAATAAAAGTAATAAATGCAATAATATTGTAATTACCACAAACATCTGAATTAATTACACATCAATAGTTAAATATTATGAAAAGTACTAATTAAGTACACATAGTTCAAAAACATAAATAAATGATGGCATGCATAACATTTACCCTTTCTCTACCACCTTCAAAATAAAAAATGATTTTGTGTTATTATCAAGTAATTTATAAAATAAAGTGCATAAAATTAATAATATAAATAAAATAAATTAAAATGAAATATACTTCAATATATGGCCAAGCAACCATTCTTTTAATCGATCGTCCGACAGTGGATCTACCTTTTAAGGGTCTACCCATACAAGCATCAGGCTTCATCCGCTTCTCCACATAAACTTTATAGAAATTTATTCCCAATCTCTGTCCCCCTACTTCTTCTAATGGATCCATGGAAAGAAGAATTATCTCTGTTACAGCTGATGAGTCCGAAATTAATCGAGTCTAGCCCAACTTAAATAAACCAAGAAAATTCAAAGAAAGCACAATTGAGCTGGTTCAACCCAAGAAGTCCAAAGCACCAGAGGCCCACGCCGAAGAGATGAGGCAAAGGGGGTGCCGCCCAGGGGTCACCCAAGCCAGGCGCCGCCCGAGGCTCCCTTGGTCTCTTCTTACTCCCCTTTTGACTCCAACACTGGTCCAGCCACTCCAACGCAGGTTTAGGCTCAGATACCCGTCCAATCCAGAGTCCTCCTCCGACGAAATAGGGACACGAGGGAAAAAATATTAGGATACGGAGATCTATTCCTACCTGAACTGTGCTTAACAAAGAGGTCTACTCCTACCAAAATTGTACTTACCAATATAGTGGAAAATCCTTTCCTCACGTCACTGCTTCACCGTCTTAGTGAGCCTATATAATGTAAGCCCCTCTCCACATGGAAAGGCATGATGAAGATGATCATCACCTCCTTGAAGACCTCTACACCTTGAAGCTCCTACACACACTACACCTTCCTACACACATTTCTTCTCTCTCTCCCCAAAAGCATTGTAATACTGTCGGAGTACATTCTCCTGGTAACTTTACTCATCAATAAATACGACAGGCCTCCGTTGCTGTTCCCGAGAGTGGACGTAGGTCACCCAGACCGAACCACTATAAATCTTTGTGTTTGTTCCATATTTACTGTTTTGTCATTGATCTGTGATTGATTGTCTATTTATTGCTCATTAATCACGCATGTTGACATACTTGACTGTTGATCTTGCACGAAGACAATTTTGTGTATCATCAACAACATCCTTTGAAAATTCAAAACTAAGTTACTGTACTTTACTGCCAACCTACAAGCATTAGCCAAATCATTGGACATATTTTCAGATATTTTTTAAGAGTGAGAGATAGACTAAAAGAGGATCTCTACCATCAAACTATTTCTCTCTCTCTCCCATTTTCCTTTAAAAACCGAAATTGAGGAGAGGAAAATCAGTCTCTCTCAAACGTTCTTCATCGGCTGTGTTTTTTCTTGGAGGAGGAACTTCGAGGGCAGAGGAGGATCAAGCTAGTCTTCTTTTACTGATTTTTCTAGATTAGTTTTACTTTCGATGTTTTCTGGTTTAGTTTAATTAAGAAGTACATTAAATTCCTTGTTCTATGCATTAATTTTTCGTTCTTGTTTTAAGTACAAAGTATTGGTTTTAAATTACGTTTACAATATTGCTATATCTTTCATTCTTGCTTTTAATTCAATTTATGTTATGTTTGAGTAGGTTAATTTCCGGTGTAATCGGATGAAGGATTCTCATCCATGAATAGGTGGTTTTGACCTAAGGTTTTTCATGTTTAAAGTAATCGTTGAATGAAGAAATTGTTTTTGAAAACATAGTTGATATGCATATCTTTCTGCTAATCCGTAGAGAATTAATTTTGGCACGGGTAATTCTTGAAATTACTACAATCAACATGATTTCTTTCATGAATTAATTCAATCAATAAAAATACATAACCATGCAAAAACTTATCCTCTTGAGCATTAAAAGGTGTTGCTCAAAGAGGGATCCGATTGTGACTCAAACTATATTTTTAAAACTCATATATGATTCCAATTTCATTTTCATCCTAATCAACCTAAGTTAAAAATAACTAAAGGTTCATCTTAGGTGTCTAGGTCATTACCTTGTCCTAAGCATTAAGGTTAATGGAGGTTGAATGATGTTTCTTTGATACTTGATCTCCTTCCTTCACTAATACTTTCGGATCTTGAACTTGATAACATCATGATCATGGAAAAAGTTGAGTTTTACAATTGACTCCACGAAATTAGCTAGTAACAAATATGATCTAACACCACTTAAATAGAATTTCCCAACAAGGTTCTTTCTTAAGCATTACACGCCATTAAACACCTCAGTAGCATAGGTGTTACATCAAGTTCAGCTCGAGAACGTCCTCAAGTGGCCCTCGAAAATGAGGTCAGGCCCTTAGAAGAGAAATACGAATAAGTATTGCAACTTCCATTGCAAACATGGCCATGATACCGAAGAGTGCATCTAATTGATGTAAGAAATTGAGTTTCTCATTTAGAGGGACTCCTCGAAGGTTCGTAGCTCAGGATGGAAAGAACCGAGCGGAGGACCATGAGTAGCCACCCAGGGCTAGGTGATAATAATTGAAAATCACATTATTCTATCAATTAGATAAGTATTATTGCACTTATTTTAAGCATATTGTTTTATTTTAAAAGAGTTTAATGTTGTCATCTCATTAGACTTGATTTGATCCAATTGGTAAAGAATGTACTTATTGTGGTATTCTAATTTATAGGGATTTAAGCCCAACCAATTCATCTAGGCGGGATTGGAGGATCAATATTAAAAAAATTAAGATTTGAAGATAATTCAGTAATTTAATCCTTGTGGGAGTCCAAATTAGTAAGAAACTCATTTATAATTTGATTAAAAAAATTCTAGAAGATAAAGTTTTGACACATTTTTTATATTTTGGTCATAAATTTTTACCCTGATGCCCAATTGACTTTATTCTTGCGTCATTGGAAAGAAGATTTCAAGAATTATAAAAGTGTATTGCATAAATAATCGTGAATTGGCTTCTAATGAAGTTTGGGAAAATACGTAACCGTTGGACGTGCCACCAGAATATGATGTATGAGATTTGACATAAATGTACTCCTTTTTTTGGCAAGGATTTCCAAGATTTATTGAATATTTTTCATAAAGTTTTATAATTTGTATAATTATTTGATTATCTATTAACAAGATTGAGTTCTTAGTATATTCAATAATTATAATTCCAACCTTTACTTCGAGACTTACACCCCAATGCACATTCAAACTTCGGTTGAAGGAACAACCAATATTAGTCACCAGTCGATCCTCCACCATCACAAGGACTTGTCTAGTATCTAACATACCAGCACCCACAAGAAAAGAGTATAGAGTAGAAATTGAATCAATTCATGAAAAGATAAATGATTTTAAATATCTAACTTAACTAAGCTTTTAATTATTTAAAATGTTGAACTACTCAGAGTTTAAATGGTTTAAAATCTCAAACTACACAAACTTTAAATGATATAAGAGGCACTCTCACCACGTTGACCACCATATTGAAGAATCAACCTTCCACCAAAGTACATCAAATTTCACACGGTCAAGGTAATAAGATTGTTTATTTTTTTGAATTGCAGTTCGAATTTGGTCCGTCCATTACTACTCTTGATCATAAAGAAGTTGTTGAAACTATTATCCCAAAGGAGGCCCAAGAGCCTAAGGAATGTTCAATATCAAGAAGTAATGATGAGATTACTATGTCCAAGTTTAATTTGACTGCTATAATGCACAAAGATCCAATTTATGTCTCATTTTTTTTTTTTTTTGATCTGTATGAAGGTGAATATGTGTATCCTTCATTGAATTGTTTAAAATTGTGTTGGGCAAATGAGTGGAATACAGGATTGGAGAAATTGCTACAACACCAAAATTTCAAGCCATTGAAATTAAATAGTCGGGCATTCAAATCTGAATTGAAGCCAAATTGATTCACTTGAGATGTATATGTTGTATATTAGTAGTTAGATTTTATTATATATTTATTTGTATTTTTATTTCTCTTATATTTTTTTTATAATTTTTCTTTTTGTTAAGTACTTTATTTTTTAGGTTTTAAAATTGTTACGACATCAGGTATTCTTAACTCTTTGATCTTTCATCATTATTTTTACTGAGCATCAAGATATTTATTTTTATATTGAAGACAATGTTTAATTTAGTTTGGGGGTGTGGTTGTATTTAGTGTTATGCAAATGTTTTTGTTTGAATTTTATTTATTTAATAGGTATAATTTTTTAAAAAAATTATTACTTGTCTTGGATCATGCTTTTATGATTTCACTAACATTGAGATGGGGAATATTTAAATCAAACTTGAATTTTTTTTGTGTTTAAGCATTCTATAGAACTTTATTTTATATTTTAGTATCATAACTTAGTTTTCTCAATTAAAACTCAAATTAAGTGCACGTTTGACTATGCTAGTGTTAAGGGTTTTGAAAATAATACGTTTACCTTGAGATTTGATACACATAGTGGAAATAATTTATATAATATTTTTGAATTTTTGAGCTAATCGTTCTTGGAGTCATATTTACATTTCCTTAAATAATGATAATTTCCTTCTACTAATTTCACTGAATAATCTCATTATTTTTATTTTGGTCAATAGTAGTATTATGAATAGTTGTTTTATTTCTAAATTATTTGTATATAAATTGTGTTTGTCAATAGCTCTTTAGATGCGATTTTAGGTCATTGTTGTTTTAATTTGAGACTTAACATTGTTCTTTTCTTTAGATTCATCTCTACATGTCGTGATTAAGCCTCTTCAAAATCATTGTTATTCTTAAGCCAACCTAAAAATATGAAATAGTTACCTTAGTTATCCCGGGATGGATTTTAGTTGCTATTGTACAAAAAGTGGATGATGTGGGCTTCTGAAAAAGAAAGAGAAAAAAAAAAGGAAAAATGAATTAAAAAAAAGTGGTGAACTTCTCATGTTTATGCTATCGAACGAGTAAATATGCATTATTATGTTGAGTTTGAAAAAAAAAACAAGAGAAAAAAAAAGGGGTGAAAAAAGCATGGGTATTCTGATTGACGAATGATGAGAAGAGTTATAAACCGAAGTACAAAGCACGGCTTGTTGTCAAAGGCTTTGAGCAGAAAAAGGAAATGGACTTTGATAAAATTTTCTCACCCGAGGTGAAGATGTCATCCATTAGAGTTGTTCTCGGCATGACTGTAAGTATGGACTTGGAAATTGTGCAACTTGATGTGAAGACCGCCTTTCTTCATGGAGATTGAGCAATTCCAATCATTGTGTGTTTATTAAAAAGTTTTCAGATGGTAACTTTATCATTCTCTTGTTATATGTTGACGACATGCTTATTGTGGGTCAAGATTCTACCAATATTGACAAATTGAAGATGAAGCTAAACAAATCCTTTGCCATGAAGGATTTAGGACCGGTAAAACAAATTCTTGGTATGAAAATTCTTCGTAATCGATGGAATGGAAAACTTTGGTTATCACAAGCGAAGTACATTGAAATAGTGCTTGGAAGGTTCAAAATGGACAAAGCAAAGCCAGTTGGATCTCCACTTGCAGGCCACTTCAAGTTTAGCTCATTACAATGTCCTACAAGTGAAAAAGAAAAAGAGGAAATGCTAAAAATTCTTTATGCTTCAGTCATTGGTTATTTGATGTACGTCATGGTTTACATTAGGTCGGACTTAGCTTATACGGTTGGTTTGGTTAGCAGATTTCTCTCTAATCCAGGAAAAAAACATTGGGTAACTGTTAAATGGATTATGAGATATCTTCAGGGTTCTTCCAAGGTGTCTTTATGCTTTGGAAATGGCAAGCCTATGCTAGAGGGATTCGCGAATGCAGACATGGCTAGTGATGTTGATTCCCGAAAATCTATATCGGATTACTTACTCACTTTTGCAGGTAGGGCTGTTTCATGGCAATCAAAATTTCAAAAATGTGTTGCTTTATCAACCACCGAAGCTGAGTATATAGTCGTGACAGAGGCAAGCAAGGAAATGTAATGGATCCAAAGATTCTTACATGAAAAAGAAAAGAAAAGGATGAGTAAAAGATTGTGCTATTAAAGTAAGCTTCTTGATGATGGAAAAAAAACCAATTAAAGAATATGGTTGAGAAAAATAATGTTTTCTCGGATAACTTTTTGAATTCCAATGCCGCACCCTGATTCGCTCTAACAAGCAACGTATGTTACTACAACCTGCGTAAACATTTAATAGTGTTATTCTAATTTAGCATAACATAGTAGATCAACTAACAGAGACGAACTAAGTATTTAGTATGAACACCAAAATCATTCATGCATTATAGTTAAACGATTACATGTGTAGTCTCTTAAGCACAAACACACTCATATCAGAATTACACTTATTTGTTTACATGCTTCTCAAACATCTCGTAAACTATATAAAACATTTGACAGTTCAACTATGTGTTGAGTGTCCCTTCTTATGCCTTCTCATTAGGACCTAACTCAAATTAAAAGGTATGTGCATGTGTGCATTGGAACTATGCTTTGGAAGAGTCTAGCACAAGCCAAGAATAGAATACCTTTTGTCTTCCAAGGAGCCTGATCAGTTTTTATACTTTTTGAGTGGAAAAATCAGTAGAACATAGAGAGAGAGACAGCTTCTTTGTAAGAGCAAAAAGTGGAAGACAGCAGCCCACTTCTTGCTTTTGTTCAAGGCTCATTTCTATTCCCATCGAGCTGAAATTTCAAGGACATATTCCTCTCTTCCACAACTGGTTTCTACTGATTCGGGTCTTCAATTGAACTCTTCTACAACTAGTTTTTTGATGACACAAGTTCAGCCACTTCGGTGAGATCTTTTTAGTTGCTTTTTGTTAAAATCCACCTAAGGGTGAAGTTTAATGTTTGGGAGCCAAGGAGATATTTTTCTCTTGATGTTTGACATCTCTAGTTGTAACTAGAAGATTTGTAATCCTACTTTCGTTGATAGTGTAGAGATTGGACCAAGTTTGGCCTCGTGGTTTTTCCCCTTTGCCTTGAAGAGTTTCCACGTTAAAAATTCTTGTGTTTCTTGTGGTTGGTTTGGTTTGCTTATTGTGCTTGTTTGTGATTTTAGTTATTCTCTATTGATTTACAAATAGAGGGAAAGTCACAAGTTTTTCCCAACAAGTGGTATCAGAGCACGGGTTGACTTTGGTTTATTTTGTGTGTAAATCATGGAAGGTAATGTGGGGTGTATGGTTAGCTTCAATGGAACCAATTGGGTGACATAGAAGACCTCTTGTAATGTAAAGATCTTTATGGACCTATAGAAGGTAAAAAAGGCCAACCCCTTGTTATGTTAGATGGTGAGTGGACCAAGCTTAATCAAAAATCGTCGGATTTATTCGTTAATGGATTAATGATAGTGTTTTCCACCATGTCTCTACCGAAGATTCAACACACTCTCCTTGGCAAAAATTAGAGAGTCTTTATGAGAGGAAAACGACCATTAACAATGTTTTTTTAGTTTCGAAAGCTTGTTAATTTAAAGTATAAATAGGACAACTCCATTGTGGAACATCTGAATGAAATGAAAAGCATCGTAAATCAACTTTCCTCCACGAAGATTGTCTTTGATGATGAGTTGCAAGCTTTGTTGCTTCTTAGTTCCTTGTCGGAAAGTTGGGAGACCTTGGTAGTGACGATTAGTAACTCCGCACCCGATGGAATTGTCACTATGAGTAGGGGTGTCAAACGTGTCGGGTTAAACGGTTACGTGTCGGGTTAAACGGGTGATGGGTGAAAAATATGTAAACCTATATATGACACGTTTAATAAACAGGTGAAAAATCTCAATACAAACACGACACGTTTAATAAACAGGTAACACGACACGACTCATTTAACCCATTTAATTTTAAAATAATTATATCAATAAATTTTAATGCTCCACTTTTTTTTTTACTTTCAAGTTTACTTGCCTCAAAAAAGAGGAATTTTTAGCCAAATCTCATAGAAAATAAGACTTGAAGGCTTTCAAAAAAAAGGTAAGAGGTTATTGCATTTTTATAGACAAGTCAACTGTACCCCTCTCCTCTCATTTTTCAATGTGGGACAAAAACAAAACTTGAAAGCTTAAAAAAAGGTAAGAACTCTTTGCTTTTGTATAGGCAACTCAACCATCTTCCTCTCCTCTCATTTTTCAATGTGGGACAAAAACAAAAGACATTGGTTTGCTTTTGTCTTTAAAGTGCTCCCCATCTCCCCTCCTTTGTCTTTGAACTACTACTTTACTTTTTTTTTTTTTTGTATTGATTTATTTACTTCTTTTTTCTTGCTAATTTTTTTAAAATAATTATTAATTTATTATTATATTAATTTTATTTAAACGAGTAAACGTATGATAAACGGTTTGACAGATCTCACCCGAACACGACCCGTTTATTAAACGTGTTAGGCGTGTCAACCCGTTTATCACCCAAACCCGTTTAATTCATATCGATTCGTGTCGGTTAATTGTGTCGTGTTGGATTTTGACTGCCCTAACTGTGAGTCAAGTGACTAGTAGTTTGCTAAATGAAGAGACAAGAAGGAAGTCATCCGGTTCTTCCTATTCCGAAACACTTGGCATGGAGAAGCAAGGGAGAAGTAAAAATAAAACACCTCACAACCATGATAAATCACGAGGAGCTTCAAGTTCAAGAAAAAATATAGAATGTCATTATTGTCATAAGAAATGACACATAAAGAAAGAGTGTAGAAAACTCAAGAGGGATCAAAAGAAAGAAAAATGTGATGAAAAGAAGCAAGAAGACACTACCGCAATCACTTCCGATGGTGACATCATTGTTGTGTGCAATGATGATTGTGTTAATTTGATGTGTCAAGAGAGTAGTTGGGTGATTGATTCTGGTGCTTCATTTCATGTCACTTCACGAGCTGATTTCTTCACATCTTAAACTCAAGGAGATTTTAGATTTGTTCGAATGGGAAATGAGGGCTTATCTAAAATCATGGGTGTTGGAAATATTTTCTTGGAGAGAAATGTTGGTTGCAAGTTGTTGCTTAAAGATGTGAGGCATATCCCAGACATTCGGCTTAATTTGATCTCCATGGGGGCGCTTGATGATGAGGGCTACAACAACCACTTCGGTGATGGAAAATAAAAGATTAATAAAGGTTCTTTGGTCGCGGCAAAAGGGAAGAAAAATTCTATTCTTTACTCAATGGAAGCAAAAATCAGCAAGAGTGAAGTTAATGCACTTGAGACGTGCTTTGTACTTTGGTTTAGAACTCTTCTCATCATTCTTCAATCAGAATACCCATTGATTTCTTAGCACTTTCTTTCCTTTAGGAAGCTTCACTAACTCATATGTGTGATTCTCAAAAAAAGATTTCATCTCTTCTTACATAGCTTTGAACCATTTATCTTTGTGCTCATGCTTTAAGGCTTCTTGATAAGTCTCAAGCTCTCCTCCATCAGATAGCATCACATACTCATTTGAAGTATACCTTTTGGATGGTTGTCGCTCTCTTGTAGATCTTCTTAACTCGAGTTGTGGTGATGGCTCTTGAGTTGGAAACTTCCCCTCATTTTCTAGCTCAGCATCATTTGGAACACCATCATCTACTTCATCATTATGAAGTGGCTGCATATCTTCCCTATTTTCATCATGCACAATAGGAGAAGGAATCGGATCCAAGTCAATAAGATCATCAATGTAAGTCTTGAGCTGCTCAACCTTTTCCAAGTCTTCAATTGTTTGATCTTCAAGAAACACAACATCTCTACTTCTAACAAGTTTCTTGTCAGCTGGATCCCACAATCTATACCCAAATTCCTTAGGTGCATATCCAAGAATATGCATTGTTTTGCCTTAGAATCAAGTTTAGACCTCTCATCTTTAGGTATGTGAATGAATGCCCTACAACTAAAAACTTTCAAGTGAGCATATGAAATGTCTTTACCTTTCCAAACTTTTTCGGGCACTTCACCAAGTAGAGGAACCGAAGGAGAAAGATTAATTAAGTCAACTGTTGTCTGCATTGCCTCACCCCAAACGGATCTAGGTAGCTTAGAATGTGAAAGCATACACCTAATCCTTTCGAAAATAGTGCGATTCATCCTCTCAGCAACTCCATTTTGTTGAGTAGCCGTCCTCTCATGTCTAATCCCATGAGTATCACACTAACCATCAAATGGTCCAAGGTACTTGCCATCATTGTCCGGGCAAATGCATTTCAATTGCCTCCCTGTTTCTCTTTCCACCTTGACATGAAAATGTTTAAACACCTCTAGCACTTGATCTTTGCTCTTCAATGCATATGCCCACACCTTTCTTGAATGGTCATCGATAAAGGTAACAAAGTAGAGTGCACTACTAAATGTTCTAACTTGCATAGGACCACACACATCCGAATATATCAAATCCAACACACTAGTCTTTCTAGATGCAAAGTTCCTACAAAAAGTAACTCGATGTTGTTTACCGACCAAGCAATTAACACATGTTTTGAGAGGTGTACCTTTCATTTCTGGTAGGAGCTGCTTCTTGGACAGAATTTGCAATCCCTTTTCACTCATATTCCTGAGCCGTTTATGTCATAACTCAATGGAGGAATCATTCTCAAGTGCATTAACTTCAATCTTGCTGATTTTTGCTTCCATTGAGTAAAGAGTGAATTGGGCTTGAAACAAGAGAGGTATGTTCTCCATTGAGATAGTCATAGTGCAATTCACTTGAGTAAGAATTCTACTTTCCATTCAAGATCAAAACATATTGATGTGAGATATTACTAGATACGTGATGTTTTAGAATCGAAATTGTTTCACCTTATGAAAATCCATACCGATGATAATGCATCGGATATGATGACGAAGGCCTTACCCAAAGACAATCATGAGAAGTGTAGAGCTTCGGCGGGTTTGGTTGAATCCTCGGCATAAGTTGGGAGGAGGAGATTTGTTGGGTGTCCCTTCTTATGCCTTCTCATTGGGACCCAACTCAAATTAAAAGGTATGTGCATGTGTGCATTGGAACTATACTTTGGAAAAGTCTAGCACAAGCCAATAATAGAAGACTTTTTGTCTTCCAAGGAGCCTGATCAGTTTTTACACTTTTTGAGTGGAAAAATCAATAGAACATAGAGAGAGAGAGACAACTTCTTTGTAAGAGCAAAAAGTGGAAGACAGCAGCCTACTTCTGGCTCTTGTTTAAGGCTCATTTCTACTCCAATCGAGATGAAGTTTCAGGGACATATTCCTCTCTTCCACAACTGGTTTCTACTGATTCGGGTCGTCAATCGGATTCTTCTATAGCTGATATTTTGATGACACAAGTTCAACCACTTCGGTGAAATCTTTCTAGTTGTTTTGTGTTGAAATCCACCTAAGGGTGAAGTTAAATGTTTGGGAGCCAAGGAGATATTTTTCTCTTGATGTTTGATATCTCTAGGTGTAATTAGAAGACTTGTAATCCTACTTTCATTGATAGTGGAGAGATTGGACCAAATTTGGTCTCGTGGTTTTTCCCCTTCGCCTTGAAGTGTTTCCACGTTAAAAATTCTTGTGTTTCTTGTTGTTGGTTTGGTTTACTTATTGTGCTTGTTTGTGGTTTTGGTTATTCTCTATTGATTTACACATAGAGGGAAAGTCACTAGTTTTTCCAACACTATGTACAGATCCTCTCGCTTTCACATATCTGAAAATGGGGAAACAACGTAGAGTGAGCATCAACAACACAATAAAGTAACTCAATTTCTAAACAAATGAGTTTGAAAATATTTAACTTAGCATGATTGGAAAAAATTAAAATGAGCATTTGATACACAAATACAAGTATAAGCATCATTTCATGTGAAACAATATTATATAAGCAAAACTAAACAGCAAAGCATAGTTTAAAAACATCTTGTACAGTACTACACTGGCGGTCAATCATCCTAATAGACCACTCAAGGTCAATATGAATATATGATCCAACATTTTAGGGGACTTGCACCCAGAGGAATATATGCTCCCTAGTCAAAGTTCGGTACCCAAGTCTGAACACCAATTGGGTCACCCTTACATTTACAAACTCAATGAGAAACCCTCTACAGCCTCAACCTGGAAATTAAATCCTCTTTCATTCGACCTCTGTGTACTTACATTTAGTTCAAAATGATCCTTTCATTTCATTCAATACGAAACATATAGTCATTTCAAATAGTAGTGCATAACCGCACTCAAAACCATAATTCGCATCTAAATCTCTAGCCAATGATCAAACACCCAATCATGTAATTTAAAATATGCTAAACATTTATAAATAATGTACATAATAATTTTAAAATACGTTTGGAAAGCATCGCTTGATCCGAAATTGAGAAACCCTACCAGTCGCAACACCTTAGTTTGAAACTGCCAAAAATGAAAAGTTGTTATTTTCCAATTAAATTTCATAAACAAAATCAATTTAATTATTTAAAATTGAATATAAAATTTATTTGACAAAAATCATTCAAAAACAGGGTGAAGTTGGCCCTGCAGGACAACACAGACTTTTTACACCTCTTTTTTATATGGGCATCGAATTGACCTAAGATTTTACGAGAACCACCAGAAGTGCAAACCAGGGGTCCACTGGACCCCTCACGCGCCAAGGGGGTCCACTGGACTCCCTCCCCCACCTTTTTCTTCTTCCTTCTTTAACCTCCAACCAAAACTCTAAGTCCCTACTACTCTTCCAATCACCCCACTTCACTCATCAATATCTCCCTACCCAATACACCATTATCCCTCATTAATGAACACATGTACTCTGTTCACTACCCTCTATCAAATCCTATAGGTGAGGAACCTCGAATTAAACTCAAACCCTTTCAAAAATTAAGCTAAAGTTGGTAAAAAAAATAGATTCTCCTCCATGGCCAAACTTGCACGTGGTTTTTTCACCCTCTAAACAGCTCCAAAATCAATTTTAAATGGTAGAAATGGAATCCTTGGGTCCATTTTAGGCTAGTACAACACCCCTTTCATACTTAAACACAATTTAACAAATTAAAATTTCAAGTTTTATTAAACCCTAACCTCAAACATCCTCACCTTCAAACCACCACCGCCGACTATGATGGCCATCCAAACCACCACCAAACATCCTATCTAACATTCAGAAACAAACCCCCCAGCTCAATTGAACCGATAACTATACGAATCAACAAACCCATTTCATACCCATGTAAAACCCGAACTTTAAAACATACTTTCATGCATAAACATAAAGTAAACATCATATTTAGCTTCATAGCATCCTAATTAGTCCAAGATCATACCCCTCCTTGCTCGAATTCTCCTCTACGAAAATCTCAATTTGCATGTTGCTTTTTCTCTCTCTAACTTCCATATTCTCTCCCTCTTTCTCTATCATTTACTCTCTCATCCAAACAATCTAGCAGATGATCATGACTCCCCCAAGCTGCTAGGTGGAAGTCATGTAGCTAAGGAACCTCCCAAACAGCCAGCAAGCAGCTTGCAAAGTGTTGGCCATGCAATGACATGTCCGTAATTTTCCCCAAATACAAATTTTTTTTATAATTACATACATGTTAAGGCAAGTCCTAGAAAATTATCCATTAAATTTTTAAAGTTCAAATTGATATCCAATTTCATTCCCGAACATCATTCTCATAACCTTAACTCTTCGGTACACATTCAACCCATCGCTCTAACTTGCTCTCTCTTCACTACTCACACTCCTACCCCCAACTAAAACCTTATTCATCCTCAGAACATCTATGCACACACTTCGAAGCTATCAATTCATAGTCCAGCTGTCCAAACTCTAAACCCTTGATCACACTTACAATCGTTCTTGTCCCAATTTTAGTTCAGCAAAACTAGGTTGTTACATCTTGAATGTCCTTTGTTTCAAAATCATTATCCCAAGGCCCCATTACAACTGTAGAAAGATTTATTTGATCTCACGAGTGTGTTAGTTGATGCATGACTTGATTCAATAAGGAGTAGATTGGTGATTATTTTACAAATCTATGAATGCATGTAAGTTATCTACTGTTTTGATTTCCAATCATTCTTCTCACATATGGTATTGTAAAGTGTGAATAGTCACTGTATTGATAATGATTGAAAATTACATTATTTTATTGGTTTAGATACGTGTTATATCACTTCTGTTAAGCATATTGTTACATTTTAAAATAGTTTTAATCTTTTCATCTCATTAGGCATGATTTGATTGAATTGGCGAAAAGTGTAGTTATTGTGGTGTTCTCTTTTATAAGGAATTTAGGCCTAACTAATTCATCCAAAAGCCTAGAGGATTGAAGGATCAAGATTAAAAAATAAAGAATTGAAGATAATTTAGCAATTTAATTCTTGTGGGAGTCCAAATTAGTAGAAAACTCATTTTAGAATTTGATTAGGAAATGATTCTAAAAGATAAGGTTTTGAAACATTTTTTGTATTTTGGTCATAACTTTTTACTCTGATGTCCCATTGACCTGATCCTTGGGCATTAGAAAGAAAACTTCAAGAGATATAAAAGTGTATTCCATTAAATGTTGTTAATCAGCCTCTAACTATGTCAAAATCGAGTTCGACATTTGGACAGGTACATTACCCTCAAGACGGGCATCCGAAGTATGATGTACGAGGTTTGACCTAAATGTACTCCTTTTTTGGCAAGGACTTGTTCCAATGCCAATCCTAGCCTCTCTAGTATAAATATAGGTGCTTTTTCATTTTGAGAGAGGCATTATTCTATATCCCATCTTTTACATATTTCTTTATTTTTTTTAGATCTATTTATGGCCAGTGAGTAATTTTCCTTGTATCTTTTAGCTAGAGTATGAATTTGTGATAGTTTTATAGAATAATTATCTTATGTCATTTTTTTCATGATCTTAATGATAAATCTTTATTTTTCAAGATTGATTGAATGTTTTAGTAAAATTTATACTCGATATAATTGTTTGATTGTCTATTAACAAGATTGAGTTCTTGATATATTCAATACTTATAATTCTTTATGAGTTTTACAAAACTAGTTCTTCAAATCTTGGTTTCATATCAATCTAACCTATTGTGTGTTCAAAGTTATGATTTCCGGTTGACTACATTGATTTGGAAACCAACTGAGATAATTATAAAGCGCATAAATATAATTATTTGGTACATGAACAGATCCAGATCTTGAAGCTAAAGAGTCATTCTTCCAACACTTAGGTCCTTAAAATTTATTTACAATTGCTTTCCAACCAATTTAAATTTTATCGAAATTAATTTGTTTGCCTTATTCATAAATTCCCTTTTAATCCATGTGGTTCGACCTCTGACTTACCAAGTATTTGTTACTTCTTGATCGCCTACACTTGGGTGTATAGGCAGCAATATCAAAAACCTATAGGGAAATCAGGGTCATCTTGGGAGTATTTGGTGGTGAAGGAGAATCTAGCTTGGCCAATAAAGCTCATGTGCGGTAAACGCAAATAGAGGACTACCCCATTGTCTGTGCCATTCTAAAAGCCCCCTCATTTCAGCACTGAAATCACTTTTTCTAAAGCTGACCTACAAGGATACCAACATCTAGATGACGACCCCTATTTGTTAAAGCCATGATTGTGAACAAGAATGTTCACCAGGTCTTGATCAAAAACAGCAGCATAACGAGCATTATCTTTGCAAATGGCTTTAACCAGCTCAACATTGGTCGAGAATGGCTCTAGCCGATCACATCCCCACACGTTGATTCCTCAGGTGAAAAAGATATACCCTTGTGGATCAATAAAGTTAAGCCTCACCATTAGCAACCCGCCCTACCAAGCCAAAAACGAAAGTTAAGTTCCTTGTCATTAAAGCTCCCTTAGCCTATAATGTGATATTGAGAAAACCTTCCCTTAATGCTCTCAAATTCATCGTCTCAACTTATCACATGGTCATGAAGTTCTTGACCGAGAATAGATTTGGAGTGGCAAGGATAGACCAGAGAATGCAAGGGAATGTTATTTGACCTTAATGAAACAAAAGGAAGTCAATAGTCCTTGTAGATGACTTGGACATGAGAGACGAGATAGAAAAAAGACATTTGCCTTCTAAATAGCTGGAGCCTGTCTAGGAAGATGATGATCCTAGGCATTTGGTCTTTGTTGGATCTAGGTTGCTGAATGACTTCAAAGATAAGCTCGTCGATTTCCTAAAAAATAACTCAAAAATCTTCACTTGGAAACAAGAATACATGCAAGAAATAGATAAAAAGGTCATCATTCATAAACTAAGCATTGACCCTTGCTGCAATCCCATCTAGCAGAAGATAAGGAGTTTCACACCTGAAAAGCAAAGACTATCATTAAGGAAGTAAATAAGCTTCTCTAAGCCAAAGTCATCATAGAAGTGGACTACCCAACTTGGCTTGCAAACGTTGTGCAGGTCAAGAAAACTAATGGGAAATGACAGTTGTGCATTTATTTTACCGACTAGAATTGCGCATGGCCCAAAGACTAAATGTAACATCAGGGGATGAGTTGTTCAGCTTTATGGACGCCTTTTGAAAATGCAATCAATTTTTGCATGGATCTTGTAGATCTGGAGAAAACCTATTTTGTAATTGAGAAAGGGACCTATTGCTATCAGGTTATGCCCTTCAGCTTGAAAAATAAGGGAGCCACTTATCAGAGATTGGTCAAAACCATGATGAAGGTCTACATAGATGACATGCTTGTCAAATCGCTTCGAGTAGAGCAGCACATCGGGCACTCACAGGAGTCTTTTTAGATCCTCAAAAAATATGACATGAAGCTAAATCCAGCCAAGTGCGCCTTCAGAGTATTTCACTATAATTTATAAGGTTCATCATGAACCAAAAAAGGATTAAAGCCAACCTCGCGAAAGTTAGGGAATTCTTGGATATGAAATCTCCAACTAGCACCAAGGATGTCCAACGTTTGACCGAGAGGATTGTAACTCTCAACAGATATGTTTCCCAAGCAAGCGACAAGTGTTGGCCCTTCTTCAATGAAATGACCAATGCGAAAAAGCTTTCTAGTCCTTAGACTTACCCCAGCATTGATTAGTCCAAAACCAAGAGAAGTTTTCACCCTGTATTTGGTAGTTTTAGACTTTTCAGTTAGTGCTGCTTGGTCAGGGATGATGAAATGTTAGAGCAATGCGAAAAATTTCTAGTCCTTAAAGACTTACTCGAGCATTGTGCTAGTTCTGATCAGTCCAAAACCAAGAGAAGTTCTCACCCTATATTTGGTAGTTTTAGACTTTTCAGTTAGTGCTGCTTTGGTCAGGGATGACGAAATGGTTCAATGGCCATTATATTTTTGTAATAAGGCCCTCAAAGGGATCGATGAGAGATATCCAAGAATGTAAAAATTGGTTCTAACTCTCATTGCAGCAACCAGGAGGCTCAAGCCTTACTTCCTAGTGCATTCTATAGAGGTACCTATTAGTCGACCTATGAAGCAAGTCCTCTACAAAGGTTAGTCTAATGGGCAATTGAGCTAGGGGAGTTTGATATCAAGTTCAGTTCATGAGTAGTAGTCAATGATCAAGTCCTTGTAGATTTTGTGCTAGAATTTACATCTTCTCTAGAACAAACACCGACTTAGGACAAAGAAGGTTTTGCACCTAATGTCCCAATCTAGGAATTGTACGTGGATGGAGTTTTGAATGCCCATGGAAGTGGAGCAGGAATGATCTTCACCTCAGCAGAAGGGATAGATCTTGAGTATGTGCTGAGATTTGATTTCAAAGCCTCCAACAATGAAATAGAGTATGAAGTGATGACTGCAGAGCTCAGGCTAGTCCTATCAATGAAAGCATAGAAGGTAGTAATCCACACGACTCATAACTAGTTATAAGGCAGGTCAAGCCTAAGTATAATGCCTAAGAAGACAAGATTAAAACTTACCTAAGGGTTGTGAACAAGTTGTCAAACATGTTCCTCAATTTTGAAATCCTACAAGTGCCAAGGGTAGAGAATTCTCATGCAGACTCACTGGGAAAACTGGCCACAATAGCACATGGTAGGCTCGGTAGAACAATTCCAGTGGAGCATTTAGTAGAGCCTAGCATTTATCAAAACCCAGAAGATGAATTTATGCCAGTGGAGGATGACCTAAGCTGGATGGATCCAATCTTCAAATACTTGCAATAGGGGGTTTTCCTTGTAAAGTCAAATGAGGCTGGAGTAGGTTAGCCTGGTACCTCATTCTGCAAGGAAACTTATATAAAAGAGGGTATTCTTGGACCTTCTTATGCATCACATCTGTTGAAGCTGACTATATCCTTAGAGAAATCTATGAGGGGATTTGTGAGAATCACAATGGAGCCTGGAAACTAGCATGCAAAGCTTTGAGGCAAGGGTATTATTGGACCACTACCATGAACGACTCATTTGGCCTGGCCAAGAAGTGTAAGGCTTGCCAATTCCACTCATATATGCCAAGGTTCTTGCTTGAGCAGCTTACTCCTGTCCTTAGCCCGTGGATATGCCTATAAGGTGGAATCGATAGTGGAGGACCTTTCCCTACAGGAGTAGGTCAGTGCAAGTTCACAGAAATAGCAATCGATTATTTCACCAAATTGATAGACGTAGAACCATTACCAACCATTATTGAGTAAAAAATGGAAAATTTTGTGTAGAAGTATATCATCTGCAGGTTTGGTATCCTTAGAGCCATAGTCTCAAACAATGGGAAACATTCGAAAACAATGGCTTTAGAAACTTCTGTTTTGAGCTGGGCATCAAAAACTACTACTCTTCACCAGCTCACCCCCAGGTAAATAGACAGGCAAAGACAATTATCAAAATGATAGTGAAAGCACTAAAGACAATGTTGGAAGCATCAAAAAGCCAATGGGTGGACCACCTTCCTATTGTTATATGGGCCTATAGAAAATAGCTCGGATAGTAACAAATGAAACTGTCACTTCCCAACTACATACCCCCACAATAATTAATATTCTAGGAACAACTCTTAAATTGTACATCCACATATAATTACTGACTATATTTTGGTTCATCTTTCCTCATGTTGAATTGAAACCTTACACTCTACTCTCAAGTGCACAACTCCTAACATGGCATGTCTCATGATATTGTGTGTCCCAAGTCGTGCATGTCCTTGTTCACCCAATTTCCACCAGAGCCTATGATACTCATCCTAGTCCCATCAATGTAAACCATAATCTTCTCATGTCAATTCAAGCACTAACATTTAACCTTAGCAACATTCCACACCATTAGAGAATCGTACCACAGTTCTATAACTCTTATTTTCATTCTGATAAACAATATCCCCTAATAGATTTTGCTTTTTACTATCCAATCCTGTGGACAATCATAATTCTTGATGGTCAGGTGGACACCAAGATGTTCCTCATAGTTATAATCATTAAACCAAACATATAGTTATCCAACAAATTGATTCTCACTTTTCAAGATTATACTCTTTACATTCACTCTAGTAACAATAACTAACAGTTAGTCCCAGTAATATTAGATCTAATTAAATGGTTTGATGCACACTTTCTTATAAATTATAGTTAGAAAAATTAACTTTCCAATTCAACATCATTGAGACTAACAATAGATAAGAATTACCCAAAAGTTCGATAAGCCATATTTCTCTCAAGTCTACAAATGAAACCTAATCATACTTGTCCTCCAATTATATCTTATAAAATGTATACACTAATGATCCATCTTTCATTTCTAAAAGGAATTTTAGTAAGTAACCAAATATACTACTTGGGCTAAGGATCAAGTTATATCTCCAAGGTATTTGTTTTTAGCCCCCAATGTTGTGAGATCCTGGTATCCCACATCAGTTAGGGAGAAGAAAGTTGTTGGGTTTATAAATAAGTCTCTTACCTTACATGACATAAGGTTTTTTCTCAGGGGTATTGGGAGAAGCAAAATCGTGAGGGTCAATGGACCCAAAGCGGACAATATTATGTCATGTGGAGGGTGGGGTGTTACAAATGGTATCAGAGCCGACTCTCGCCTGGACCGAGTGTGGGGTCCTGCCGTGCTCGCGTGTAGTGGGCGGGCAGGTAGCTGGCAGGCTACTGCACGGGGACGTGCAGCCCTTAAGGGGGGGATTATGAGATCCTGGTATCCCACATCGGTTAGAGAGAGGAAAGTTACTGGGTTTATAAGTAAGTCTCTTGCCTTACATGACATAAGGCTTTTTCCCAAGGGTATTGGGAGAAACAAAACCGTGAGGGCCAGTGGGCCCAAAGCGGACAATATTATGTCATGTGGAGGGTGGGGTGTTACAAATCTTGAGTTCAAATCAATAAGTCTTGCAATCCCCTTCATAACTCACACGCATATGGATTCATACTTTTAAATCAATCTTAATATCTTCACATTATTCACCAACTCAATTAGCACTATCATTTTCTTTATCTCCTAAGTATTCACTTTCAATTTCTAACCTTGAGTTAGAATCAATAAATCATACAATCAACCTTTAGTGGCTTTCATTAACCTCTCCATTCTGTTCAGGATAAATATAAACTTAAATTCCCCTAATTCAATTTGGTACAAATATATTTCTTGTACTCTAATAGAAAGTAAAGATAAATTATCAAGAATCACAGTAATCTCTCACAAATCAAGTCTACCAAATTTCTTATAATTCAATCAAAATCTAAGCAATAGTTTAACCACATTAGTCGTCATAGCCTTAACAATATGCATAACCCTTGAGATGATAATGATATGCTAGTTAGTAGGATAACCTTAGTCTTTATCTGAAAAAATCGCTTAAAAGTTTATTCACTTGTGTTAAAGCCAATATATATAAGTACCGACATTGATTCATCAGATTACATTCTTCCAATCATCATAATTAACCCTAAAGATATAATCCTTAATATTCATATCAACAATCCTCAACTCTAACCATTTTAGGTCTATCTTCATGATGGACTAAGAGAATAAATGGAAAAAAAACTTCATATTACTATAACGCAACTCTAATAATATTAAGATCTCTTACCATGATAAAAGAGCACACCAATCATTGAGTATAATCCTTGTGCCAATAATTATATACTAAATTTGACCCCAAAAGTCAATACATATGAAACTCTAACTTAATTATCAATCTTTCAGCAATGCTTATAAGTGTCTAATATCATTTTATTTATCTTAGGAGATCTCTTAAGATATAATATTATCCTTATTTAATTATAGTACAGGGTCTTATAGAAACACCCTTTAGATTGGCCTTTGAAACAGAAGCGGCTGCTCCAATAGAGATTGGACTTTCATCACAAGGGACAAAGCTGGTTAGACCCGAACAGAATGACAGGTCATTACTCCTCAACCTCGACCTTCTTAACGAAAATAAAAATGAAGCTCTGCATAGGATTCTTGCTCATCAGTAGGGGACAACTTAGTACTATGATCAGAGGGTTAGGAAAAGAAGTTTCACAGAGGGAGACCTAGTACTCAAAAAGATGTTGCAAGCATGTAAAGATCCACACTATGTGAAACTCGAGCCAAACTGGGAAGGACCATACCTGATGATACGAGGGGTCAAGCCTAGAAATTACAAACTAAAAACTGAAGAGGGATGCATGATGACACATTCTTCGAATGCAGAACACCTTAGGAAATATTGCCAATAGCAAACCAAGGTTGGTTCCTTGAATTTTGTCTTTAAAAATGTTGAAAAGCTCCATCTTCAAGAATACAATCACTAAACATATTCCTCTTTCAGAATACTCTTATGTATCTTATCAGTCCAACAATAAGTTTATGCAAAAGCACTAAGTTTAGGCTGCTTAGCCTCAAATTTAGGTTTCTTAACCTTTCTAGGCTCCTCAATCTAAGAAAGGCACATGAACCCTTTACAGGTCCCCAGCATAAGAGATCAACAGACTACGCCCAAAAACTATAGAATTTTTAGTTAGAAAAAGGCATAAGTCATGGATTTTCTAGAGGCTCTTTAGCTCAAAACAACCACTCATTAATAGAGTCAGAACTAGGTAATCCAAGTCAAATTCCTCACTTCTACAAAGTCACTAAGTGGTCCTTCCAAAAGTTAGAATGGGGCAAGCACCTATAAGCAATGAAGCCCTTGATCCAGAGTTGACCTTACTCAACACTTAGACTTAGATAGTCAAAGAAAAAAAATCAAAGACGATGAAGCAAAACAGGTGGAAAGAAGGAAATTTCATTGCCTACGCCAAAGTCTTTACAACAAAACTTAGAAGTTTTTGCAAAAAAATGAAATATTTAAAAGCTCGTCCAAAAGAAAAGCAAAACATAAGGCTTAGTCAGTCTGCTCTGTCACCTTAGTCTGTTCGACCCACTCAACACCTTCTTCAGTATCCTCCCTAGCCTTCTCTTCGGCCATCTCGCTCTTATACTTAAAAATTGGAGGAGGCTCAAAGTAAAGGAAATCAAGATCGGATATTTCTCCTTGGGGTACTTCTCCTTCGTCGGATCCTTAAAGGCATCCTACCCATCTAAGGTCCGAGCACCTCCTTATGGCTACTACTAGCTTTGACCTCAACAGAACAGTCTCCACCTCAGCCTTCGTCTTTCCAGACTTGGCCACTTCTATAGCTTGGATCGCCTCAATCGACCTAGCCTCAGCCTCAGCCTCAACCTCAAAAAGCTCAGGTTGTTTCTTCATCAGCTTGTCCTTCAAAGAAAGCTCAGATGTCTTATAGACGCAAGGTTGGAAGGTCAGATCATCCACAAGATTTGTTACCGCATTGATTCGACTGTCTTGTCATTATGCTACTTCTTTTGCCCCTAAGCCAGTATAACCAGAGAACTAATATGGGTAGAAACCTACATAGGAAGAGGAAGAACACTTATAAAATTTTTTAAAAAATATCAACAACAAAGGAAATTTGAAATGTAGAGGATTACCATTTCAAGGCCATCAAAGGCAGCCTTGGCCTTTTCCCCAATGTTGAGCTTGGCCACTTGTCGAAGGTCAGCCTTAGAAAACACTAATAGGATTCACCGAGATTCTATGGAAGGGCTGTGCAGCAAACTTTGATCACAACAGGTTGATTTGAGGCGATATCAACGCACCTCTTGAACCCCAAGCCTAGCAAAATAGTAACCTCAAGAGACCTTTCAGAAACCACCCTAGTCTCTTAAGGTTAGGTCATCTTAGGGATCCTTGACTCGTCATCAAGAAAAGTCTCCTTGGCAAGTCTTTCTTTGGTTAGAGAAGTGTGAGACACCCAGCCTCAGGAAGACTAGGCAGCACGGCTCATGAGTAGCAACTTCAAGCTTCTTCAAGCCTTTTATTAAGCACTTAATTTTTTTAGAAGGCCTAGGGTCACGAGTGTGCTCAGCTCCCTTCCTCGCCTCCAAAGCCCTTTTTAAAGCATCTTGTCGGGTGGAACCATCTCAATATGAGTTGCAAAGTCAAGGTAAAATGATAAGCAATAACAGATATAGCAAAACTCCAAATGGAAAAACTAAGTTACTCATCAGGAATAATTTCCTCAACTGGGGGACTAGACTTGTGTTGGAGAAGCTTCTCAAGAGTAACCAACTTAGAACAAAGGTAGGCACCATGTTTCTCAACTTTGGAAATATGCACTAGCTTAGATATGTCTAACTGAGGCACAAACTCTACAGATAAGGTCAAAATAGGTCAGCTCGACCAGCCTACAGCCAAAACAAAATCAAACACGGTGTGAATTTACTCTCATTTTTAGGGGGTGCCCAGAGTTGAGGAACCCGTAGAGTTTATTTGACAATCCCTTCAAACTCCCAAGCATCCCTAGACACGAAGAAAAAGTCCTTCTTCCAATGTTTGTGGAAAAAAAAGGATTAAAGACTAGGTTGGGCAACTTGGCCCTCTTAGCAAAATAAAAGAAGCCATTACAATGAGAAGGCTTCTGGCGAATTCTACAATAGAGGGTTAAACATGATTCCACTCTCAGACCAATGGATGAACAACCCCACTAACAAACCCCATCCATTGGCAGACAAATGGGATGAATAGAGATTAAACTAATGAAGGACACACCTTATGAAGGGGTGCACAGGAATTCTAAGACCAACTTGGAAAGCCACTTCAAAAAAGTAGACCTTCCTAGAGTAGAAGATTTGGTAGTGTTAATCTCTAATGAGAGAAAAAACCACAACCTCTTCAGGGAACCTACACTTCTCTTTTATGGATTAAGCAAATGAAGTAGTTACCCTGCTATGTTAACCAGCTGCATAAACGGTTAGGTTGTTCAAATCATGAGAAATCTTTTTCGTCTTCTTTGAATAACTCATACCAAACGTGGAAGGATCATTGCTTAGTGGTATTTTCTGCACCTTCGTGACAACCTTCTTAGGAGGCCTCTTCAGGACACCTCCTCAAGTTGTTGAGGAAAATCCTCCTTAAGATCAATGATATTCAGAGGATCCACATCCTTGAAAATGTCATCAAGGTTGAAGTCAGTAACTTTAGAAGATGAAGTGATCTCAACTTGAGTAGGCTCATCCCCAAGCATGGCGGCCATAAAAGGCGAAGTGGCAAAGGATATGGAAAAAACTACTCGGGTCATTGAAGCAAGACAGTTCAACCTAAGGTATAAGAAACAAATCGTAGATGAGGAAGATCATCACTACAGTCAGTTGATCAAGAAAGCTAACAAGGGAACCTAAGGACCTACCAAGCCTTCGGAGGTAGCATATCCTAAGGATCAAAAAGTGAAGACTTTAAGACCACTACTAAGGGTTGAAAGGATCCATAGTTAAGGGAAGAAGATGTAGCTAAAAGAAGGGCTTACTAGACCTGAAAAGCAACGAAAACTGCAGACACCAACAGAAGGAACGACAATACTCCCCTCTCTAATTACTATTTGATTCTCTCTTTGAGTTTCGAAAAAGATGAAGAATAGGTGAAAACTGCAATGGGGAAGGGGAAATTTAAATAGGTTTTGGAGGTTACAGATCATTTGGTGCATTTAATGCACCCACAACGCATTTAATACACCTTCATGCCTGTGCATGTGTCAACGTGCAAGAGGTACATCCCAAAACTCGAGGCGCTAAACACGTGCAACATCTGCACAACTGAGCAATAATAGAAAAATGGTCAACCACATCTCTTCGGATACACGCACCTAAGAACCTGAATGGATATACATGATCTGAATGCTCAGTCCCAACTAATGGCTTAGCTTAAGTCAGTCCTTGCTCTGAGACGAGGGGAAGCTGATGATGCCAAAAAAGAACGTCCAAGTCGAACAAGGTACAGGTTAGGACATCTGTCCTATTCACCATATGCCAAGATAACCTCAAATGACCTAAGTCTATTTTGGGTACCCATAGGACGACTAGCAGCATGGAAATTACTAGAAAGGGTTAAAAAGGACTTTCACAAGAAAACTCTACCTTAGGTAAGATGTCATTGCCTCTAGAAGGCCACATCTATTAGAATGACAGTCCAAATATCCATTGGCGATGCGCATATAATCGAATACAAAAAAAAATTATTCGTATATGTGAAGCCCGGGTAAATTTGAACTTTTTCGAAAAAAGGCAAAATTTTAATTTATCACTATAATGCGTATTTAAAATACTCATGTTCTAAACCTCGGATGAGGAAACGAAGTTCGTCGTTGGACTCATGTCGCGAAATCTAGTCACCTTGTCGAATTTCATTGAATTCCAAGATAGTCAAACTTTTTACACGTCGTTCAAGATAGTGTGGCGGATGACCTTTCAGTGGTCCCCAAAAATAAATATTTTAAAATTTAAGTATGATTGGATTAAAGTACCAATAAAATTAATTTGTACTAAATACATAATGTAATAAATCGTTTCGGGGCAAAAATGGATTCATAAAGAGGGGGCGTGTGGCGCATTGTGAGCTAAGTCGCCAGTATTATAAATAGGGACAAACATCTAAAAAATCAGATATTTCACACATTATTCAACCCAAGTGGCCGGACATAGAGGAGAGGAAGAGAAAAAAGAGAAAAAAACTTGATTCTCCATGCTTCTCCCGCCGATTTTCGAAGTTTCGTCGCTCGGAATCGCTTAGACCAAGAGTTAAAGTCGATCACCGCGACGAGAGCTACGCAACCACACCAAAAACAAGGGATTTCACTGAAGATCCAAGGAGAGGATTTTGTGAAATCAAGAGTTTTGGGCTTATTTTGGTGTTATAGAAGTTTTCTACACTTCTATTGAAGTATGGATCTTCCTACTTTGGTTTTATTCTTACCTTAAGTGAGCTTTTAGTGGCTGAAATTGGTTAGTATGTGGGATGTCCAAGGGCTGTCCAAATGGACTGTTTTTGGACATGTTTTAGTGGATGAAATTGATTTATATGTGGGTTGTCCAAAGGCTGTCCAAATGGACTGTTTTTGGACATGCTTTAATGGATGAAATTAGTTTATACGTGAACTGTTTTTGGGACAGTTACGGGGTTATTTACAAACTTTTTTTATGGCCTGTTAAGGGCTATTTTTATGGTCTAATATGGATTGAAATTGTGACTATTTTGGGACGGAAGAGTGGACTGTTTTTAGGCCATTCATGGACTGTTTTTAGGGCCATTTTGTGGACTGTTTTTCAACCATTTTGTGGGCTATATACGGCTATTATATGGTGGTTTATGTGGGCTATTTTGGTGGTCTAATCTTGGCTTGATTTTGGTATATGAAAATTTTTATGTAATCCCTTGGAAATTGGGATCATGTGGGCATGCTTTGTGTTTTATATTATGCCTTGTGAATGAAATGTGATATTAGCATGTATTATGTGATAACATATTGATGAAGGGTTGATATCTGCTCTAGAATATATTGAACTTGTAATGGATTATGGTGATTATATGCATATGATATAAATTGTCATGGTATAGATATGTAAAAATTGTTCATTTGACATGCATTGCAATATGGACACGTGATTTTAAAAACAAAGCAAGCAATGGATGTATTTCCGTCGAAGACGGGTCATTACACATTGGCATTGCATTATGTTGTGGAAGTCGGTGAGGACTTGGGTTTAAGTGTATGAGTGAGTATCATCTCATGGCATGACATGGTTGCATTCCAACATTGAATGTATATTCTTGTATGAATGGTTGTTAAATAAGGTTTGTTACATATACACATTGCATATGCCTCTAAGGTGGGGAATAGCCCTTGTAGGATATACTCTACTGGGCATTGGCTCACCCTATACGGTAAAATATTTTAGGTCGAGAAAATACACCAGCAGATGACTCCAATTTGGACCCTCATGTTTGAAGAAAGCCGAATGTGGCTTTATTTTGTGTTAATGTAAAACACTTGTGAAAATTATGTTTTTGGTATGTAATCTTTTACAAATAATTGTAATAAAACTTGCATGGACTATAACTTTGCATATTTTGATACAAGTATGAATAATTGGACCCGGTGTGACCAATGTTTACTTATAAATGGACCTGGTGTGGTCAATGTGTTATATTGGGCCTCGGATGGGTCATGTAAAGATATATTGCACATGTTGTGTTTTGGGTAGAGTTCTCCGTACAAAGAAGACTCTGTCCAATTTTTGTTAAATTATGGATCCCGCTAAATGAGGCATAATGGCGCGATATCGAGTTACTCGGTATCTACAGGTATTCTGCGGGTTTATGAGTAATTGACTGACCCCCAGATTTTTTTTTAGGTGTGACAGTATATTAATCCTACAAGGCGGAATTAGGATTTATCTTTGATGAGCAGAATAACACGAATGAAGACAAATGCAAATCAAATAGTTGGCTCAATGGACCTCACGATCTTCTATCGTATGTCCTTCCACGCCAAAATTTAAATGTAGTGTAGGCTACAATCCTCTGAATTTTATCCCTTACTCTGTCTCTGTCTGTCTCTCTCTCTCTCTCTCTCTCTACCTCTTCTAAACACGATGTAAAGTATATGATTAAGAGAATTAGAGAATGCGTTTATTTATAGGATATAGTGAAACCTTAAGAAGCAATAAGCGTCAGGCTTCCATTGGACTTAGAAATCCTATGACCATCCCAAAACAAACATCATATAGTTCATTAATAATAAGTTAGTCCACTAAAAACTTATTATTGATCTCGAGGGACTTATTTGAAAATTATATTTCGTGCTCCTCATTATCATACGCTTAATAATCTTCCCACGTTTAAAATTACAAATGTTCATCAGTTAATTAAATTACTGACAATTATATTTAATTGACTTTTTTTTATCCATGAGATCTTACCACTCAACTTATTTCTCATATCGGATAATTAAATTCATCTACAAGATTTGACCTAGACAAAACTTATAAGCTGGCTTAAGAGGACGTCATCAACCTATTTAAATATTGAGTTATATTTTCCTTTAACAATTTAATTTCCACCATACAAATAATATCATCTCTTAATTTACTTAGTTTGTTGATTCAAAATATGAATCTCACTCTTTGATGAATTAAAGTAACAATCATTATATACACATGTTAATTAAATATCTCAAGATTAAGAGTTTAAGAAATTATAATAATCATGAGGAATTTATTTTCTTATTTAGTCAATAAATATAAAATAACTTCAATAATATTCATGTCTAATACACAAAGTATACTATTACAATAATCCGAAATATCAGACAATCTCTTATAGCCAAGACAGACTATACCAAAAGATTGCACTACAATCCCACTGATGATGTATTCAATTCCATCTAAGACTGTGAATATTTACTCATATCATACAAAAATCCAATAATCTGATTTTCTGTATATAAATCAAACTCCACACACCGCACATATGCATAACATATATTTAATATAATGTAAATATTTTACTCATATGAATTCTCAATAGAAAATAAATCAGTTTTATTAAATAATAAACCGAGATTCACTACAAAAAATAAGCTTTTAGTATAGAATTTTATCAACGTAATCGCTTCTAGAAGGTCACACCACGTCTTGAGAAAAGAGCCTTTAACGACCAAATATTCTTTTACAATTCAATTAAAAAAATAATGATTATTGTGTGAAAAGGAAAAGCCAAAATGTTGCCTCAAGTAAGAGAAAAGGCCCTATTGTATTCGTTTTTTGACCGAAACAATAAATAACTAAGGAGCAAGAGCCTTTATTACAATGAATTAACCTAAATCTTTAGTGGGGCGAACCACTTATTTCTTTTGCATTTTTTACTCATCTCACCTCAAACTATCAACCTAGAGCTCATTCACCTCATGCGACTCAGTTCTTCACATCATCATCATTCATTTCTATTACAAGTTGAATCATTTAATTTTGATTCATTTATGGCTCAATACAATTTTTATGTCAAGCATTGTTCATAAATAATAATGTATACATATTGATATTTTTTTAAGGTCATATATTTTGAGAAAATTTCTTTAATTTTTTATAAAAATAATAGGTAAAAATTAATTTCAAATCATATAATTAAAGAAATGAAAGAAAAAAAATTACTATTTGACATGAATCAATTTTTTGAACACTCGAATTTTATAGTTCAACTTACCTTTATATACGTGTTATGGCTAGCTATAATATACCTTAATTAAAAAATAACAACTCATTGTTTGTCTTTTACATGTGGCATGTTACACTTATAATTTTTATTATTTTTTATTCATATACTATTACAGAGAAGTGGACGATAAAGTTTGAACTCGCAATCGCAACCAAAAGGTCTATGACGACGGTGGACTTTTATTAAGAGACTAGTAATAAGCCGTGCCTAAAGGTATTGAGCAACTAATTTCAAATCAAATCTATCAAAATTACAATTATATCATCTATGCAAACCAATCAGAAGATATTTAGATTGATTTCCAATACGTATTGCCAAACAAGTCCATCAAAGCAAAAACAGCAGTAAATAACGGCTTTATATCATGATATATAATATATCAATTAAAACACAAATACAGACATTTTAAAAAAGGCCATAATCTGAAGTGTCTTTATTAATGATCAAAGTGCATCGTCAGATTCCTAGACTTCAAGCAACTCTGCAGCTCACTTTGGATATGATAGAACAATTAACGTAGAGCTCAGGACTCAAACTTAAGCACTCTCAAGTGCTTTGCATTCCTGAAATGTGTAGTCATTTTGCCAAACAATCTATTTTTTCCTTCTTTTCCCTCAATCCCACAACAAAACCAAGAGCTTGAAAAATCACGGAAATGAAGTCTCATTTGTCATCTATACATGAAAACCAATTCAGTTTCATCAATCCATTCTTGAAAGCATCATACAAATTTGGTTAAATCAATGGTCTATTGTTCAGTTAGATGCTCTATATGATGTCCCAAACATATGACAACAAAATAGAATTGAAATTTTCTAATGTCCTGTTGTTGGATAGAAAATAATTGTAACAGACTTTTGAATGGACAAAGTTAACGAACTTACTTAAAATCCTTGTAGGCCACTTGGTGGAGGCCTTTTTTCAGCCCTCCACTAATTCTCCATTCTCTCCAACCTTGTTATTTAAGAATCTTGAGACCATTAAAGAGATACAAATTTGATGCCTGAAATATAGGCAGCGACAGACTTAGAAGTACTAACAAAAGTATAATCAAATTATTTTTCTTTTTGGCATTTGAATTTCTAAATAAATGATTCTAATAAAATGCATTCAAATAGATTGTATCGATTTTACTCTAAAGAAACAGGTGGAATCAATAAATGCCTCATCAAACCACAACTAAAATACATCAAAGTGCTTGAGCAAGTCGAGCATAGGGTGGATTAACAACTAAAATACATCAAAGTGCCACTAATGCTTGAGCAATTCGAAAGCAACTAAGAATGAGCAGTTCAAAAGCATAACTAGTTTAACAACACTAAACCTTTGTTACTAAATAATTCAATCACAATAGCACACATACAAAAAAAATATAAAAAGAACAGAATAAGTACTATTGCATTAAGAGGTGTTTGACCAACAAAACATACTATAGATGTTTCAGAATACTCAAAACTGAATCAAGTACCAGAATAAAATTAACAAAAAATTCAGAACATCAAGAGAGAAAATACTCAGCGGTGTCGAATCTTGAGAGGCTGTTGTAAAGGTGTTGGTGCTGTCATAATTAACCCAAGAATCAATTAGCTGCTTGAGAGAACAAGAAGAGAGATGCTGAAACCACATCTTGCTATAGAGCAAGCAGAAGATGTGATCATTGTCAGCCAATCGAACAACTATCACTAACCTTTGAAGAACAGATATGGTTTTTTCGATTTATTCTCTAGAAGGAATACACCCAAAAATATGCAGAGGTATTATCTGAAGATTATTAAAGCATAAAAACGTGTGGAGAAATAGTCATCCAAAACATATATACTTCACCAAAAAGAGTCAGAATTTCAAATACCTTCAGATCACATAATTAACAAACACAGCAGTGATCAAATTAAGTGCTTGGATAAATATCATAACACCAACAACAATGAAGACTATTGCAAATAATTGGAACTACTTTCAACTTGCCTTGTATGTTAAAAGAATTTGAAATTCAAGTCTACTCTCCACACTCTTCTCTTTCCTCTCTTTTCAGATTTTCTTTTCAATCACACTTACATTATGTTTATAGGATTCAAGAAATGCCTTATTTATACACTAATCTGGAAAATCCTCATTCTCCAACTAATACACCATCTTGTAATGCTTCTCCTTTTCCCACAAACACCCAAAAATGCCCTTGAAATTCAAGAAAGAAAAGCTTTGGATACCATTATCATTTGATTGCTAGGCTCTACTGTCTTGTTCAAAACCAAATGTATGGATAAACCTATGGATCTTGTATCGAAAAATCGATCCAAATTAGTAGAGTAAGGTTCATATATATTTCTACCAACTCCGTATCATTCTGTAATATAGTTCTTCCCGAGTTAGCTCCATAAATCGCCTCAACTATCTTTAATTAATGAACCCATCCACAACAATTAGAAGGAAAGGATCAAATACCATCGACACAGATTCAACTTACCCCCTCACAGTGTCCAATAATCTTCAATGTTTCAACAGCAATAATTCTGTTGAGAAAATAACAAATTGAACCCAACAAATTCAGCAACAATGGACCAAAGATTTTATATACACCCATCAGTAACCCTTGAAAAAAAATCAATCTGTTAACATCTAACCAACCCCTCAAAGGATCCAATCATTTTACCTATATCAAAATTAAATACCATATCAAAAAAATAAATAAATATATATATGAAGATCCATTAAAAATGTTACCTTATTGAAATCTGCAAAACCCAGTAGACCAACACTATATTTTTCGCTATTCAGCTGAAGTAACACTAACAGTGAAGTTGGCGTAAAGATTGCATGAAAACATTTCATCAAACGCGAAAAATGCAACACCTGACCATGCCGCATAAAGATAGGTACGCCACATAGAAGGGCAAATATAATGCAACCTGGTCATCATCAGTTTTAATACTCTCAACCTAATCGCTTGGAGAAACCTAAGCTTTTACTCATAGTTCACAAATGTGTGATTTGAAGGCAAATAAAGGGCCAATCCACGAATTGAATTTTTCTAGAACATGAATTGATTACAATGAAAACTGATGGTGTTATTTTACGCAAATGAACGAACAGTGAGATTGTAACGGTGAGATTGACTCTGAGCTATTGGACTCGTGGACTGGGAGATGGATGCAACGATGATGTCAGCGTATAGTGCGTTCAACACAAAAGAAATATAGTGGTTCACCGGCCTAAAGGGCCCGCCTAATCCACTCTTCAATAGAGGCTCTTGCTCCTTTTCTTTATTGATTGTCTGGATGCTTTACAGTATAATGTGGAGGAAATTAGGGCTCTCTTTCTATAAGGGAGGCGTCATACAGTAATTATAGGGATGTTCCCTGTTTTGTGGGATCTCTACCGAGATCCTTGCCTTTCATGCGTGGAATCCTACTTGAATTTGGGAGAAGATATTGGTTAGTTGAGAGTTTGATCCCTTGTTTTAGCTTTCTATTTCTTTGGGGATGCCTGTTGTCATTTAGCTGTTCCTTTATATTTTTCCACTACAGCTATGCCTAGAGGGACTCTAGCTCTAGTCCTTTGAGCTCTGCAGGACTCACCTGACTTTTTGGTCTGACCTCTGAGTCTGAGCCCACACTTGAAATTTGATTTCAGTATCATCAGTTGCTCCCAGCCCTTGGTCCAAGCAAACTTGGGCAAGGGCTGCGCTGCTTTAAATCCGGGCTGGACCCGCACATGACAGACCTAGACTTGCATGTGGGAGTTTCCTTTTGACAATTTTCTGCAATCATAACTTCCTCGATTCCCGTGCACATTTCAGCATATGTCTTTCAAGCTATAAATACTCAAACGGCTACTGAAACCGCCTTTCTTCCACCATTCGACTTCTTTCTTCGTTCTTCTTTTCTCTTCTCGGTCTCTTGGCTTTCTGGTTTACAGTTTCCGATTTCTTACCCAAAATCAAGCTTCCTTGGTTTGACTCGAAGACTCTCCTTGTTCCCTTCCTTCGATTTCTCTCTGGGTTGTGGTTCATCATTCTTCTCAAGCTAGGTACGTTTCTCGTCCTTTCCACCTCTTTTCTCGTTTTGGATCCCTCGAGTTCGAGGTGGTTATTGCATTTCTAGTCTTTTCGCTTCTTTTACTTCTAGAATCGGGACTACTGCTTGTCCCCTCTTCCCTTCTTTGTAGACTAGGGTTCTATTGTGCGAATCCTCGACGTGGGGAGCTATTGTGTTGACCCTTGGGGTTTTAGGGAGAGTTTAATTAGTATTCCCCATCTCTATCGTTCCTTGAATCTTCCATTTTCTTGCCCAACCATGTATGCCTCTTCTGGAGCCACTCCTTCATCTGTTTCCCTCTTGGGGGAGAGGTCTGCCGAGGAGGATGTTGATTTAGGAGAAATAGGAGATGAAATTGACAATTTCTCAGGCGTCGACTCTGTTGATGCCGGGGAAAAGGAGGTAGAACTTCCTTCCTCGTCCTCACCTATGTCCCATAATGTTGATAAGGGAAAAACAAAGGTGAGTGGCTTTGAAATTTCAGGCATTCCTGAGGGGCTGAGCTCTGCTTATAAAGTAGCCATGAGTTCAGGCACTAGCGAACTCACTCCTATTTTCATGAAGGTTTTTAGTACCTGCTTTGGCTTTCCTTTAGGTGTTAAATACTGGTGCCCTGATACGTTTACTTCTTATTTCTCTTCGATATCCAAGAAGGTCTACTTCTTTCTAGTCGCCTTCGAAAATGGCCTTCGTTTTCCCTTACACCCCTTTATCAAGAGTGTTTTGCAACACTTTAACGTCTGTCCCCCCCCCCCAAATTACTCTTAATTTCTGGGGAGTTCTATCTAGCCTCCTTGTTTTCTTTAAAAAGCATAAATGGGGAGTTCCAACTGTTTCTCTGCTCATGAAGTACTTCTATGTTAAGTATATTCCTAGCGACGGCTTTCTGTATATCTTTAAACGGGTGAAAGCCAAGTTGATCATTTCTGATGTCCCGAGCTCCCATAAGAACTGGAAAAAACTTTTTTTCTTTATGTGCGGTTGAAACTGGGAGTATAACCCTGCGGACAGGTCAGATACTCTACATGTGCCTTGCGTATGGAGTGCCCCTGACAACTTGGGTAAGTGCCTGCTTTAAGAAAGCTAGAATAACCTTGTCTTTTTTCTATTCTGACCTCTTTGTATTATTTTATTCAGGTGTTCGACCCGAACTTAGTGCTGAGGACAAAAGATTTTTGTGGGCCCTAGGGATGCACGTCAGCGAAATACTCAGAGCTCATTCAGCCCTGGGTCCTTGTCAAAGAGGAATTCGATCTCCCCGAGGTGACAATCGAAGCTCCCATTCCTCTTTCTGTCGTCGGGGTTGAAGAGGTGACGGGGGACCTTCCTTCCCTTCTTGGTTCTTCATCAATGGAACCTTCTGAGAAGGATCGTTTGGCCAAGGTGAAGCAACGAAGGAGGGGCTGAAGTGGGAACAAGCAAAAGGCGAAAGTTAGGGTGAGCATTAGCCCTGCTTCTACCGCCAAAGTGCCGAAGTTAGACCTGTCGACCTCTCTGAAAGTTGCACCATCCTCCCTCTCTCAAGGGGTGAAGCCTTCTCCTTCTAGAGAAGCAGCAGGACCCAGTTCTAAACTGCCTTCTCTTTCTACAGCAGAAGTTGAGAAAGCTCTAGAGACGGCTACCCAATTTTTCCCATCGCCAATCTCTTCTGGTTCTGCCAATGAGTCCTCCCAGCCTTCTTTGAAAGACTAATATTGAAGGTGGGAAAGCCCCAAAAGATTACAGCAGGAGGGGACTCTCTCATTAACAATGTCAAACGTGCTACAGAGATTATTACCTCTGTCATCCCTGAGTCTAACATTCAGAGAGCTATTGCTATGCCCCTAGGAGCTTCTGTAACCACTGCCCTCTTTGGCGCTGCCTTGGTAGATCTCTGGTTTATTCATTTTTTTTTCATTCATTTTTTATATTCACCTCAAACTGACTCTTTTTTTTTTGGCTATTCATGTCAATGGCTTGCTGAGGCGGATCTAATCTTTGAAGATCACTGCTAAGGCTTCCAAGGCTTTTGAACTAAAGAATTCAGAACTGACCTCTACTAACAACGAACTTAAATCTCAAATGTAAGATTTACAAATGCAAGTCAAAAAATAGGACTCTTTCATCAAGACCATGGAGGCCGAGAACGAGCGAACCAAGGAAGAGCTGGGGAAAATAGAGGAGGAGCTCATAGTGAAGACCAAATGCTGGATCAAGGCTAGCCGAGATGCTCTTAACGTTTCTGAATCCTATAAGAGCATGAAGAGGGAATATGATGCCCTGGCAGAGATGAATGACGCTCTTCGAAGCGAGCTCGAGGAGAAGTTGTTGCTAAGAAGAAGGATGACCTGATTACTAAATTGGCGGATGACGTTACTACTTAGTGGGCCAAAGGGTGGCTGGCATTTCAAGATAGAGCTGAATAAGCCTATCCTGATCTAAATTTTACCTTTGATATGGCACAAACAGAAGGCGAAGCCACCGAGGGGGAGGGGAAGATGACCCAGAAAAAAGGTGGAGGTAATGCTTTGACTTCTCCTATTGCTGAGACTACGTCTGCAGTGAACGCTCCTCTTCTTCCCTCCACCCCTGCAGTTGTCACTTTTGAAGTTCCTTCAGCTCTTGCATCAGCTGTTCTTGTATCTGCTGACCTCCCCACTGTTCCCCTTTTTTCTACTGAGCTAGTAACAAGGGCTCTGACTGAGGCTGAGATCCCTGCGCACTTGCCTGTATCAGATACTTTAGTTGTTACCCTGCCAGAGGCTTCAACTACTATTGTTTTATCTACTGATCCACCACCAGGAGATCCTCTCTCTGCTCCTTCTACTGAGGCCTCATCTGTTGCTCCTTAGGACCTCTTTTACATGTACCTTTGGTTTAACTTTGTCTTCGAACTTTGAAATGTAACTCTAATTTAATTTGAAATGTCAACATGACTTTGTTCTTATTGTCCTTGTACTCTCTCTGCCCCCTTGTTTTGAGGAGCACTTTAGTTCTCCTTGAAGCAAAATTGCTAAGTTTAAGGAGGCTGGAAGGCTAATACTAAGGAGTTCTGGAGGACCTTGCTCCTCTTGAGTGGACTAACTTGATTCTGATTTTCTTTGAAGGTATTCTGATTGAAGATGCCTTGAGACAAATGACCTTGAGGGGTTGAATGTTCTTCACTTCAGCTGCTGGAAAATGTTTGCATCACCCCTTTTTGCTCAAGATTGTTACTTTTGTTTTTGCATGTTTAGTAGAATGCGAATGGTTGCATCTTACCACATTTATTCGATTGCTTTCCAAAATTGTAACTGCCATTATTAATTAGGAAACCCAAGAGACCGCTGACTCTGCTTTCCGTGCGATTCTTGGTTCTTTGAATCTTGCGATCGTCTTTTTAAGCTTCCAAACCTTCTCGGGCTTCATCCTCCTTGCCTTTATTCTTGAAGATTTTTATCTTTGAGCCTCCCGCTTCCCTTTTCCTTAGGATTATCTTTGTCTTCATTTCTTGCCCGAGAATCCTCATGGCTGCTCCCCTTTCCTCTCTCTTTCAAGACCGCACTTCTTTCGGGATAGACTAAAAATTCCAGTCTCGCTTCTTGGCTCCCTCTTCAATGACTTTCTCTGAACTGGATGGAGTCAAAAATCGATTCTTTCCTTAACTGGACTTGCCTCTTAGGGTTCCGTCCCCAGATGAACCTCTTAATTATCTTCCTCGAGGAGAAGTTTGTATCTTTCAAGGTGCCCTGGAGATGGGCCTTCGTTTGCCTATCCACCCTTCTGTTGGACGTATCTTGGCTTACTATGGTTTGCCCCCTTCTCGCTTATCCCCTAGAAGATGGGTCGTGCTGATCAGCTTCCTCTAGTTTGGCCACCTCCAGGGCAACGACGAGTTCCCTACAACTGCCGAATTTCTATATTTTCATGGTCTTGAAGATGACGAAGTTCCCTGCTTTAGTTGTTTTAAGTGAAGACGCTTCTTCAAGCACCGGCTGGTGCTTGACATTCCCTCTCCCTCTGAGGGGTGGTCCCATCATTTTTTCTTTATTTCTGGGGACTCCCAGAGATCTGCTGAGGACCGTCAACGGGGAAACAAGGTTCCTCATTCTTAGAAGAGCTTTCCTCACATAGGTTGGGGTATTGAGAGCTTTCTTGGCCATTATTAGTTTGATGCTATATTCTGACGTTTTCTTTGCTGTGCAGTTGTGCCTGATCTAGATTTGCCAGAGGTTATGAGGATTGAGCAGGTGTTGCGGTCGGGCCCTATGTATTTTTGGAGTTGATGACGTCTGACAATCTTTTCCTTTTTAGCGCTGAGGCAAATTCACTTGATTTCCCCTTCTACTCCATCTCCCCGGACTTTTTCGCTTCTAAATCAGAGGAGGATAAGAAGGCTGGACTGTCCTCCAAAAGGTGCAAGGCGTGTGAGTCTCCCTTGTCTTTCGACTCCTCTCTTGGTGCAGTTTTGTTCTCCTCTTCTGGGGCCAAGCTTCTTAACTTATTTTCGAAAACAGAGAAGGAAAGGGAGGAGTTGAAGGAAGAGAATGTCTGTCTAAGGGAGGAAGTTGTTGTTCTGAAGAAACGGTTGGGGGAGAGCTAGCAACTTTTCCTGGCATTCTCTGAATTCTAGGAATTTTAGTGGCCTTTTTGTAACTATTTTTCAGTAGATGTTTTGTCTCCTTTCTTTGATGTAATGCAAACATTTTTCTTTTTACTGCCTCCCCGTTGTGTTTTAGGCACTTCAAGGTTCATTACTCGTACAAGATGATCAACTTTTCTAAATTTTATGGGCTGAAGAGCTCGTCATAATTTTTCTATATGAGCTAAAGAAATTGCCTTAATTTTTTAAAGCTCTGGCTCTTTTAATGAGCTGAAGAGCTCATTTCAGTTTTTATGAGCTAACGAGCTCACTTGAAGTTTATGAGCTGAAGAGTTCATCATAAGTTGTATAGCTCTTCTTCGTTGTATGAACTGAATAATTCATCGTGAGCTATAGAGTTCTCCTTTGTTTTATGAACTAATTATTTCATCGTGAGTTGTAAAGCTCATTTTTGTTTTTATGAACTAAAGAGTTCATCGTGAGCTGTAAAGCTCATTTATGTTTTATGAATTGAATAGTTTATCGTGAGCTATAAAGCTCATCTTCGATTTATGAACTGAAGAGTTCATTATGAGTTGTAGAGCTTATCTTCGATTTATGAACTGAATGGTTCATCGTGAGTTGTAGAGCTCACTTCGTTTTATGAACTGAATGGTTCATCGTGATTCCGTGAGTTCAAAGGACTCATCTTAATTTTATGAGCCAACGAGTTCATCGTTAGATTTTCTAGCTACTCCAATAAATTAGACGAGCATGTCTTAAAAACTTGGTTATTTTATTGAAAAACCATCTTATTACAAGGAAGATTTACTGAAATTTTTTTTTAAGATGCTCTACGTTCTAAGAATGGGATAGGATTTTACCCTCTTCTGTTTGCAACTCGTAGTTTTCAGGCCTTATTACTTTCGAGACGATGTATGGTCCTTCCCAATTAGGCCCCAACTTCCCATGCATGTGATCTTTCCTTGTGAGCAAAAGTTTTATGAGTACCAAATCTCCTACCTTGAAACTCCTGTGTCTGACCTTTTTGTCATAATATCTTGCAATTTTTTTCTGATAGCCCTGAATGCATTGCAGAGCTCTTTCTCTCTTTTCATCTAAGAGATCAAGATTTAGCAGTAGGGATTCATCGTTGCGCTCGGCTTCTACGAATTCAGTTCTAGGGGATGGCAATCCTATTTCCACGGGCGATACCGCTTTAGTTCTGAAAGTCAAAGTGAACGGTGTTTCTTGAGTTACCGCTCTGGGTGTTGTTCTGTATGCCCACAACACTTTTGGAAGATATTCTACCCACTTTTCCTTCAATGATTCAAGCTTTGTCTTTAAGGCTTCTTTTATAGTCCTTATAGTCACCTCTGCTTGCCCATTAGATTGTGGATGAGCTGAGGCTGAAAAATAGCTCTTTATCCCTAACTCTACATAGAACTTTTTGAACTTGGGGTTGTCGAACTGTTTTCCATTGTTAGAGACGATTGCTCTAGGAATCCCAAACCTGTAGATTATTGACTTCCACGTGAAGTTCTATATCTTCTGCTCTGTGATTGTTGCCAAAGACTCTACCTCTGCCCACTTAGTGAAGTAATCCACCCCAATTACGGTGAACTTGCACTGTTCAGCGCTAGTTGGGAGGGGTCCAAGTATGTTCAAGCCCCACTGTTGGAATGGCCAAGGACTCACCACCGAGGTCATGAGCTCTGGTGGACAATGGGGAATGTTGGCGTGTCTTTGACAAACCTTACATCTTTTGACCAGATCTGTGGCATCTTTGAGCATGGTGGGCCAATAGTATCCCTACCTTACCACTTTTCCTGTCAAAGCCTGAGCTTCGATGTGATTATCGTAGATCCCTTCATGGACTTCTCTTAATAGGTAGTTAGCATTCTCCTCTTCTACGAATTTGAGGAGAGGCATCGAAAAACTTTATTTATATAGATCTCCCTGTAGAATTGAGAACTTGGCTGACCTCGCCCTCAGTTTTCCAGCCTCTTTAGGATCTACAGGCAATGTTCCATTCTGTAGGTACCCCCTGATGGGATCCATCCATCTCGGTGGGGCCTGAATTGGGAGTACTTCTTCCTCTAGAATACTTACTTATTTATTCTGCTAGGTGCTCTACAGGTATTAATCTATCCAAGCTTTCTAACGAGGCAGTTGCCAGCCTTACCAATGCATCTGTTTGAGAATTTTTTGACCTTGGGACATGCTTTATACTGACTTGCACAAATTTCTTGATCAATTCCTGTACTTTTCTGAGGTAAATGACCATTTTCTCGCCCTTAGCCTCATAAGCCTCCTCTATCTGCTTTACTATGAGTTGGGAGTTACTGTAGACCTCCAACTGCTCTGCCTCTATTAAATGAGCAAGATTGAGTCCAGTAATAACAGCTTCATATTCAACCTCGTTGTTTAAAGCCTTAAACTCAAACCTGAGGGCATACTCAACATCTATACCATCTGGAGAGGTCAGGATTAAGTCTGCACCACTTCCTTGGGCATTGGCCGCTCCGTCTACTAAAAGCTTCCAAGTGGAGGGGTCGGGCACTAGCTGTGCTACCTCTAAAGGTACTTTTGCCGTGAACTTTTAGATGAAATCTACCAAAACTTGCCTCTTTATTACGGTCCTTGGTTTGTACCTGATGTCGAACTCACTAAGCTCTATAGCCCACTTAACCAATCTTCCAGAATACTCTGGCTTATGGAGCACCTATTTCATTGGTTGATATGTTGGGACCTTGATTGTATGAGCTTGGAAGTACGGCCTAAGCCTTCTGCAAGTTGTAACCAATGCTAAAACAAGCTTCTCCATCTTCAGATATCTCTCTTCTGCTCTCCTCAGAGCTCTGCTGCAGTAATACAGTGGTTACAGAGCTCTGTCTCTTTCCCTTACTAGGGCTACGCTAGTCTAAAAGTCTAAGACAATAAGATAGAGCATGAGTACTTCTCCTTCTAAAAGACTTACCAGAACTGGGGGTATACTCAGATAGCCTTTTAGGGCTCTGAATGCTTCTTCATATTGTGTGTCCCATTGGAATGCCTTTTTCAAGACCTGGAAGAAAGGCTGGCATTTGTCGCTGGCTCTGGACACGAAAGGACTCAGGGCGGCTATTCTTCCAGTCAGATGTTATACCTCTCTGGTGTTAGATGGAGGCTGCATATCTAGTATCGCCTTCACTTTTTCTAGGTTAGCCTCAATTCATCTGAAATTTCTCCGCAGACACCCCAAAAGCACACTTGGTTGGGTTGAGCTTCATTTGATAGTCTTTAAGGATCTGGAAAGAATCTGCTAAGTGTTGGATGTAGAGCTCTACCTTCAACGATTTAACCAACATGTCATCAAAGTAGACCTTCATGGTTGTTCGAATCTGCTTTTGGAATATTCTGTTCACCAGGCGTTGGTAAGTAGCTCCAGCATTCTTCAAATTAAAAGGCATGACTTGATAACAATAAGTCCCCTGTTTAGTCACAAAGGCAGTTTTCTCTTGATCGTTAGGGTCCATTTTAATTTGATTGTACCCAGAGAAAGCATCTATGAAGCTGAGAGTCCTGCAGTGGCATCCACAATCAGTTCTATCCAGGGTAATGAGAAACTGTCTTTAGGATAAGCGCGATTGACGTCTGTAAAATCTATGCATAAGTGTCACTTGTCATTGGTCTTCTTGACGAGGACCACATTGACTAGCCAAACTTTGTAATCTACCTGCCTGATGGCTTTAGGATGAAGGAGTTTGTCGACCTCCTCATTGATAGTTTTTTGGTGTTCTAGGGTGAAACTCCTCCTCTTCTGTTTGATGGGCTTACAAGTAGGATTCACACTGAGCTTGTGTGTGATGACTAAGGGTCAATGTCTTTCATGTCTTCTTATTTTAAGGCGAAGACCTCCGTGTTTTTTATCAGGAATTGGATAAGGAGGTCTTTAATTTCATTACTTAGCTTGGATCCCACGTAAACGAGGTGTTTTGGTTTTTCGTCGAACTGTACGGGCTCCAGCTCCTCTGATGGCATTGGTCTGATGCCTAGCTCGTCCCTCATGTCGAGCTCGTCTAATTGGATGTTATCCACTTCTTTCTTCTTTACAGATGCCATATAGCACTCTCGTGCTATCCACTGATCTCCACGGACCATTCCAACCCCATTTTTAGTTAGGAATTTTACTACAAGATAATAAGCATAAGGGATGGCCCTTATGGAATTGAGTGAGTGTCTCCCAAGTAGCATGTTGTATGATGAGGGTGCATCAACTACTAAGAACCTGATGGTTATTGTAGCCTCGCAAGGTGGGTCACCTAGTATGAGTACGAGCTGAATCGCTCTAATTGGCAACACTCTTTCTCCCGCAAATCCCAATAAGTGAGCACTTACTGGCTAAAGTTTTTTTCTTCCTATGTCCATCTTATCGAATGCCGGGGTAAAGATGATGTCTGTCAAGCTTCTGTTGTCAATTAGAACTCGATGGGCAGTTTTGTTAGCTACCACTACTCTTACCACTAAAGGATCATCGTGGGGATGCTAACAACCCTCTAAATCTGAATCTGAAAAAGTAATAGATGTGTCTAGGCGCGGAGCCTTGTACACAGTTGTACTTCCAGAACTTCTCTGGCTCTTATCCTTCTCAGGTGGGCTTTTCTAGCTGTGCTTGACTCCCCACCTCTAGTGAACCCTTCAGATATCACCCTGATCTCCCCTAGAGGTTGCTGATGTGGTGCCGGTGCTTGCTACTGAGGCGGTGGGGGTGGAAGAGCCCGCTTTTGATTATCATGGGCCACAAAGTGGCGCAGCTGTCCTCTCTGGATTAGGAACTCAATCTTCTTCTTTATCTAAATGTAATCGTCAGTGCGGTGGCCATGGTCCCTGTGGTAGTCATGGTACTTTGTGGGGTCTCTCTTTGCTGGGCCTGCCTTCATCCGAGGTGGTCATCTCAAGAACTTCTCATTTTGTACCTCATACAGGACCTGTGATATCGAGGCAATAAGGGGGGTAAGCTACCGAGGTGCGTACCTCGGCTGTAGCACTGGCTGTGTAGGACCCAGACGGTCTCTAAAGTTTCCTTTTCTCTTTGGGGAACGATCTTTGTCCCTCCTTGGAGATCTATCTCGTTCTCTTTCTTTCTTAGGGCTCTAATCCTTTTTCTTTTCTTCTTTGCCTTTCTCCTTTCGTGGTGATGAGCTTCCCACCTTAGAGAGGAGCGTTTCCTCGCCATTTTTATATTTGTTTGCTTTGGCTAGCACCTCAGTCATGCTGGCCTGAGGGTTCTTCGATATTGAAAATATCAAATCTTTGGACTGTACTCCAAGCCCTGCGATGAAAGCAGTGATGGCAAATTTCTCGTCTGGGACGTCTACTTTCAGAGATCCTAAATTGAACCTCTGAACATATGACCGTAGGTTTTCTTCAGGTCATTGCTTCACGTTTAATATGTGATAGCTCGACTTTCTATAGATCTGGGCTCCTATGAAATGGGACATGAACGAAACAGAAAGCTCCTTAAAGGAGGAGATCGATGCTGGAGGGAGTTTATTGAACCATGCCAAAACTGACCCCTTCAACGTGATGGCGAAAGCCCTGTATCGCATTGGACCTTGGTACCCATGCAACTCCATCTGGTTCTTGTAAGTGTTGAGGTGATCCATGGGATCTTTGGTTCCTTCAAAGGCTTCAATCTGTGACATTCTGAACTTCGAGGATAGAGGGAAGTGTAATATCCCGGTGGTGAATGGGGATTTAGTCTACTGTACCAGAGCATTCATTGTCATCAGGGTTTTTCCTCTTAGGACTTCTTTCATGTGGCTGAGCTCTTATTGGATGCCCTGGAAGCGCTGCTCCAAATACTGTTCCATCCTTTCCAGCTGAAGTGGGAGAAAGGCATCTCTCTCGACCCCATCATTTTGGCTCTACTCTTCATGATCGTTACCCTTCCTAGGTGGAGGGGGAGCCTAACTATTCTCCCCTCCCTCGTTTGCTTCTTAAGAGGATTGAGGTGTTGCCATTCCCTGTGTAGGGGGTCGTTCTGGCCTCGCTGGGCCAGTGGTGCTTGTTGAGCATCTTGTAAGAGTTCCAAGAGCTCTTCGTTTTGCTGAAGTTGGCGTTGGTTGGCCTGTCGAAGGGCGTCCAATTCATTATTTGTGGGAGGATCTACCACAGGAGGATTATCTTCGGCAGTCAGCATGAAGTCACAAGGATTTTCTTGTTGTATCCCACTAGTGGCTTCTTGCTGGTTCTGCATCCGTGGAGGGTTCACCTGAGTTTTGTTCATATTTTGCGAGGAAACCATTAATTGCTGAACAAACTGATCAGTGTACTTATAATAGAAACAGTCTTTTCCCACAGATGGCGCTAAACTGATTGTGTTATTTTACGTAAATGAGCTAACAGTGAGATTGTAATGGTGAGATTGACCCTGAGCTATTGGACTCATGGACTGGGAGATGGATACGACTATGATGTCAGGTATAGTGCGTGCAACACAAAAGAAATATAGTGGTTCACCGGCCTAAAGAGCCCCGCTAATCCACTCTTCAATGGAGGCTCTTGCTCCTTTTTCTTTATTGATTGTCTGGATGCATTACAGTATAATGTGGAGGAAATTAGGGCTCTCTTTCTACAAGGGAGGTGTCATACAGTATTTATAGGGTTGTTCCATGTTCTATGGGATCTCTGTCGAGATCGTTGCATTTCATGTGTGGAATCCTCCTTGAATTTGGGAGAGGATATTAGTTAGTTAAGAGTTTGATCCCTTGTTTTTAGCTTTCTATTTCTTCGGGGATGTTTGTTATCATTTAGCTGTTCCCTTATATTTTTCCGCTATTGCTATGCCTGGAGGGACTCTAGCTTTGGTCCTTTGAGCTCTACAGGTCTTGCCTGACTTCCTTGTCTGACTTGTGGGTCTGAGCTCACACTTGGAATTTGATTTGGGTATCTTCAAAAACAAATACTAATTATTCAGTGGGTGGTTGGTGGTAAAGATAGGAGAGATAGAGATAAAGAACAAAAGAAACAGAAATAAAATTGAAAATTATAGTGGTAGTGGATCGCAGCAGCACTAAGAGAGAGATGTCTTCAAAGAGTCCTGGGATAGAATGTAACGTGTGAGAGACAGATGTTTTTCTAGAATGAGAGACCTCGTAATTGTTGAGCAGAAAAAAATTTTAGAGATGTGGGATCAATAATCTTAAAAGAGCAATGCAATTGGACTTAAAATTTTGGTTTAATTTGCTGAAATAATGATATGGCGTAATAGAAATTATTGGATCAACACAAATTTCTAATATTTGATGAGGCGTACAACGAATCCAAATGTCATAATAAATTAGATTAGTAAATTATGTCAATAAATTAGGTTATAATAACATTGCTCATCTTAAAATAATCTCATTCGCAAAAAATTAAAGACAAACACTAGTAGATAAAGTGAGAGAGATGCATAGATATTGGAAAGATATATTTCAAGTTGAGATTAATCTTTAGAGTCCTACAATGTTACGCATGTTGAAATTGTTGGGCTGAAAAATATTTTTGAGGAAGAATTTCAGTCAGTCTCAAAATAATCTGAATCCAGAAAAGCTCAAAACAGACAAAACTAGCACCCTTATTATATAGAATATGGAAATATATTTAATAACAAAAAATCAAATATCGTCTAATGGTCAGAACATATCTATAATATAAAATAGGGTAGACTTTAATAAACCAATCCGACGGTCTCAAATAGACTAGTTCAATGGTCACCAACATTCCTCTCAAAACTATTAATATTGCATTGTACGTTGAAACACGAATTATTCTTAATCTATAATAATAAGATAGAACCACTTTTCAATCCATTTTTACTGCAAAATTTAATTCAATTTTAATTCATTTGGAAAATCACAATGACGGCTCAGATTTAATTCACTTTTAATTCAATGGTCTAGATTTCATCTCAATTCTTCAATTTATTCCAGAGGCAAAAATGGATCCCACACGAAAACAAAATCCCGCCCAAACCTCATTCACTCCTACACATTACACAATGCTACCCAACCCACGCCCACTCAGTCATTCAACCTCCTTCTCTCTCTCTCCACTCTCCGTGCAATTTGTCTTCTACCTATCAACCCACTATCGATCAACCTTGATGGGACATTTTCTGTGATCAGGGAGAATACACGTGTCCTCGATATATTGGCCGCAGAGTGTTCTATGGACGACGCGTGTCCTTGGCACCTCGGAGCTTCTTGCAAGTAAGATACCTCGAAATCCAAGAGATGTTGTCCGCAAAATCCTTGACGTGTTGTTCACGGAGTACTCTTCACATGATACGTCATCTTGGCACTAAGGGTACCTCGAAGTCCAAGACATGTTTTCCGCAAAGTCCTCAACATGTTGTCCTCGGAGCACTCTCCACATGACACGTCATCTCGGCACTAAGGGTATCCCGGAGTCCAAGACATGTTGTCTGCGAAATCCTCAACATATTGTCCGCAGAGCACTCTCCACGAGACACGTCATCTCGGCACTAAGGGTACCTCGGAGTCTAAGACTTGTTGTTCATGAAGTCCTCCACATATTGTCCCAGGAGCATTCTCCACCTGACACATCATCTCAACACTAAGGGTACCTTAGAGTCCAAGAGACATCATTTCGGCACTAAAGGCACCTCGGAGTCTTCATCACTTGACATTTGTCCTTGACCCCCAACTTCGCCAAGGTGTTGATGATCACATTGGGACTTGGGCTATGACGAATAATGGAGTTCTTAGAAAAGTCAAAGAATGACGTCACCACATCAATCATCAAACCCTCTTCCCAAGGTAGTCAGAATAACAAGATAGGCAACCTGGTGACCAATAGAGAGAGTTCACGAAGTACAAAGTTTAGACGACATGACCTCTTGGATGGCAAATGACGTAAATACCCCAGCGCATGTGCAGCCACAACGAAGGACATTAAATGATCCCTCAAAAAGATGTGACACATTTATTGCTTGGCAAACTCCGAGAGGAATGCATTAAATGTTTGGGGATCGGGGCATTAAATATAGAGATTTCTTTTGGCGTGACAAGAAATACACTCTGTCCTAGGACTGTACTTCACAAACTGCCTTCCAAAAGGACCAATGAAAGGCTTCCTCTCAAAGGGATCCACCTGTCTGCAATGATTACCTACATGAGAATATAAATTGCTCTTACAAATGCAAAACAAAGGAATGCAAATGGAAACCAAAACTACAAGCAATGCTTTCTTCTTCCCCTATCTCAAAGAACTGACTTGATCGTCAGAGGGGATACGCTAGAAACACTATGGGCCCTTTCTAACCCTTCTTTTGAGTGCTAGGATACGCCGAAAAACACTCCAGTCTGTTAGAATCGATCAGATAACCTGAAGGTCAACTCGTCACCACTCCTTAGGGCCCCCTTTGGTCATCTTAGGCCTTCTTTTGTCACGGGATTGTCGACTTTCAAGGTAAATACGAGTTCACCAAGGGAGAGATTTATTTTTATTTATTTATTGTGTAAAAATCAACATGCACAAACCTGCATCCCAGGTACCTCCCTCCCTCCCTCTCTATCTCTCTATTTCATCTCTCTATAGTTGCACTCTCCCTGTTTCACCTCTCTTTCACACACACACACACACAAAGGCAGTTGAACACACAGTACACACCAACAGAGCATACACACCCATCGCACACAAAAACACCCCCCATCGCACACATACACCAACTGCACATCGCACACACACAGACTAGCAAATCACACACACACATTGACATTCACACATAGCAAACACACATTTTTCTAATGTTTTCTATGATTTTTTCAAATTAGGTATTAAATTGGGTGTTTTGTAGGAAATTAAATGCTATATTTTCAAATTTGGGTTGTTATGTTTTTGTAAGAAATTGAATGATAGAGTCTTTCGAAATTGGTGTATAATAGTTTGAATTTATATGATGTTGATAGATATTTTAATTGGATAAAGATTAAATTGTTGTTACATCACAAAATTACTTGATTTTAGAGACCCATGGAGAAAAATCCTGAATTTTTATAGAATGCAAAATTGGCTACAGAAAGTTTTAATTAATTGGTATTTTTGTGACTATTGTGTGCTGTTAAATTGTGTAATTATCACCTATTGGTGTTGCCAACCAACTATTTGTTATTATGTTCAGCATGACTAATTTACTTGGTGGATTTTGTAGTAGGTTAATGACAGTAAAACAATGGCTAACAAATTTCTAGCTTTTGAATGCTGAAGAAAGTGCTCTATCCACAGGCTTTGTCTAAATATAATTGTGTATTTATCCCAAAGATGACATTGAGTAGCTTGGGTAAAAACTAGAAAGCGTAAATCAAGTTTGGGGCTTAAGTAGGTAAGAAGAAGGTGCACATAACATATGGTTTCTAGCCACAGATCACAAAATATTGCTATTTTTTTTGCTTCAGATCAATAAACACTCCTTGTCCCAAGCTCCACCCCCCCCAAACCTATTCCTCTCTCCAACTATATTTTGTAATGTTATGTGTTATTTGATTTTAGTTTTATGTGATGGGTTTGATTTATTGTGATAATCCAGATTGTTTAAGTTATTAAATGACGGTTATGTGTTGCTTCAATTTGCTCATGCGAATGGGATTCAATTATATGATTAGAACAAAAAGAGGTTTATTTTGCTTCCACTAATTTTGGAAGAGTGTGTGTAGTGTAATTAGTTGCAAGTAGATACAATTATATCGTTGTATAATTTCACCACAATGCTTTTCTCTCTTCTAGGAAAACGAAAATCTCCTACAATATAACAACGAAAAATGTTGATGCAAAAGAGAGTATTGTAAAAGTGTGATTGGAACGTGAGCAGTTAAGATCATGTTTTTTTTTTTCAAATATATGATCTGGATACATGTTTTGAGTCCTTAATTTGTATTTGATTTATTTATGAGTGTGTGGATGACTTGATTATTTGAGTATTTTAATGTTGATGATCTTATTACCCTCTTATAGCGAAAGCCATCAGCTTGCTATAGACCTATAGAGACCAAATTTTATTATTCAAATATAACATCAAAAACATTACCAACCTCTTAATAATAATTTTAAAATGGTCATTTTTTATTTTGTTCTAAAGCTTAAAAGTGGTTGTATCTTGATTTTTATGCACAGTAAATTGAATATATATCAGTTCATGGAGGTCATTTGAAAAACACGGAACACGTAATTTGCCTTGATAAAAACCCTGTCAAATATTTTTTCGTGCCACATCCAAACCTATACAGACTCAAGCCACTTCTTCCCCTCCTTTTTTCCCAATAGTTTTTGGCACGAATTTATTTAATTTGGGTTTTGAAATTTTTTTTTTTGATCTATGATTGATCTACTGTGTTCGATTATTTGAGTAATTCGGTCCATTGGAGTTTTTGGGTATTTTCTAGACCATCAATTAAAGCAATGCATGGGCATACAAAAGTTTAATCATGAAGTTTAAAAGTTACTTCTTAAATTCTAACCAACCAATACTCATCTTACTATCTTCCCTCATAGTTTTATGCATTTTTTTATATTTTTTTTAGATATAATTTTCGTTAGTGAATAGATCTACCATGTAAGTTTTGTATTTGTTAGAACTGTATGTTAGAGTTTCATTATTTGGACCTGAGAGTAGAGAACCTCTACTCAATTAAGTCCATGGATTAATTCCTCCTCCTTCTCCTCTCGAAAGCGAATCGCCTTAGTGGTGTTGTTGCCATTTCGACATTTCTGTGGGTGTGGCATTGTCACTATGTCAACATTTTGGCATCTCCACAGAGTGTGATGCTATTGTCTTGTCAACATTTGTGAGTTTGTACCTGTACATGTACATGTAACATTGCACGAATTAAATCTACCAAAAATACTTTGTCTAATGCATACAATTTTCACATGAGTTTTTAGATTCCCACCCACTAATAAGTAATATTTCGAGTTTCTAGATATATATTTTTTGTTTAATTTTAACTTTTTTGTATGGATTTGGTGACTTTCAATTACTTTGAATTTGTTATCTATATTTCTCTTTATGTTTGTTGGACTTATAGCAGCCTAGTTAGCCTAGTTTAATAGGCCTAGTTTGTTAGAGTTCTTTTTCTCTTTTTACCCTTATTATGATTTTATATTTTACCTAAACTATAAGAATGTTTTGGATCACTTTGTAATATTATTTGGCTATATATATGGGGCTCTACTCTTAATTTGAGTAATCCCTTTCATTTACATCTATCTCAAGTTGGTATCAGAGCCTAACCCTAGCGCCCGCCAAACATCAACACAACCACCATCACCTTCAACATCGACAAACCAGCAGCCACCCACAACCTGCAACTCCTCACCATAACACATCACAGTCCATAGCATACCCAGCAAACCTTCTCACTGTAACTCCATCGTGACAGCCCAGCAAACCTTCCCAGTAAGCATTGAAATAGTCCATAGCATACCCAGCAAACCTTTTCACTGTAACTCCATCGTGACTGCCCAGCAAACCTTCCCAGCAAGCACCGACTGACTAACTCGAAATAATACCCATAACAACACTCTGAAATAATACCACCCAGCGAAACCACCCATCATCCTCACCGATAAAACCAGACAACCCATCATCTTTACCAATTTTCCAGCGATAGCCATTCCCACCACAAGCACCTAACACCAAACCAAGAACCAATGACTGCCCATCATATATACCAGCTACAACCCACAAACCACATATACCGTCGACAACCCAAGTTAGAACCAAACAGCCCGAACAACCAGCAAGCAAAACCAAACAACATCGACATACCCTAAAAAAAAAAAAAAACCACCGACACACTATCCAACCCAGCGGCCCACTGCCTACTACCCACTGTTAGGTCACTTTTTCGTTTTAGCTTCGTCATTCGCACACTTCGTCACAGTGCGGTGAGGTTGCAGTATCTAGGTTTTTTGTTTTAGGAGAGAGAGGATCCTCTTCTCTGGTGATTTGCTTTTAATGCAGTATATCACTTATTTATCTTTATTGTATTTCTTTATTGGATTTCTGGGCATCGTGACCTGATTATTTGGGAGCTTTCTAGACCTTCTTTATCTGTCGCTACAGTTCGACTAGAGGTATATTGTTCTCCCTTATTTTGTTCCTCTATTTATCTTAGATTTGTTTTTCTATCACAGGTGCCCTAGTATTATTAATGATATGACTACTAAGGGAGTTGAGGCCTCTACAGTTGAGATATTTGTTAGTACTTCCACCGGGTATTGGGGTCGATAGCACTCGGTCTAGCGCCGTCAGGGTACCCCACATCAACATAAACATGAGAATTCTCGTTAGTGTGATTATTGTGGCTGACTAGGACATCTCAGGGCTACTTGTTGGAAGCTCCATCTAGAGCTTAAGCCGCTTCCTTGTAGTCGTACTGCTGCCATTGCTGAGACACCACTATCTACAGTCATTGCTCCTGCTACTACTGTTACTGCTCCTCCTTGGCAGAGTGATATGGATGCTATCACTTTTCACTTGGATATACTTATTTTAGCCCTGAATTCTCAAGGTTTGACTACTACTACTGCGACTACTACAGGTATACCTCGTGTCTTTCATACTTGCGCCAGTCCGTCTCCTCTTTGGATGTTGGACTCGGGTGCGAATGGTTATATGACAGGTAAGGCCCATCATTTCACCTCTTTTGACGAGCAGTTACATACTCAAGTTCAGTTAGCAGATGGTACACATGCCCCTATTGTTAGTAGGGGTACAGTCCGCCTCCCAGATGACTTTACATTACGTTCGGTGTTTCATGCGTCAAAGCTGGCCATGAATCTATTATCTGTAGATTAGTTAGCCAGAGATTTTCACTGTGCGGTTGTGTTCTTATCTGATTCGTGTTATTTATAGGACCTGAGTACTAAGAGGATTATTATCAGGGACATGAGAGAGATGGATTGTATTATCTAGGTGAACCACCTCCAGTTTCACCAGTTTCTCCACCTCCACCTCTATCATCTACTTTTTATGTATCTGTTCTGTAACGCCCCAAAAACCTTCTTGGATGACATTACATTTTAAACACTATTCGCTACATGAGAGCACTAAATAACTCCATAAATAAGAAAATTTCATTCATCAACTATTAATATTTTAACAAAATTCGGGCAGAGTCTCCTTTGCATGGGGGAGCCCTACCCAAAATACAACCTGTACAATTATACTATAATTGACCGTACCGGGTCCACATATGCGTAGTTATTGACCACACCGAGTCCATTTATCTATCATAAAGTAAACTTCCATTCACCATATATCATACCCACATTATCATTCCGAAAGAATAGACCCATCTTGGCCTTTACATTTCCAAAAAAATTAACTAATGTAGCACAACGGAATATAACAAAATATAAACTAGACTTTACATTGTTTCAAAAGAATATCCTAGTCTAGTACAAAAGAATGTGTCGCTCTAAGCGTCCACCTCGGGATCCACTTCCCCGTCTAGCTGAGTCTCTCAGTGTACGGGCTCCTCGACTCCGAACTCCTCACTAGTACATGATCTGAAAATATGTAATTTGTAGGGAATGAGCACGAAGCTCTGTAGCAAATCTTCCCAAACTCAAACAAGGTTTAGAAAAATATAAAACAGGTCGGTCTCATTTAGCAAAATAACATATATTACTTTTGAGAGAAAATCATGACATTTAAACAGATCTTGAGTTTATACAACAGTGATAATCAAATGGAAATAGTAAAA
>CM042197.1:19850100-19866824 GCA_023539305.1 Ilex asprella | reverse complement strand
TGCATTATCCCATACCAATGTACCGGCTCCGACATAATCCAATCCATGGTCTCATACAGATATATAGATATATATTAGTTCATCCCATACCATGTACGTTGATTGTTTCTCAAGAATCTACCCAACAACTATACCTAGTACACCAATCACAATCACATCACAATCACTTTGGAAAATGGCGTCTACCATCCCAATAGCAGTGACGAATCCTTTCCCAGGAAAAGTATACCACCCCTAGTTCGAACTCTAGTGAACAATAGTGGTCGCATTATCAAATGACAATCCACTACAAGTGTTAGGAAACCATCTCACCCCCACCGGGGTAGACTAAACTCTAACACTATACAGCAATTCAAGTCCCTCACAACAGCCATACAATAAAGAAATCAACATATTCTCAATTACAAGTATATTTCTAAAAATCCCCAATTTCATCATGTCATAATTTCAATAATCAACTATGAAAAATACAAGAGATCACAATGAAATCATTTATTACTCGACACAAAGTTCTATGGTTCCAGTGTAAATAATAAAAGAAAACTTTAAGAAGAAAATTCATCCCTCTCCAAAAATCTAGAATTTTTCAAACAAAAGAGGAATTTCATGAGTAATCAACTCTAACTTTGATAAAACATGTATTCATTGCCCAAAAGACTAAGAGATGATGACTTTATATCATATATATCACATTTATAGCAAAACATACATATATACATAAACCCTAATCTCAATGAAAGAGAAAGAGAAGAAATTCCCTACCTTGAATCAAGAATCTCAAGCAAGAACCCAAACTTTGAAGACCTTCTTCCTCCCTTTCCTTTCTCTTTTTATCTTTTTCTGGGGTTCTAAGAGGTGTGGGGTGAGAATGGAATGAAAAAATAGGGCAAATGAGGCTTAGAGGCGTGTTTTAAAGTACCAAAATCCCGTCTTTTTTTACTGTTCGACAAGTTTCAAACAAATTGTATTGGTACGGTTTACCTACTGGACCTCGTCGTACCGGTACGGTTTGTCCAATTTTGCATGTTTGGCCTATTTTTCATTCACAATTCATTCTAAAACCTTTCGAGACTAACCCAAACTTATATAACATACATTTGTACATCAATTAGAGTTGGTACAAGTTCTATTACATGCGAGGGTTTACATGTTCCTAGCTTGCATGCTAGTATTTTACCTAGTACTTGTCATTATGATTTTTCATCACACATTGTCTAGTTATGGTATGACCGTTTTGGGCATACAAATTTTAAATATTTATATATGTTATTTTCTACTTTGAACAAAGCTTGTGTTAGTGATAAACTTGACTGTGTTATATGTTCTTTGTCAAAATATGTTCAGACCAGTTATATTCCTCGCATGCATCAGTCACCCAAACCATTTGACCTAATACACTTTGATATTTGGGGACCCTCTCCTGTTACTGCTTTGTTAGGTGCTCGATATTATGTGACATTTATAGATGATCATACCCGTTGTACTTGGGTCTACCTTTTGCATAAAAATTCTGATGTACTCCCTGTCATCACTCAATTTCTCCAGATGATTAAGACACAATTTGATGTCATTGTCCGTGCTCTTCGTTCAGATAATGCCAAAAAATATGTGTCTGATGCCTTAGTGTCTCACCTTTCTTCGCAGGGTATCCTTCAGCAGCTTACTTGTCCATATACTCATGAGCAAAATGGAGTTGCTGAAAGGAAAAATAGGAGTCTGATAGGGATGGTACGTTATATGCTTAAAGGTATGGGGGTACCAAAATTTTATTGGCATTTTGCTGTTTTGACTTATACTTTTTTGTGTAATCGTACACCGAGTCGTGTTCTTTAGCATAGGGCTCCCTTACAGGTCTTATTCTCTAACCGAACACTTTTTTTGGTCCCCCCTCGTGTTTTTGGTTGCATGCGTTTTGTTTAGGATCGGTCTCCTACCAGCCATAAGCTTGATGATAAAATAATTCGTTGTGTCTTTGTAGGCTATTGTCATCAATCTAAGGGGTATCCGTGTTATGATCCTATCAGGCGATGTATGTATCACAGTCTAGATGTTACCTTCCTTGAGTATATTCCTTATTTTTCTTCCAGTCCTATGTCTGCCCCTCTAGTTGATGATATTCCCTTTGATTTTTCGCTACCACAGGAGCCAGGGCCATTGGTCATAATCACTACAGAATCCTCAGTCTCTTCTTCTCCAGAGACATTCATTCCTATCCATACAGAACACCAGTCTCTCTTCCTTTGTAGGTTTATGTTCATCGCCTTCGCTCTCATCCCCCTACTGATGTCCCCTCTACCTCAGGTGATGTAAGTACTACTTCTCGGTTTGTTGAACATATTGATGCACCTGTTGTTAGTACTGATGAGATTACAGGTATTAAGCCAGTTACTTTATCTACTGAGACATTATCAGTAGAGGATGATGATTTAGGGCATCGTTATCTGTGGCATGATTGTCGTCCAGTTGATCGTTATGGTAGAACCACTAGATTTTTATATCTGATCTCTGCTTATGTTTCTTATGATGATCTATCTCCTACATTTTTGAGCTTATAGTATGGTCTTATTAGATACGTCAGTTCCTCGTTCTGTTTTAGAGGCTATGTGGGAGCCCCAGTGGATTATTGTCATGCAGATGGAGATGGACGCTCTTCAGCGTAATCATACATGAGATGGACGCTCTTTACCTTCAAGGGTGAAGCCTGTTGGCTGTCGCTGGGTTTACACCCTGAAGTTTCTTACAGATGGTACCATTGATTGTCATAAGGCTGGCCTTGTAGCAAAGGGCTTTACTCAGGTACTAGGTCGTAATTTTTGTGCTACATTTGCTCCGTGGTAAAATTGACTACTGTTCGGTTGATTATTTCCCTGGCTGCGGACTACTCTTGGCCTCTTCATCAGTTAGATGTGAAGAATGCATTTCTTCATAGTGATCTAGAAGAGATTATTTATATGGATGCACCACCGAGCTTTCGTGGTGAGGGGGAGTATGCTGGAAAGATATGTCGACTGCATAAGTCTCTTTATGGACTGAAACAGTCACCACGAGCATGGTTTTCTCACTTTAGTGATGTAGTCATACGTTTGAGGTTCACTAGATGTCATTCTAATCATACCTGCTTTATTCGACGGAATACTTCTGGACAGTGTGTCATTCTTTTGGTATATGTTGATGATATTATTATTACTGGAGATGATATTTCTAGGACTGCGCAGATTAAGATAAACCTTAGGAAGTCCTTCGATGTGAAGGACCTTGGATTTCTAAGATACTTTCTTGGGATTGAGATTACTCGTAGCAGCAGGGGTGTTGTTCTTTCTCAAAGAAAGTATGTTATCGACCTTCTCTCAGACACTGGAATACTGGAGTACAAACCGGCATCATCACCCATGATTTCAAACTTGAAGCTTACTGTTGAAGGTGAGGAGTTGAAAGACTCGACTGTCTATCAGAGGTAGGTAGGTAGACTTATCTATCTAGCCAACATTATGCTAGATATTTCATTCGTTGTTAGCTGAGTTAGTCAGTTTATGCATAGGCCATGTTAGCCTCATCTTGATGCAGTTTATCATATTCTTCGATACCTCAAGTCTTGTCCTAGACTTGGGTTGTTCTATGCTTCAGGATCTCAGACTGGTTCTCTAGCTTGTTATTCAGATTCAGATTATGGGGGAGCATGTGATGGTCGATCTATTACAGGCTTCTGTGCTTTTTGAGAGACTCGTCTTATCTCTTGGAAGAGGAAGAAGCAGTCGATTTTCTCCCACTTGTCAGCAGAGGCAGAGTAGCGGACATTGACACTTGGCACGTGTGAGATTATCTAGCTACAATCGATTCTTGGTGAACTAGGATTTCTATTGACTTTTTCATCTACGTTATATTGTGATAATCGATCTGCTATTCAGCTTGGTTCTGACTCTATATTACATGAGAGGACGAAGCATATAGAGAACGATGCTTACTTTCTTTGGGAGAAGTTTAACAGCGTTATTGTCACTCTATCGTTTTGTGGGGACCAGTGATCAGATTGCAGATGTTTTCACCAAACCTGTCACTCTATCCATTCTGCGGGACTTCGTTGTCAAGCTTGACTTAGTTGACATTTTTGTACCTAACTTGAGGGGGAGTGTTGGAGTTATAGTAACCTAGTTAGCCTAGTTTATTAGGCCTAGTTTGTTAGAGTTCTTTTTCTCTTTTTACCCTTATTATAATTTTATATTTTGCCTAAACTATAAGAATGTTTTGGTCATTTTGTAATATTATTTGACTATATATATGATACTCTACTCTTAATTTGAGTAATCCTTTTCATTTGCATCTATCTCAAGTATGTTTATTAAAGCTCTTTAGCTTTTGCCATGCAATTTATCTCTTCAGTTTTGGCCATATTGTTTTGGTTTGATGACTTTTGAATTTTGTTGTAGCAATTCTTGTATGGAGTGTAAATAAATGGTAATTAATTTGTTATTTTGAATTTACTAAATACATATACATGTGGATGTGTGTGGCTGGTGCGGGTGTTAAGTTTGACTATGAAGTGCTAGATGGATAAAATTGAATTTGAGTGAATTGTTTGTATTATTATGATGACTCAATAATTGGTAAATGGTTATGCAAACTGTCGTGTCTTTGTGAGATTGATAATTTATTTGGGGCATATTTTCTTTAAATTCACGTTTTTCTTAAATACATGGTTTTCTTATTTTTCGGTGACTTCACATCTTGAAGGTATTAAAGTTCTTGATTCCAATAATAAAATTGTGTGATGGTTGTTATTAGCAATTTTTGGTGGTCTCTCTTAGATCCAAAGAATATGAAGTTGAAGAGAGTAGTTTCTCTTTGCACACGTGTTTTGTGTGTGTTCAATTTGTTTGTGTTATGTTTGTTCCATGTTTTGTGTGAACTAATCACAAATGGTGTTTATGTTTGGTTTCATGGGAATTGATAGTTGTTTTGGCGGTTGGGTTTGAAATTGTGATTTTGGGAGCAACATAAGTCAATTGTGATTGTGAACTATGATAATCGTTATGTATGATTGTAAACAACGAATTTTGGTTTGATTGGACTTATGTGTATAATATGTGAATGTGACTTTTGTTATTATGATAAAATATTATTTTAGTTTAGATTTGCGTAGCGACTAAAATATGATGTAGGTTTTGAGTCAAGTAGAGTAATTTTTTCGTTAGATTGATTATGCAATGGTTTGTGTTGGACAATGATGTAATTGATGTCATTATAGACAAGTTTACATTTCTCAGTTCCTATTTTCAAATAAAATTCTGTCAATTTTTTTTAAAAAAATAGTAGGAGTTATATTGATTTTAATTTTTTTTAATAAAATAAATGAAGAAAAAATTATTTCAAATTATAAGATTTTATAAGTTATGAAATATTTTTAGACACGAGTTATTTCTAGTTAGTCCGATAAACTATACGAGCAACCTGAGATTTTTTTATTTTTTGTTTGAATATATATTAGTTGGACCGAAAATAATAAATGCAGATGGTCTGGAGAGAGTAAAATATAGGAGGAGAGAGATAGAGGGCAGCTGTATAGTGTTTCACATGGCCTCGCTGCCACTGGGACCTCACCACCATAATCCTCCAGATCACCACCATCTCGACCCTGCCTTAAAGCTCGCCACTGCCACTGCCACCGCCACCACTCAACCTCGTCGCACGGAGATGGACTCCGACAAGGTACTTTCACTTTCGCCAATACTATCTCGAAGTATTCCGGAGATGAATCACAGCTCCGTGTTTTTCTCACCATTATATGCTTTAGGACCACATTTGGGCTCAGTTCTCTGTGAGTGTACTTCGATTTAGCTCCAAAGCTTTAAATTGAGCCCGATCTTGCTGTTTCCGTGCTGTTCATTTGATGAAGGCCAGACTGAGGTCGCCGGAAGTTGTGCCGTGAAATTTTCTGTCGATCTGAGAGAGCTTTACGTTTGTTTGGCCTTTAGGTGTTCAAAAACTTGGATTTAGAGTTTTCAGAAAGATTTATAGTGAGATTTTTAAGTGGAGAAAGAACATTATGTCTTTGGTTGTATTTGTGATTTTCTAGTTTTTTTTTGGAAATTTTACTCTGTCGAAATGTTAATTGTGACCAGTTTTTATTTGCTTTTTTTACATTACGAAGTTTTCAAAATTACTCATCTCTTCCCCCCCCCCTAATTTCTCGTCCCTTCATAGTACATTTTGTTGTATTTTTCACACATTTAACTTTCTCCACTTTTTTCGGGCAGTAACTATTTGGCAAACTTAAAACTAGGGCTATTCAAGCTCATGTTAAATTTTGAGTAAGATTTTTTTTTTTCTGCTTTTCTTTTTTCCTTTAGATTGATTGAGCTTCAATCTACTTTAGTTTGCTTCCTGTAGTTGCCGATGGCTGATTCTTTTATAATGATTGTTTGTGGTTCCAAATGCAAGCTTTTTATGGCTCGTGAAGCTTTCTTGATAGCTATGGTTATGTCATGCATAGCTAAATCTATGCATATGTCTCGATAGATATCTGTGCTTGGGCTTTTGTGTACTCAACAACAACGTCATTATAAAATTCTTTGTGTAATCTCGTAAGTTATGGTACTTACGTGGGTTGCTGTGAGCTAACTAGTACTGATGTTATTCTTGGGATCGGTGTTCTTGTAAACAATGCAACTTGGGTAATGATGATATTTATCTTTGCATTAATATTCTGATTTGAATTGCATTGTAGGAAATGTCTGCTGCTGTTATTGAGGGGAATGATCAAGTCACAGGTCACATCATTTCCACCACAATTGGTGGCAAAAATGGCGAACCCAAGCGGGTTAGTAATCTTTAACTTTCTCCTTTTGATGGTTATTTGTTTGCTATGCAGTTTTTTTAGATATTATGCTCTTATAATCCTGGACAACGGTTTAATGGTGCGGTCCTGGACATCGATTTAATAGGTTGGGAAAATGTAGTCATTAAGAATTTGTTGTTGTGCTAAAATAGTTCCCTTTGTAGTCTTTCGGATATGATACCATAAAAAATTTAGAATGTAACTTGATGTAGAATTTAAGACGGTAAATTGTTGAGAAGATATATGAGTAAATATTTTCTTTTGTAATTATTCCTATTTGGAGGCTAAAATGTATTTGTATGCTGCTTTTACAGACAATTAGTTACATGGCAGAGCGTGTTGTTGGCACTGGATCGTTTGGAATTGTTTTTCAGGTGCTATAATGTTTCTAGAATAGATTCTTGTAATGTTACCATTGATTTTGTTAGTCCATGTTCTGATGTCATTTTCATTTAGGCTAAATGCTTGGAAACGGGAGAGACAGTGGCTATAAAAAAGGTTTTGCAGGACAGGCGGTATAAAAACCGTGAGCTTCAATTGATGCGCTTGATGGATCACCCGAATGTGATTTCTCTTAAGCATTGTTTCTTTTCTACAACAAGTAAAGATGAGCTTTTCCTAAATTTGGTAATGGAATATGTCCCTGAGACTATGTACCGGGTTCTTAAGCATTATAGCAATGCAAATCAGAGGATGCCACTCATATATGTCAAACTTTATACATATCAGGTTTAAATCTTTCTGTTTCTTTTCAGTTAACTTTGTAAACACATCTAAATTCTCTAAACCTAATAAAATTGTTTAAAAAAAATGGTCAGATATTTAGGGGGCTGGCTTACATCCATTCCGTTCCTGGGGTTTGCCATAGGGATATGAAGCCTCAAAATCTTCTGGTATGCTATATTTTTGGTCTTTTTTTTTTGTTTGTTAATTGTGTTGGAATGTTCATCTGAGCCTACATTTTGTTTTGTGTTCAGGTTGATCCTCTTACCCACCAGGTTAAACTTTGTGACTTCGGAAGCGCAAAAGTTCTGGTATGTAGCCTTATCAAGTTTGCTTTAGCCTTTATGTTATCCTTTTTTGTGATTGAAAAGTTTGTGGGCCAATTGTATATGTTCCCCTGAAGTGTTTTTATCATTGTGTCCTTTTGTACCTACAATGTTCATTAGTTGTGCATATGACTGAAAACTGAATAGTCTTGTACAGACTCTGAAAATGGGCTTAATTTTGAATCATTCCATGAGTTGTGCTAGGTTTGCATTTGTACTTTTCAATCATGGTGGTTACTCAAACAGTGAGATATCTGGATTGTTAAACAATGCCACTCTGTTGTGGCCGGATGCCACAAATGGATAATGGACCAAAAGAAACTCGGATCAAAGGCCAAAAACAGAAAATCTACCATTCCAAAAACACTAGAAAGATGCCAATGTAGAAAGACAGTATAACTGAATATTAGTCATCAGAAATACTACATTTCATAACAACGAAGTGAAAGCTCTATTTCATTTATATGCATATACTCCTTTCTACCTACTGATCTTCTTTGCATGTTGCTCAATCTGTTTTTAGGTTTATTTATTTGGCTCTTACTGATGAGCAGAGAAGAAAAAATAGTCCAAACAATAATATATGCGCTGTTGGTAGTTTGTTCCCCGTAAGTGATGCGTTGCGCCTGCTAGGGTTGTTTCGAAAAATCAATTAGGGGCGTTGTGCTTGTCTCGAGGCGTTTTGACAAATAAGTTAGTGGCGTTGCATGGGTGCCCGAGTGCGGTGATAAATGGGCAATGGTCTCCGTGCCATGGATGGAAGTGAGGGGTAAGGAAATTAGTCCACGATGATAGACTTAGATTAGCAATATATAACATAAATACACTCACTGGCAAAACAAAGGAATTAATAGACACTTTGAGCAGAAGAAAATTAGTATAACATGCTTACAAGAAATTAAGTGGGTAGGTGATAATGCAAAAGAGATAGAAAATATAGGAGTTAAAATTTATTATATAGGAAAGGATAGACGAAGAAATGGAGTAGGAATAATTGTAGATAAATGCCTAAAAGATAGTGTATTAGCAGTTAATAAGGAAAGGAGATAAGATTATATCTATCAAACTTATAGTCGGAGAGAATATAATTAATGTAATTAACATTTATGCATCCCAAGGAGGGTTAGAGGAACATATTAAAAATCAATTTTGGGACTAAATGGTTGAATTAGTTCAGCATATACCTATAGTAGAAAAGATAATCATAGGTGGAGATTTTAATGGACATGTAGCAAAAGATAGGACACAATATGAGAAGGTGCATGGTGGTTATGGATATGGTGATCGAACTGAAGTTGGAGAGAGTATTTTAGAGTTTGCAATGACATATGACCTTGTGGTGGCAAACACCTGGTTTAGAAAACGAGAAGAACATCTAATAACCTTGAAGATGAAACAAAAGTCAAGTATACTACTTCTTAAGTAGAAGAATGGACCGATTAGTATATAAAGATTGTAAGATTGTCTCGGGGGAGAGCTTAACATCTCAATATAGGCTAACAATCCTAATTTATATATTAAAGGAAAACATAAAGTAAAGATAAGTATTAGAGTAAAGATAAGTATTAGAAAAATAAGAACGAGATGTTGGAATCTAAAAAATGATAAACTAGTATTATTTATGAGTAAAATGCTTAAGGAGACCTTATAGAACCTAGAGGATGAGACTAACGTTATGTGGAGTAGATGACAAAAGACATTAGAAAATTTTTGAAAGAGGTTCTTGGGGAGTCTAAGGGTAAAAAACTTGTGGGAAAAGAAACTTAGTAGTGGAATGATGACGTACAAGATGAAGTTAAAGCAAAGATGACAAAATAATAGAAATACCGAAAACTTTCAAAGAAATAAATAAGCTAACAAGGAGGTTAAAAAAATAGTTAGAGTCGCTAACTTAAAAGCGTACGATGAGTTAAGAGAGAGAAAAATATATTTACAAATTAGCTAAAACTAGAGAAAGAAAAATAAGAGACTTTAACTAAGTTAGGTGCATCAAAGGCGAAAACTCAAAGATTTTAGTTAAAGATGCGGAAGTAAATAATTGATGGAAAGACTATTTTGAAAAAATATTAAATGAAAATCACTTAGAATACTTAGAATAGATAGAAAATGATAGGATTTATGAAACGTTCTTTCGTAGAATAAAAATTTGAAGGTAGATTTGTATTGAAGAAAATAAAATTGGGCAAGGCTTTAGGAGCGGATGAAATTCTAATTGAGATTTGAAAGTGCTTAGGGAAAGAGGGGGTGTCGTGGCTAACGAAATTAGGTAATAGAATTATGAAAGAGTATTTTAGTACCTATCTATAAAAATAAAAGAGAGATTCAAAATTTAAATAATTATAGAGGGATAAAATTGATGAGTCATAAAATGAAACTATGAGAAAAGATCATTGATGCCGCCTAAGAATTTAGAATATAGTGTCGGAAAATCAGATTGGGTTTATGCTGAGTAGATCAATTATGTATGCTATATATTTATTAAGGACACTTGTAAAAAAGTAAAGAGAAACAAAGAAAAATCTCCATATGGTATTTATAGTTCTAGAAAAAGTGTATGATAAAATGCCTACAAATATAATATGAAGGGTGTTTGGGAGAAAATGAGTAATGAATAATTATATTGAGGTGATAAAAGACATGTATGACGGGGCCATGACTACAATTAGGTCTTCCGTATGAGAAAATAAATAATTTATAATCACGGTGGGATTGCACTAAGGATCAGCCCTAAGTTTATACTTATTTGTCTTAATTATGGATGAACTCACTAGGAACATTTAAGATGATGTTCCATGGTGTATATTCTTTGTAGATGATATTCTATTAGCAGATAAAACTCGAAGAGGGATTAACAATAAGCTAAAAAATTGGAGAGGGACACTAGAGTCGAAAGGGTTTAAAATAAATAAGAGTAAGATTGAATATATGTAATGTTTTAGTAATAAAAGAAGTATACATAGTGAAAAAATTAAGGTTGAAAATCAAGAAGTACCAACGAGTAAATGATTTAGATATTTAAGATTGATCATTAAAAATGATGAGATGATAAAACTTATAATGAACGCTATTTGGCTTAAGTGGAGGACAATCTTTGGCATTTTATGTGATAGAAGAATACCAATAAAATTGAAAGATAAATTTTATCGAACAGCTTTAAGGATAGCAATGTTGTATGAGACAGACTGTTGGGCAATTAGGAAACAACATAGTGACAAAATGAGTCTAGCGGAAATGAGAATGTTAAAGTGGATGTGTGAAAAAATTAGAAATAATAGAATACAAAATGGCCTTATTAGAGAAATGGTAGGAGTATCTTCAATTGAGGATAAGTTAAGAGAGAATAGATTAAGATTGTTTGATAATGTTCAATGGAGGCCGATAGAGGCTTAGTTCGAAAAAGTGATAGAATTTTTTTTAATGGTACTAAAAGTAGGGGTAAACCTAAATTAACATTAAAAGAAATAATAAGAAAAGATATGAAAATATTTAACTTAAATGAGCGTATAACGCATGATCGAAATGAACGGCGAAGATGGACTCATATAGCCAACCCCAAATGATTGGGAGATAAGGTTTGGTTTGGTTTGGTTTGATGTGCAGAGAAGAGATAATTTTTATTTTCACTTATACAATGGCCATTTAGCCATACATGCATGAGTTTCACACATGATACATTTCATAATTTTTGCTCCATATACGTTTACCTCTTTGATACATGATCCATGCTGATATATATTTATTCAATAGATCTGTGTGATATCATATTATCAGCTCATTGTTCGATGTAAATACCTTTTTTAATAGGAATTCTGAGTTTGAAAATGTCATCTGGTTTTTTCCCTTTGATATGGACTGTTGAGGCATAGCTTATTGGTGTGCCAATTGTTAGAGGAGTAATTTTTGCATGTGCGGTATCTTCATTTGTTCACCAAGAATGATGTATTCAGGTCAAAGGCGAAGCAAATATCTCATATATTTGTTCTCGTTACTACCGTGCTCCAGAACTCATATTTGGTGCAACTGAATACACAACGTCTATTGATATTTGGTCAGCTGGCTGTGTCCTTGCTGAGCTTCTTTTGGGACAGGTTCATGGCTATTTTTATTGTTCTGGATTCCGTCTGTTACTTTTTCCCTAGTGGTATTTTACCTTCATTTCTATGTATTTTACTTAATATTGTTTTCAACTTTATGATAGCCATTGTTTCCTGGAGAAAATGCAGTAGACCAGCTTGTAGAGATCATCAAGGTGCTTCCTTGCTCTCTTTGTTTATATGTACGGGACCTTGACACACTAGCCTTTAGTGTTCAATTGTACTAATTTTAGGAATTTTACAGGTTCTTGGTACTCCAACACGAGAAGAAATCCGGTGTATGAATCCGAATTACACTGATTTTAGGTTTCCTCAGATTAAAGCACATCCTTGGCATAAGGTATGGGTGTTATTATTGCTATTTTTTATTATTGTTTGGCTTCCAGTTTCCTACCGTTCTCCCAAATTGGCTCTACTTCAAAGTGGATCACGAAGTTTGTTGGTTCAGGTTTTCCACAAACGTATGCCTCCTGAAGCAATTGATCTTGCTTCACGGCTCCTTCAATATTCACCAAGTCTTCGCTGCACTGCGGTGAGTTTAATTTCTTCCCTCACCTCATGGAGTAAAATGATGTTGATCTCTGAACCGAGCTGAGAAGAAATCATGTTTTGCAAGTTCAACATAACCAAGGATTGGACAGAAATTTTTATCTTACTATTGTCTTCTGTAGCTTATTCTAGTTGCTAATGTAGTTTGGATTCATTTACAGTCATTTCCAAATTGATATTTTTTTAAACCTTTTTGGACTACTACCATTCTCTTAGTCAAATTGCTGTCTTTCTTGCTGCAGCTAGAAGCGTGTGCCCATCCTTTCTTTGATGAGCTTCGGGAGCCCAATGCTCGCCTTCCAAATGGTCGCCCTTTGCCCCCACTTTTCAACTTCAATAAGGAAGTATGCCTCCTAACTAATTTCAATCTCAAATTTACATCTGGGAAAGATTATTATTATTTTTTCATGAAACCTAATGTCCTAGGATGGAAAATTGTTGCCAAAGTTGAGTAAGTCATAATTAAGAGACAAGCATTTATCAACAGTAATGGAATAAGTGAGAATGTCCTCATTATGAAAGTTGTAGTTAGGTTTAATGTCGTTGAAACTGACTAAACGACTACATGGCAAAATAAAGCAGAAGTTTGTGGTTGAACACTTATAGGATGGGGATTGTGTACTAGATGTGTTAGGCATCGAACTGTGGAAAAACATCTGCATAGGAGCATAAAGCAGAACTCCTCATTGAAGAGAAATATTGCTCAATTAGTCTTTTTTGATTGTGAACTCACTCCAACTTTTTCTTTTGTCATCTTGAAAGCATCAAACGAATACAAGTAGAAACGAAAATTGTGAATTAATGGTGGAGCTTAATTGACAATGTTTTCATTGGAAGCATATTATAGTCATGTCATTATCATACATAATTTTGGTCTAAAAATAGTGACTATTTAATAACATGGGTTATTTTTCCCCATTATATATGTTTGTAAAAGATTATTTTTACTGTTGGATCTCTGGAATCTTGAAATTTTCATGACAGAATACTCTGATATCAGAACAAAGATTGTGGTTTCTATACTTGGTTTTTTATAATAGGTATATGAATCGTCAGAGTAGAGATCCATTGCATACTATTAATTTTATCTAGGACAAACTTCACTTTACCCTCTTGTGCTATACCCCAAATGCGAATAACCTTCCTGGGATTTAAAAATGTCCATATAACCCTCATGTGGTTTATTGACTAAAATTTAATCTCCATATTTTCGTCAAAGTTAACTGGAGGTGTGATACACACACCTCTTCTGAGAGTGGATATGTATAAAAATATTTTTAGAGACAAAAAAGTCCTTATAAAATTTTTGAATTCACAAAATAAGTCATAAGCTTCTCTTTTTGGTTGGCATGAAATCTGAAACAAAACTCTGTGTAACCGAAGCAATTCTGACTATCTTTGATAAGATTATAACTGAAAAACTACTACATGCCTCGTCAACTATTGACTGAGCTTCGATTTACCTTAATTTACAAAGCAAAAATGACGAGTTTTAGTTTTAACTAATGTTAGGACATGAACTGAGTTTACCATTTCCATCATTTATGTTTCTTTCGCGACAAGCCTTGCTAGGTATGGATGTTTCATTCAATTTGATTCGGATTCGAGTTTGATTCCATTTGATTTTGGCACAAGTTGAATGAGGTTTTTGTCATCGATTTGGGATTGGGTTCGGTGACCTTGTGTTTGATTGGCATCAGGACTTTGATTTTGATTCAAATTGTTCATGAGAAGTGGTGGTGGTTGTGAAATGTGGCGGTGGTGTTTGGGCAATGGTTGATTAGGTAGATGGTTGTTTAATGGGTCTTTGTTTGATTTTGATTTGGATCTAAAAAAGATTTTTATTTTTGGTTTTTGATTTTTTAATGGGGCAGGATTGTTCATTTGAGTGTTGTTGGTGATTTTCATTTCTTAATTATATTGTTGATTCATACACCGGTTGGAGATGGTGGCTTTAGTGTGGTAGCAATGATGGTGTAGCTGGTGCTTGTGAGGAAGAAGACAAGGAGATAAAAATGACAGGAGTATTAAAGTCATTTTACTAGTAATATAAATGGAGTTAATGGTGCATTTTAGTCTATAAATCACATGAGGATTGCGTGGACATTTTTAAATCTAAGTGAGGTTATGTGCATTTGGGGATAACACAAGGGGGTAAAGTGAAGTTTGCCCTTTTATCTATAGATAAAAATCATACAAATGGATAAGGGCATCTGCTCTTTTCAAGCATATTAGTCTATCATGAAGATTTTATTTTATTTTGTCCTTGGCAAACTGATTTAATGGCATAATTTTCTAAATCAAATGGCTATTGAAGTGCAGTTTTGGATTTGACAAGACATCTGCACTATATTGAATAATTTAGTGGTATTAGCAGTTTTTTTTTTCCTACTTGTGTAATTGTGTATTTGATCATTGAAACTTTTTTCTGGCTCGTTATACTTAAATTGTTTGGAGGTTACTATGTCATGGTATTTTTGCATCAACTCATCTCTGTAATGTTGATCATTTCTGTGCTTTGCATCCCATCTGGTTGCAGTTAGCTGGAGCTTCGCCTGAGGTGATAAACAGGTTGATACCAGAGCATGTTCGGCAGCAAACTAGTCTCAACTTCCCACATCCTAATGGCATGTAAAAAATGATGCAACTTGGAATCAAGTGTTCTGCTAGTTGTTGGATGTGCAGTTAAAAGAAGGCTCTGTGGTTTACACCAGACATTTCGGCCCAACCACCGGGTTTTCATGCCCTGCAAATCTCTATACATACGCTGGATGTTCAGCTTAACCGGGAAATTGGTGATTGCCTATTATGTCAACTTATCTACAAATTACTTTACCCGCGTCTGTACATTTCTTTGCTCGTAAAAATTTAAAAAAGGTAGGAGTGTAAAATGATAATGCTATTCATCTCTAGCTAGGCAGGTGCTCTGAAGAAATAGCCTGATCACTAGGATTCGTTGTAGTTTGGCTTGTTTTTACTTGCATGGTGTTGTTTCTAGTTATACTTGTGCTGGCTTGCAAATTGCTTTTGAAGGGTATTGTTTCATTCTTTTTTTCCCTCAATTCGTTAAAGGCCTTTTCAGGATAGGATATGATCGTGATGGTCGAGTTCATCCATATTTAAATAGTGGGCCATGGATAGTCTATTTTTTACCGGATAGGGAAGGGGATTAGTTAAAGTGTGTGTAAACTGGTCTGTATACACTTGACCGTTGAACGAAAAAAATGGTGGGGCCGTGTGGAAACCACTATGTGAGGTCTGTTGCGTGATGAAGACAGAAAAGAGGGTGCATTTTGTGTCCTTCCAGTCAGTTGTGTTATTGGCAGCGGGGTGATGCATTGTGCTTTTGGAATGGACAATTGCAGTCTGATGATCCAAGTTTTTCAAGCATTTGTTGATGAGCATACTAATCTGGATATTCAACTATGCAAGGTAGTAAAAACAGTAGCATAAATGTAGTTTTTTTATCTTCGGATCTTGATGACCTTGGTAATTTAGTTTTGAATGCTTTGTCTTAAACATTGTCAACTGCTTTGCAACGTCTTGGTTTCGGGAATGCTCTAACACTCGCCCTCTATGGTGCACTGAGACCACGTTAGTCACAAATGGCGTGCTTGGGTTGATGGATTTAATTGGATGGGATTGGAGCTTCAAATTCCATTTAGTCTAGCCCAAAGGTTTTGGCATTTAGGATTGAAATTTTTTTTTTTGGGGTAAATTCTAAGTGGTATACCAAATTAAACTTAATTCTAAAAAAGTGCACAGAAAAAAATGTTGGGTAATTAAGTCTACAATATTAGATATTTATTTGTATCTAATTACACTAATTGAATTTGATTTATTTTATTGTGACATTTTTGCCTTTTATTGATCTATGTCTATTTTCTTTGAAAACTGGTATATTAAACATCTTTTTATTTTATAGGAGAACTTTAATATTTAATACACCTTCACACACACACACACATATAAACTCGTATTTATATACATATATATACGAATATATATATATAAATATATTCGAATTTATTTAAATTTTTGTCCTTCATTAATCCACGTATATTTTCTTTAGAAAGTGGTGCATTAAACATCTCCTAGTTTAATATTTAATGCACTTTTATTCATATATATATATATATATTTATATACTCGTTTGAATTAAATGTATTTATATGTATTAACAAATACACATAAATATTT
>CM042197.1:19813651-19838103 GCA_023539305.1 Ilex asprella | reverse complement strand
GCTTAGTGGGAGATGGGATGAGTTAAGCAAGGTTAGGGTAACTTGCACAACCAAAGGATATTTCTATGATCCGGATAACTCCTACATAGAAAGATCCATTGGTTCAAGGCAAGTACCCTAACTAGTTCTTTGTGTAATCGATGGGTACTTCTATGGTAAATGGATGACTCCTTCTAGAAAGATTCATTGATTCAAAGCAAAGAATCTCGGCTAGTATTTTGTATAACCAAGGGATCTTTTCTATGGTAAATGGATGACTCCTTCTAGAAAGATCCGTTGTGTGAGACAAATACTCCAGGAAAGAACTTCAAGATAAACCCCTCAATTCCCACCACCATTTCACTTCATGAAAAGGATTGAGCTTTAACCCAGTCTATCCTTATCTTCCAATTAACTCACTGTTGACACGGTAGTTGAGTTATAAAAGCACAAGTGTAATACGCCAGATGACTCATTACATATCATAAACCTCGAACTAAAGAGTGACTTTAGTTATATTGAAATCGTATATTTTGTTAAGAAAATCTCTTGAAAAGAATTTAATATTCTGTTCAAGAAACCATCCACTTCTCACAAAACTCAAAAAGGTTACAATCAATCGGTATTCATCACAGCTTACTTTGAAAACACCACAATATATTCCCTGTGGATTCGACTCCGGACTCAAACCGGATTATTACTACAACTTGACTGCCTGCACTTGGGTGTACACATTTCGGATCAAGTCAGCTCTCTTTTAGGGATCTTCAATAAATTTAGGTGATCTATCTTTTATTGGTGTTACTCAAAGCACTATAATTGAGGAAACTGAAGTCAACAGTTGCGAGACTGGATGAATTTGTTATTTTGAGTGCCAACAGTGGATTAGAAAAGGCACCCAGAATTGTGTTTCTTTGTAAGTTGGCACTAAATTTTAGCTACAATTCTTGATTTACATAGTTGAAATTATGTTGCTACTTTGACACTTATAAATAATTTGGTGTATAATTTTTGAAAACTTGAAAATGTCCCAGATTATTTTACCAATTATTTGTGAAAGTTGCTTGTTTAACCTTTCTCTAAAATCAAAAGTTAGAAAGCCTATCTAATTTTGTCTCAATAAAGATTTAATTGATTTCCATGAATTCAAATAGTCACGACTTTCACATGGATTTTTTGAAAGTAAAGGGCAAAAATAATTTGAAGTTAGACTTTCAAAAGGTTTAATTGATACTTAGGTTGTGGATTTTAATTTAAATTTGACCCATTAACAAGAATCTAACACAACACGACTTTAGACTTTAGAATTCACAAGATTGATAAATATGTATAATAAATGTGTTTGATTAATGTCATAACACTTATAACACATCAAATAAATTTCTTTTTGTGGGTATTGACATAATTGCAACGTAAAATAGCATCACATAGATGACACGACACGAATTGACACCCTAGCTTATTACTGTTTAATCCATTTACTATCTATTTGGTGTCTCCTGCTACTAGGTGTTCTAAGCTAAACAATGATGATCATGTGCTTAGAACTCACTTTTTATTAAAAGTGGGAATGATTATTTTTGCTTGATCTATAAGTGGTAAATCTAGAACATTTTAAATCCCAAAAATCAAAATTCTAACTTTATGGCATGCTAAAAGAGTAGGGGTGGACTCCCTTTCTAGGTGTTGGCAAGATCACAATCAAGAAGTAAAATAGATTGGAACTTATTTGGTGGAACGACACAGTCACCAACTTTGTTGTACTATTTAATGCTCTTGGTCCATAAAATATGAAAGTATCAGACATAAGTGCAAAGAGATTGAAGATTATTTAAGACTCACATGTACATGGCATTTATGGCTAATTTTCAAGGCAAGATGAATTAGTTTGTAAACAAATTGTAAAAGAAATATGAAGAACGGTGAAAAACAAAGCTCAAGAAAATAAAAAACTTCAACAAGGAAAAGATTAGAAAGAAAAATTGCAGTCTTCCATTTCTAGAAGAATATCTTCCATTTCATATTTATAAACAAAAAATTGCGGATGAATCCAATAGAAACTTTCTATTCCTAAATTTATGAATTGCTAAATTTACTAAGCCATTAGATGTTTTGATTTGGTTTTTAATATGCAGTGTGGTTTACGAAGGTTTTTGACTTTGTTTTTTCTTTAAATCTATTTTAGTTTGTTAATGCATGTTGTACTTTTCCCATCATCAATACATTTCAATTTGAAAGAAGGATTCTGTTTATTTGTAATTTGGCTTTAGCATTGTTGATTTTGTCTAATTTTTTTTAATATATTTATGGTTTATGAATATTTTAAACTCCTTCAATCTTCAATGTATTTTAGTCTATTAATCTAGGATATGCTTGTCTTGGCATGTTATGATGAACAAAGTGTGACTTATATCAACAACCCATTTTAGTTGTCATGTACACAACTTTTGCATTGTATCCATTGAGAATCTGCTCAACATTTCTTTGCTATATAACAAAGATAATTCGGAAATTAGTTGGAAAGAGATTGATTTATGTAAAGGGTAACAACGACTAATTTACTAGCATTGCAAACAATAGCTGACCAAAGAAAAAATAGTGAAAGATAACAATTACATTTGCATTGACTTGATTTCGATGTGGGACTCTTTACAGTAGTATAATGCTAAGAGCAATGTTATTGCGACCTAATTTATTGACATAATTTACTGACATAATTCACTTTGACTTTTGGATTAAATGTTTGGTAGAAGTTAGCGGATCCACTGATCCAACCGCCCACACTAATTTGAGATACAAAATTTGGTAAGCATAACATTGTACTTAATTAAATAGCCACGATGACCATGTGAAACCACAATATTGTGTTTTATCATGCATGTAATTTACAGTAATGATATTGTTCTTACAATCTTACACTTTAGGTTATAGCAAATAACAAAAATTCAACTTGGTATATTTGACAAACATAAAAAACATTCACCAGAAAACTAAAGAGTGAATGCTCTTATTGGTTCTGAAAAAATAGTTGGAGCATATTTAAAATTATTAAAACTCAATTAATAAAAAACATAATGATTAAATGTAATGCATATTGATATAAGACCGATTTCTCAAATTGTTTCACTTGAAATACACGTGTGCATCAACTAGTTATATTATGAGGGTACATAGTCACTATAATCAGAGTGAATTCATTGTTGAGAATATACTTTGGTAAGGATTGCATCAAGGCTAATCATAGATAGTGGAAGGGGTAAATTATTCTTGACTAATTACCTGATCATGCATAGTTATTTTGCACACCACACACTAGGTTCAATAGTAATTTGATATATGGATATTATTGTATAGCCTTTAATTCTAAAAATTCACTTTGTATGAATTGATTCATGTTTTTATTAAATATATTGGTTTTTAATCAACTAAGGTTATATGTTAAATTAAAACCTTCATGAGACTACACTCGTCCACTAGGAGGAACCTAGGGGTTTAAAGTCTTATTGCATAGGCTAAATGTAATATGACACCTATGAAAGTGGATTATATTTATTAGTTGTTTGACTTTTATTTTTAATTATTGTTCTAGGTATTATTAGGGACTAGTAATATTCAGGTTGATGTGTGATTGACTAGTAATTGCATATTATTTGAGCTTATACATGATTAATTGTTGGGTTTTCAGTTTAACCTTTATTTTTAGTGGTTGATTTATTTTTCTGGTAAAATAGGTGAATTGGATCAAAATTAGAGACACTTGGTGAATCAATTACTGAGAATGAGGAAATTGGACTTAGAAGGGAAAATTTGTCATTAGACGCATGGGTCGAGTTTGGAGTCAAAATGGATACCCATGGAAGATTCAACCCATTCTCTCAAAATCTAGGGGAATGCTAGATAAACAATACCTATACATAACCGACACTGTCTGGATGCAATCATTACAATTAGAAATATTACTTTCTCAAGTTGAAATCAAAATTGATGAGGAAAAAGTAGTATCTGGATGCCATTATCACTATTTGGATGCAAGCGATGAATAGTCCAATTCTAGAGAGTTTTTGGTGTACAAACACCTTAATTGTCATTCGAACCCAAAGTTGATGATACGTACCCCAATCATATTTTTTTTGATCTGATACCCCAATCATTCAGACGCGAGACTGTAAACCTCCACATGTTAAAGTAGTGTAATCATAAATTTTGTAGTAATGTGATATATGTAATTGTGTAGAAATAAAACCCACAAATTATAACCGTAGAAAATACTAATATTGTAAAAATAATAGTTCAAGCTGGTTTAGCTAGTGAATATATGAGATAATTTATAAAAGAACGTATATCAACTATATTTGAGGTACAAATGTATGTTGGGTAAGTTTGGTTTGGCTTTGGAAGGGTTTAGGATGGATTGGAAATGAAAAATGGAGGAAAAAGGCAAAACTATACCGGTACTACGTACCGGTACTGTTTCATACCGATATTGTGTTCTAGAGCAACTTGGTCCAGAGAATTCAACGTACCGGTACGGCTGAAAGAGGTCTAAAACTTTAAGGTCGCAATCCTAGCCCGATTTTCACCCTATAAATGCATTATGTCGCCTCCTTTGGCTCTATTTCGGCCCCTCCAACCTTAGAAACCTTAAGAGAGAAAGAAAGGAGAACAAGAGAGGAAGAAAAGAAGAGAGAAACATTTGCTTTGAAGGGATTTATACCTTGGAGTCCATCAAAACCTAGATTTCAAGAGTCAAGGTAGGAAATTTCTTCTCTTTCTCTTTCATTAAGATTAGGATTTATGTATATATATATTTTGCTCTAAATGCTATATATATGATATAAAATCATCCTCTCTTAGTCTTCTGTGCAAAGATTACATGTTTTTAACAAAGTTAGGGTTGAATACCCACAAAATCCCTCTTTTGTTTTAAAAACCCTAGATTTTGGAGAGTGATGAATTTTCTTCTTAAATTCTTCCTTCATTATTGATGGAACCATAGAACTTTGTGTGGAGTACTAAATGATTGAATTGTGATCTCTTGTATTTTTCATAGTTGATTATTGAAATTGTCACATGATGAAATCGAGAATTTTTAGAAAAATGCTTGTAATTAAAAATATGTTGGTTTTCTTATTGTATGGTTGTTGTAAGAGACTTGAATTTCCATCGAAAGATGTCGTAGAGTGTTAGAGGTTAGTCTACCCCGGTGGGGGGTGAGATGGTTTCCTAACACTTGTAGTGGGTTGTCATTTGGTAATGCCACCACTATCGTTCACTGGAGTTCAAACTAGGGTTGATATACCTTTCCTGAGAAGAGACTCATCACTGTCATTGGTATGGTAGACGCCCTTTCCCAAAGTGCTTGTGATTTAAATGTGATTGGTGAACTAGGCATAGTCGTTGGGTAGATTCATGGGAAGCAATCAACGTACATGACATGGAATGAACCAATATATATATCTATATAACTATATGAGAACATGTATTGGATTATGTCGGAGCCGGTGCATTAGTATGGGACAATACAACGGCAGACGTTTTTCCTAACCATTTGAAAATGGTTTCTTTGATAAATATTTTCTAATATTTCCATTTAATTATTGTCGTTGTATAAACTTGAGATCTACCTAAATGTCCTTGTTTTATTTCAAAAGCTAAATATGTTATTGTGTTAAATGAGACCGACCTGTTTTATATTTTTCTAAAAATTTTTGAGTTTGGGAAGATTTTGCTACAGAGCTTCGTGCTCATCCCCTACAGTTGAACATTTTTTTAGATTTTGTGTCAGAAGATGTGCTCGGTGTTAACGAGCTAGGCCATGGAGAGACTTCAATAGAGGGATACTTGGTCCCGAGTGAGACATCTAGAGATGTCGCTTACTTTTGTACTATACTAGAATATTCTTTTGAACAATGTAAAGTCTGGTTTACTTTTTAAATTTTCGCTACGTTACAATTAGTTAATTTTGTTGGAATGTAAAGGCTTGGATGTGCCTATTATTTTGGGACAGTGTAGTAGACATCATATATCTATGAGGAATGAAATTTATTTATGGATGACATATCTTAGTGCTTCCATTCTGTAAATGGTTCTAGAATGTAATGCTGTCCAGGGTGGTGTTTGGGGCGTTACAGAGACTTACCATTCAGATGTTGCTAGTACCGTCTGGATGCGACTATTGCTATTTGGACACGAGCCTGAAGATGGGAACTCTAGTAACTTTTCACTGTCCAGACGCCCATGTTGTTGTCCGAACGTGTCTTTTTACAAAGTCGGGACTAGGTCTTTTAGAGGTCTAATTTTATTGAGATATTTGTTCTTCCTATACCTAGGTTATTTTATATAAATAGGGAACTCCCATGTGTTGAGAGATCATCATGGGATCATTATTTTCTCTTTATTTTATGTTCAAGACTCATGGCTAGTGAGTAAGTTTTTTTTTTGTACTCTTTAGTTACGAGTATGGATTGGATTTTGATATTCTTATTCATGTTTTATGCAATTATTTTTCATATTCTTTCATGTTTTATTTTTTTTGAAATTTTAGATTAATTTGAATGATTGTTAGAAAAGTTCTATGCTCTGTATATTTGTTTGACTATCCATTAAATTGATTGATTTTTTGGTATGGATAGTGCTTATGATTCCTTGCACGTTTCATGAAAACTAGTTCTTAAATTCTTATTTTCAAAGTAATCACCATTTGAAAGCCAAATCTTCTGGTTGACTACACTGACATTGGAAATCAACTAAGATAATTGTAATTGCATAAACATGTTTAATGGATGATCATGAATAGATCCAAATCCCTAAACTAAAGAGTCCTTTTTCAAATAAATAAAACCCTTTTTAAATTCTTTGTTTTATTTTATAAAAAAATTCCCACTTCAAGAATAAATTTTACTTGTTCTGGTTTTTCTACCTTTTGGTTTTAATTGATCCATGTGGTTTAGCCTCTAACTTTTCAAGTACTACTATTTCTTGACCGCCTACACTTTGGTGTACATTTTTAGAGTCAACCAAAAAGAGCTTATCGATTTGTATATTTCTTAATGTAGTCAAGACATCCTTTTATAGGCCCTCATAAATTATGACCATCAAATACAATATAATTGATAGGTTAGGGTCATCCACTTTATATACAATGGATATACAATATGTACAATGTAATTGTAATATTCACAACACTCTTCGTTGGATGACCACTATGATAAGATAATATGTCTCATTAAATCCTTTGTTAGGAAAATCCTATGGAAAAAAAATCAACGAAGGAAAAAGAGTACATATTCAAATGAATCTTAGAATAGTGTTAGATGCACTAATGTTGTCTTATTAAAAAAATCCAATGAAGGAAAAAGAGTACAACGTGCATATGTTATACACATTGATATGGATACTCCCCCAGATAAAATGAGTGGGTATTTTACTAATTAATATTTGTGTACTTTACCACAAAGTAATCAGCTTTAATCTTTAAGAATATGGTTCTAAAAGACAATGATTGTATTTGTGCAATCATTCAGGGATGTTTAATTTGCCTCCTCAATTGTATCTTTAGAATCCATAGTATAAAATTGTCACTAATGCACACTTTTCAATACATGATTCATTTTGCTTATAACAATGAATTCATCATTAATTTTTGCAATAGATTCATTATGATTTTGATAGTAAATGATTGTTGCTTCTGACAACCAATTCATTATGCTTTTGTTAGTATAGACAACTTTCAAGATTCATATGATCAAAATGGATCTCTTCAAGGATCCAAGAAAGGTCTAACTTGAAATAACAAGTTCAAGTTTTGTAAGGTTTGACATTACAATATATGAAAAAAAATATAATATAATATAAATAACAATCCAAATATGTGAATATAACAAATCCCATTTAATATGAGTGAATTAATAGTGAATCAAGCACACTGTCTATATTTGATTTTGTTTTTCATGCAATAACAGGGAGCATGGCATAACTGACCATTCTGTTGTTTCATTAATAGACTTTGAATCAACAAGAATATATGATTACATAAATCATCAATTGTCAGATAAGGAAGAGACAACCTAGGACTAACCAATAGCATTGGATGTAATTTTGTGTTGTCTATTGCAGTAGTAATTCACTTAATTTTTGGTGTCCATGTGATGATTCTTCAATGAAATATTTGATTTTTATTCTATCATGCCTTATTCATCAAGTTTCAACTACTGGAGCAAAGTTGAAACTCAGTCTTATACTATTAATAAAAATATCTTAAAATGAAAAACTTTTGATTCTCAAATATGTCCTTTATATTCTTCATTCTTTCACACCACAAATTGATACAAACTCTATGAATTATTTTCCACCAATGACCAATATATTAGATATTAATTGGAGATCTTCCATCCAAGCATCAATATTTGGCTTCCTTTACAGAATGATAGACAATGTGAACGGGTCTCTCTTCCAAAGTTCTTTGGTTTAATCTCCACTTTATGATCTTTGTTATATGGTTGCATAAGTGTTTAATTTGTGTGTGTGTGTGTGTGTGTATAATTGAGTTGCTTTTTTATTTCAAATGTGGCTAACTTTATCTATGCATGCACTAACATTATCCAATATAGAGCAAAATGAAATCAAAGATTGTAGTAACAGTAACAAAGTATGTACCCTAAATGATTTTTGAATTGAATTCATTTTTTATTTGATATTCATATTAATACTAGTCATGCATATAAACAAATGGACTCTAACCTTTATATATTTGTGTCAAGACATATATAAAAAAAATTTAATTTTATCCTTAATTAACAATATAAAGTTAATTATAAACTTTTCAATATCTTTAGAATGATTAAACATAATAAGTTAATAGTTATTGTCATATGTTCAATAAGGAGAATATAGAATTTCTTATACAATAGGAGGCTTTCCTTAATCTTTCCTTCATATAGAATTTGTGAAATTCGGGTAAATTTAAATTTTTTTTAAAAAAAATGGTAAAATAGTAATTTGCCACTATAATGCGTATTTAAAATACTCATGTTTTAGACCTCGGATGAGGAAATAGAGTTCGTCTTTGGAATCGTATCGCAAAATCTAGTCACCTTGTCGAATTTCATCAAATTCCCATATAATCGAACTTTTTGCATATCGTTCGAGACGACTAGATGGCGAATGACCTCTCAGTGGTCCCCAAAAATAAATATTTTAAAATTTAAGTATGATTGGACTAAATTACCAATAAAATCAATATGAACTAAACACGTAATGTAATAAATCGTTTCGGGGCGAAAATAGACCCGAAAAAGAGAGGGCGTGTGGCGTGTTGTGAGCCAAGTCTTTGAAATTATAAATAGGGACTTAATTGAGATATTTCAGCAGAAATATCTCATATTTTCATCCTTTGGCCGGCCATAGAGAGAGAAAAGAGAAAAGAAAAAAAAAGAAAGTTTTTCAAGCTTCCTCTTCCATTTCTCGGAGTTCCGTCGCTCAGATTTTGTCGAGCCAAGAGAGGAAATCGATCACCAAGATGAGGGCTACGCGTACATTCCAAGAAAGAAGGATTTCACCAAAGATCCAAAAGAAGAGATTTGAAAAATCAAGAGTTTTTGGGGCTTAGAGGGTGTTCCTGAAGCTTTTGTCTTTGGTTTACGTTATAAGAGGTAGGTTCTTCCTACTTTGGTTTGATTCCTAGCTTAAGGGGATGATTTTAGGCTATTTTATGGGGCTGTTTAGTGGCTGAATTATGGGCTTTTCTTCGACTAAATTTGGGGTTGTTTAATGACCTGTTTAGGGGCTGTTTTGTGGCTGAATTTGGGACTGTTTTATGGCCACTTTAAAGACTATTTTTAGGCCACTTTGTGGACTTTTTTTAGGCCACTTTACGGACTAATTTTGTGGGCTATTTTTTGTTAATTTTTGTAGGCTATTATGTGTTATCATGTGCCTTGTGATTTAAGTGGTTATTGGCATAGATTATGTAATAACATGCTTGTCAATTGTGTTGAATATAAATGTTGATACATGCTAGTTGATGTTTTGACATTGTGATGAAAATATGGAGATTATATGTATATGATATGATTGTCCATGATACATGTTGATATGTTGTGTAAGTTGTCCATTTGGCATTCATTGCATGTTGGGCATGACTCTAGCATCACATTCATGAGCATAAGTCATGAGTGTGGGTGAGTGGTATGCATGGTTAATCAAACACCTTGTTTGGTGGTTGGTATGTGGACTTGGGAAAAAGTGGATCGAAGATCCCCTTTGGGTCACATAGTTGCCTGAAAAAAACTTGTGGCGGGTATAGCAAGTAGGGCTAGACTCTCCCTTGGGTGTAAAAACCAGTCACATGGTTCAAGCACTTCCCGGCGGTAAAATACCAGAAAAGTGCTGGTATTTACGAAACCGGTGGTTGAGATACCAACATCCGTTGCCCAACAAGACACAAGATTTTGTTTTGTAAAAGAATTCATTCAATGAGTAATACCCATCAATGATTTGGTTTTATAATGAATCAACTTTTATTTCAAACAATCATTGGGTGAATTTTTTGTCAAATGATGGTTCATTTCACAAGTGCATTGCATTGTGTTGTGGGAGTCGATGAGGACCCGGGTTAAAGTTGCATGAGTGAGTCTCATCTCATTTCATAACATGACATGATAAATTTCAATATAGAGTTACATATTCTTACTTGAAATGTTGATCAGAATAAATGTTGTATGTAAACATTGCATGTGCACTTAGGTGGGGAGTAACCTCTGTATGAATTACTTTATTGGGTGTGGCTCACCCTATGTGGAAAAATATTTCAGGTACGGGTTATACGCCGATGAACGGCACTCACTCGGGCACTTAAGGAAGAAAAGTCGACTTGTAGCTTTCAATCCATTTCTTTTCCAAAATTAGACTTGTAATTAAATTTTGGCATTTTGGCATCTAATGTGTAAGGGAATTGTAACAGAGTTTATATGGACTGTTTTAATATAACTGTGTATGTTTTATATGAGTATGGATAAATGGACCCGGTGTGGTCATAGTTGAATATTGGACCTCTAATGGGTCTTATTATTATATGATGCACATGTTGTGTTTTGGGTAGAGCTTCTCGTACAAAGGAGACTCTTCTCGATTTTTGTTCAATTATGGACCTCGATAAGGGGGCATAACGGCATGATGTCGAGTTACTCGGTATCCACGGGTATTCTATGGGTTGATGGGTAATAAATGGACCTCCGAATTTTGGGGTGTCACAGCTTGGTATTAGAGTTTAGGTGTACGATTTACCTAGGGCTTGATGGGCATGGGTCTAGACCATTGCATGCAATGTACATTTCATGTTATGTGCTCTACTTGCTACATGTTTTGTGTTACTTGTTGTGTGAATTATATACATGATAGAATGTATATGGAAAAAGAGGAACACTAGGGTTAGAAAACATAACATTGGGTTCGAAAAAGGGGATGAACGGGGTAGTTCAAGGTATAAATGTCTCCTAGTATGCGATACACGTTCTACTAGGGGGACAATGAGAAAATTCTCAATGTTTGTACTTGATCCCTATCATGGGATACAATGTGAAACTCTATTGTTATTTTACATGTGTGTAGATGAAAAATAGAGGAAGGGGAAGAGGACGTGGTCGAGGACGTTGAGGCAGTGGGTGGAACAACAACCAACCACCACTGGCCTTTGATCACTAAGCCTTTGTGGAGGCTATCGGTGAGGGGGCTGCTACCATAGCACAAGCTAGTGCTACAACTGTTACTATTGCACAGACCGGTGCAAATGTGGGGCAAGGAGGATCAAGTAACCTCCAGAAGTTCAAAGCACACAATCCTCTGGTATTTCTGGGAGGGACAGATCCAATGGTGGCAGACCATTGGTTCTGGCAAGTGGATAAGGTATTGAGGGCTATGGAGATCACCTCTGATGCCACCAAGATAACTCTGGCGACTTTTCAGCTAAAAGGAGAATCCCATGTATGGTGGGATTGGGTTAAAGACTCCAAGAACTTGAAGGCAATGACTTGGGCAGAGTTCAAGGAACTCTTCATGGGTAAGTGCTTCCCGGCAGCTACTCGACATGCAAGGGCCCGAGAGTTCTTAGACTTGAGGCAAGAGACGATGACAGTGATGGAATAAGTGGCTAAGTTCACTGAATTAGCCCGTTTTGTCGACGATTATGCGGCTATAGATATGGCTAAAGTACGTAAGTTTAAGGATGGCTTGAAGTTGTCCATCCGGGAAAAAATTGTGGGTCTTCTTCTGCAAGACTTGGACATGATGATTATGACAGCTATGGCAATTGAGAGAGAGGTTGATGATACACGGAACATCCGGGAAGCGGGTGGTAAAGACAAGAAGAAGGAGGGTCAATCCTCTTCTTCTGGTGCGGGGAAGAAGCAGAGGACTTCTGTTCTGCATGGGCATCAAGGGCAAGGTAGGGCAGGGCCATGGCTATAAAGTCTAAGGCCAAGGTTAGTTCTTCAGAGGCGGGGGAAATAAGAGGCCTCCTTTTCAAGCAGGCCAACGGACTTGTTATCATTGCCACCAATCGGGGTATATGTAGAGGGATTGTCCTCAGAGGCAGGGATCCCAGGGCCAGGGGCGTCTCAGTCCCAGTCATTAGTGGGATATTCACAGTCTCACTACATTCCTTCCTACCCTACTATGGGTCAAGAAAGTCAATATCCATTCCAGGGTGTCGCACAAAGCCCCACTACTTCACTTGCGGGGATCCCGCAAGTAGGTCAGACGGGCCAGGGCTCATAAGCCAGAACTTCAGGGACCCAAGGGCGTGTCTATGCCATCACACCTCAGACTAAACCTGCAGATCAGTCGATTATTTAGGGTACATTTCTACTCTCTCGCTTATTGGAAAGGGTGTTATTTGATTCTGGTGCATCTCATTCCTTTATTGTTGCATCATGTGTGAAAGACTTGAGCTTAGAGGTTGAAACCTTGGAAAAGTCATTGCATGTAATTTCTCCCCTAGGTGCTAAGGATAGGGTTGACCAGATATGTCGGGGTTGCGAGTTAGAGTTCTCGAGGATTCTACTCACCGTGGACCTTAGGGTCGTGGACATGTCAGAGTTTGATGTCATCCTGGGATGGACTGATTGACGGCACACCGAGTCGTCATTGATTGTGATTGTGAGAGGGTCACTGCCTACACACCAGACGGTATTTGTTTCATGTTTCAGGGGGATAAGCATGATACTTTACCCCAAGTCGTGTACGACTCTAGATGACACGGACAGTTGATGGGTTGGCTATCAAGCCTTACCTTGGAGGACGAGGTGAGACAAGAGTTAGGTCTACCTCGGGTAATTTGTGAGTATGAGGATATTTTTTCGGATGAACTACCGGGATTACTTCCACATATGGATGTAGACTTTACCATTGAGTTGCATCCCGGTACATCGCCCATTTCTATGACTCCATATAGGATGGCGGTTGTAGAGTTGCAAGAACTTATGGTCCAATTGCAAGAATTATTGGATAGGAGATTCATTAGACCGAGTACCTCACCTTGGGGCGCTCCGATGTTATTTGCAAAGAAGAAGGATAAAACCCTTCGACTATGCATAAATTATCGGCAGTTGAATAGGGTTACTATCAAGGATAGGTATCCTTTGACGAGGATTGATGACTTGTTTGATCAGGTGAAAGGGGCGGGGGTCTACTCCAAGATAGATCTCTGCATCGGTTACCATCAATTGAGGGTTAGGGAGGCAGATATCCCTAAGACGGCATTTCAGACTCGGTATGGACATTTTGAGTTCACTATCATGCCTTTCAGATTGATGAATGCTCCGATGGCATTCTTGGATCTCATGCATAGGGTGTTCCAATCCTACCTTGATCAATTTGTTGTAGTCTTTATTGACAACATCTTGATATACTCCAAGTTTGAGGAGGAGTATAAGGGTCACTTGAAGATTGTTCTCCAAATCCTGAGAGACTATCAGTTGTACGTCAAGTTCAGTAAGTGTGAATTTTGACTGATTGGGGTAAAATTCTTGGGGCATGTGGTGTTAGCTTCGGGTGTATCTGTAGACCCAGAGAAGGTTAAGGCAGTCATGAATTGCGAGAGGTCGAAGTCAGTCTTCGAGATACGTAGTTTCTTGAGATTGGCAGGGTATTACCGGTGGTTTATTGAGGACTTTTCCCGACTAGTTGCACCTATGACCAGGTTGACTTGAAAAGAGGTCAAGTTCGAGTGGAATGATTCTTGCAAGAAGGCATTTCAGGAGTTAAAGAGAAGGCTTACTTCAGCCCTTATCTTGATAGTCCCGAAAAAGGGACAGAGGTACACAGTGTATTGTGATACCTCGATGGACGGACTGGGATATGTCTTGATGCAGTCCGGGAGGGTGGTGGCTTATGATTCTCGGCAGTTAAAGAAACACGAGTAGAATTACCCCACACATGACATGGATTTGGCGGTCATTGTCTTTGCCTTGAAGGTTTGGCGTCACTACTTGTACGGCGAGGAGTTTGAAGTGTTTTCGGACCACAAAAGTCTGAAGTACATATTTACACAACGAGACTTCAACAAGAGGCAGCGCAGGTGGATGGAGTACCTCGAAGATTATGACTTCACTTTGGATTACCATCCCGGTAAAGAAAATATGGTCGTTGATGCACTTAGTCGAAAGTCACAGGCAGTTGTGGCTAGTATGGCTTCCCGAGAGTGGCAGATGCTCGAGACAATGGGACAGTTCGGGCTATATTATATTGGTCAAGCTCAGGGTACCTTGGAGAGTTTCGTGGCTACGCCTTCTCTACTAAGCAGAGTGATTGAGCCCCAGAGTCTAGTCACAGAGCTATTGTCCATCCGAGACCGTGTACAGGCAGGTACAGGTGATGAAGGTTAGGCCATTCACTCGGATTATAGTCTTCGGTATCAAGGAAGGGTTGTGGTTCTTTAGTTAGCGAATTTGAGAGAGGAGATCCTTAGGGAGTTTTATTGCTCCCGTTTTGTAGTTTATCCAGGGGGCATGAAGATGTGTCATGATCTTCGTCGCCAGTATTACTGGAATGGAATGAAGAGGCAGGTTGGCGACTGTGTCAGTCGATGTCTCACGTGTAAGCAGGTTAAGGCTGAACACTAGAGACCAGCAGGTTTGCTCCAACCCTTAGAGGTAGCTGAGTGGAAGTGGGAGCATGTCACGATGGATTTTGTAACCCACTTGCTATAAACATCGCGGGGACATGACACGGTATAGGTGCTAGTGGACCGGCTTACTAAGTCAACACACTTTTTGGTGGTGCGGATGACCTTCACACTGGAGGAATTCTGCAAGTTATATATGCGGAAGATTGTCCGGTTGCATGGGGTACCCATATCTATAGTATCGGATCAGGATCCCAGGCTTATAGCTCATTTTTGGGAGAGTTTCCAACGAACCATGGGGACACAATTGATGATGAGTACTGCTTTTCATCCCTAGACAGACAGTCAGTCGGAGAGAACCATCCAGACCTTAGAGGACATGCTACGGGCATGCGTACTACATCTCAAGGGTAGCTGGGAAGAATACTTACCCTTGGTGGAGTTCACATACAACAACAGTTATCAGGCGAGCATACAGATGGCACCCTATGAGGCACTACATGGGAGGCCTTGTCGATCTCCGATTTGTTGGACGGAGGTGGGAGAGAGAACCGCTACGGGACCAGAATTGGTTAGGGACACCTCGGAGAAGGTAGACTTGATACGAAAACATTTTCTCACGGCTCAGAGTCAACAGAAGAGCTATATTCACCAAAGGCAACGACCTCTAGAGTTTGAGGTGGGAGATCATGCCTTCTTGACGGTAATGCCTACGAGAGGAATAGTCAGGTTCGGCAAGCGGGGAAAGCTGTCGCCGAGATATATCGAGCCCTTTGAGATACTCAAGATGGTAGGTACAGTTGCTTACTGGTTGGCGTTAACGCCAAATCTATCGGGCGTTCATGTGGTATTCTATATCTCTATTCTCTGGAAGTATACTCCAGATCCAACACATGTGGTGGATTGACGTGAATTGATTGTTGATGCGGATGGGACCTTCGAGGAGGGACCGATACGTATCATGGATAGATAGGAACAGGTTTTGCTAGGCAAGACCGTGAGGCTAGTGAAGGTATTATGGCAGCACCGAGGAGTAGAGGAGGCGACATGGGAGCGCGAGGACACTATCCAAACCTTATTCGATGATGGAGGTACATTCTTATAGTCATTTAATATTAAATGACTTCTGCATATGCATGTGAGTGTATGTGTATGTATGTGTGAATTTCGGGGACAAAATTCTTTTAAGGGATGAAGAATGTGAAACCCAGGTAAATTTAAACTTTTTCAAAAAAAGGGCAAAATGATAATTTGTCACTATAATGCGTATTTAAAGTACTCATGTTCTAGACCTTGGATGAGGAAACGGAGTTCGCTGTTGGACTCGTGTTGCAAAATCTAGTCACCCTGTCGAATTTTATCAAATTCTGAGATAGTCAAACTTTTGCACGTTGTTCGAGACGACTATGTGGTGAATAATCTCTCAGTGGTCCCCAAAAATAAATATTTTAAAATTTAACTATGATTGGACTAAAGTACCAATAAAATTAATTTGGACTAAACACGTAATGTAATAAATTGTTTCGGGGCAAAAACGAACCCGAAAAAGAGGGGGCATGTGGCTCATTGTGAGACAAGTCTTTGAAATTATAAATGGGGACTTAATTGAGATATTTTAGCAGAAATATCTCATATTTTCAGCCTTTGGTCAACCATAGAGAGACAAGAGAGCAAAGAGAAAAAAAAAAGTTCTTCAAGCTTCTTCTTCGATTTCCCAGAGTTCTATCGCTCGAATTCCGTCGAGCCAAGAGAGAAAATCGATCACTGCAATGAGGGCTACGCGTACGTACCAAGAACGAAGGATTTCATCGAAGATTCAAAAGAGGATATTTGAGAAATCAAGAGTTTTTGGGGCTTAGAAGTTGTTCTTCAAACTTTTGTCTTTGATTTACGCTACAGGAAGTAAGGTTCTTCCTACTTTGGTTTTATTCCTAGCTTAAGGGGCTGTTAAGCAGATGATTTTGGGCTATTTTAGGGGTCTGTTTAGTGGCTGAATTGTGGGCTGGTTTAGTGCCTAAATTGTGGGCTATTTTTGGACTGAATTTGAGGTTGTTTAATGGCCTGTTTAGGGGCTGTTTTGTAGCTGAATTTGGGACTATTTTATGGCCTGTTTAGGGGCTGTTTTGTGGCTGAATTTGAGACTATTTTATGGCCACTTTAAAGACTGTTTTTAGGCCACTTTGTGAACTATTTTTAGGCCACTTTACGGACTAATTTTGTGGCTGTTTTGTGTTGATTTTTGTGGGCTGTTATGTGTTATCACGTACATTGTGATTTAAGTGTGTTATTGACATATATTATATAATAACATGCTTTTCAATTGTGTTGAATATAAATGTTGATACATGTTAGTTAATGTTTTGACATTGTGATAAAATTATGGAGATTATATATATATGATATAATTGTCCATGATACATGTTGATATGTTGTGTAAGTTATCCATTTGGCATTCATTGCATGTTGGGCATGACTCTAGCATCACATTCATGGGCATAATTCATGAGTATGGGTGTGTGGTATGGATGGTTAATCAAACACCTTGTTTGGTGGTTGGTATGTGGGCTTTGAAAAAAGTGGATCGAAGATCCCCTTTGGGTCGCATGGTTGCCTGGAAGAAAACTTGTGTCAGGTATAGCAAGCAGGGCTAGACTCTCCCTTGGGTGTAAAACCCTTTCCAGCGGTGAAATACTAGAAAAGTGCTGGTGTTTACGGAACCGGTGGTTGAGATACCAAAATTCGTTGCCCAACAAGACACAAGATTTTGTTTTGTAAAAGTAATCATTCAATGAGTAATACTCATCAATGATTTGGTTTTATAATGAATCAACTTTTATTTCAAACGATCATTGGGTGAATTTTTCGTCAAATGACGGTTCATTTCACAAGTGCATTGCATTGTGTTGTGCAAGTCGGTGAGGACTCGGGTTAAAATTTCATGAGTGAATCTCATCTTATTTCATAGCATAACATGGTAAATTCGAATATAGAGTTGTATATTCTTACTTGGAATGTTGATGAGAATAAATGTTATATGTAAACATTGAATGTGCACTTAGGCGGGGAGTAGCCTCTATATGAATTACTTTACTGGGTGTGGCTCACCCTATACGGGAAAATATTTCAGGTATGGGTTATACACTGATGGACGGCACTCACTCGGGCACTTAAGGAAGAAAAGTCGACTTGTGGCTTTCAATCCATTTCTTTTCTAAAATTAGACTTGTAAATAAATTTTGACATTTTGGCATGTAATATGTAAAGGAATTGTAACAGAGTTTATATGGACTGTTTTAATATAACTGTGTATGTTTTATATGAGTGTGGATAAATAGACCCGGTGTGGTCATAGTTGAATATTGGACCTCGGATGGGTCTTGTTGTTATGTGATGCATAGGTTGTGTTTTGGGTAGAGCTTCCCGTACAAATGAGACTCTGCCCGATTTTTGTTCAATTATGGACCTCGATAAGAGGGGCATAACGGCACGATGTCGAGTTATTCGGTATCCACAGGTATTCCACGGGTTGATGGGTAATCAACGGACCCCTGAATTTTGGGGTGTCACAGAATTAGATTACACATATAAAACAAACAGTTTGTCTCTAAATAGCCCATTTGTTGTAATGGTGATATTTAGTTTTTGATCCTAATATTTATTAAGACCCATTTGCTAATGAAGTGTTGTCCGTAATAACTATAAATAGATATAGGTTATATTTTATATTTTATCATATTGTTTTCCCTTTAAGTCCATTTTATTATTTTAGCTTTTTTTTGTTGTTGAAGGCGTTCCAATAGAATATAAATCTAGGACATTATACTATTAATATCCAGAACCCTAATCTTTCCAACCATATAGGTTACACATACTAGAAATACCTAAGCCAAATTAGTTATTCTCCGAAATTGACCAAAAACTTTCACTGTGGTGTTCCTTGGATATTAAAGGTTGTGCTTTTTTCTTAGACTTTGAAGGTGTAAACTCCATATGTTTATATTAATATAGAAATATACTTATTTAGAGATTGTTATATGTGTAATGATGTAAGAATAAACCATATATATATATATTAAAACCATAAGAATAGCACATATAGCGGTTCGAAGGAATAAAATAGTAATTTTAGTGTTTCGAGTGTAAATTTACTTTAATTTTGAGATAAATCATAAAACTAAATATTTTTAGGTTAAAATAACATTAAAAATGAATCTGGAACGTCGAAAAACCTTATGATAGTCATATATATCAAATTGGAGATTCTTAGTGGCAAAATCGTAATTTTGGAGAAGACCAAAACAGTCCATAAACCGTGAATTTCGGGGCTGAAGTGTTTTAAATTCCATTTTCATCCCATTTTCCCTCATTTATTTCACTTCACTCTCACCTCACACCTCTTGAAACCCTAGAGACCATTAGAGAGGAAGAAAGGAAGGGAAAAACAAGAGGTTTAAGGGTATATTCAAGATCAAAATTCAAGTTCTTCATACAAACTAAGGATTCAAGGTAGGGGTTTCTCTCACTCTTGTTCATTGAGGCTAGCGTTATATATATCTATGTGTATATATATATATATATTGAATCTAAATCTTAGATATGTGTTAGAAAATCTTTGGTTCTTGATATATTGTCATGTTTAAAACAAGTCTATGGCTGGATTGCCATGAAATCTTTATTTCTTGTTTTGAAAACCCTTGTGCTCATGAGAGGTGGATTTTTCTTTCAATATTCATTTGTTCTTGATTTCTAAAACTTTAGTGCTTTGTATTGAGTAATAAATGATGTTGTGATCTCTTGTATTTTTTCTTAATTGGTTATTGGAATTGTTGCATGATAAATTTGGGGATTTTTAAGATATGCTTGTAAAATGAGAAATTGTGGATTTTGATAATTCTTTGAATTGGTTTTTGAATGGAGAATATTCTTGATTTCCTCATTTTTATGGTTGTTGTGATGGACTAGGATTGCCATCGAGAGATGCCGTAGAGTGTTAGAGGTTAGTCTATCCCAGTGGGGGTGAGATGATTTCCTAATACTTGTAGTGGATTATCATTTGGTAATACGACCACTATCATTCACTAGAGTTGGAACAAGGGATGATATACTTTTTCTAGGGAAGGACTCGTCACTGCCATTGGGATGGTAGACGCCCTTTCCTAAAGTGCTTGTGATTGTGATTGTGATTGTGATTGGTGGACTAGGTATAATCATTGGGTAGATTCATGAGAAGTAATCAATATACAAGATACAGGGATGAACCAACATACATGGGATGATGAGTTGGATCGTCTTGGCCGGTGCATTGGTATGAGACAATGCATCAAAAGGCATCCTTCCTAAATGGCTTAATGTTGGAAATGGTTTATTATTGTGAAATTTACTTTATCCTTTCACTTGATTATTGTTATGGCTTAAACTTGAGATTTAATTAAAATGTCATGTTTTTTCTTCAAAATTGATATATGTTATTTACGAAATGAGACCGACCAATATTTATCTGTTTTCTAAACCTTGTTCGAGTTTGAGAGAATTTTTTTACAGAGCTTCGTGCCCTTACAGTTAAATATTTTACAGATTATGGGTCAGAGGAAGAGCTCGGTGCTAACAAGCCGGGCCATGGAGAAGCTTCATTAGAGGGGTACTTAGATCCCGATTGGGACATCTAGAGATGTCGTTTATTTTTGTGCTAGACTAGAAATAATTATGTACAATCATGTAAAGTCTAGTATTTTGTTTATTCCGCTGCTAAGTTTAAATGTAAATCTTTTGAGGTAGTAGCCATGGTTTGAGCTTATTCTTTATGGATTCTATTAGTGCTCTCATGATGTAAATGGTTTTAAACCATAATTTGGTCAATGTTTACTTATAAATGAACCTGGTGGGGTCAATATTTATTTATAAATGGACCCGGTATAGTCAATGTAGTATAATTACACATGTTGTGTTTTTTGTTGAGGTCCCGGTACAAAGGAGACTTTGCCCAAATTTTATTAAATTAAGGACCCCCGATTTTGGGGCATTACATGAAGGACTTGGAGAAGAGCCATCAACGTGGCCATAAATATCTTGGCTTTTAAGAACGGGGAAAAAAAGTTCACGCCAAAGTAAGTAGTTGGAAAAATCCAACACAATAGAAATATAATTTTTTATGTTGAAAATGAATTGGGCAGGGTGAGGAGAGGAAACATATGCCGTGGGAGTAGTAGGTGTGATTGAAGGGAGAGTAGGAGGGGGAGAAGAAAACACAGTAGTAGAAAACATGGTAAAATATTAAGAGATTCTTAGAAATTCTTTGATACCATGAAGAAATATGGAATCTTAGGGTATCTCAAACCCTTACTCAAATTTAGACTCAAATTTAAATTTGAGTAAAAAAGTCTAAAGAACTTGCTCTAACCATTTACTCAACTTATACCAAATTAAGGAAAAATCATTTTTTTACTCAAATTAAGAGAGACTCAAATCTTTAATGGTGAGATTTCACCATCTTTTAAAGATCCAATGATCATCTTTAATCCTTTTAAATTTGGGTTTGCCCTCATTTAAATTTGGGTTTCTCCTTCTTTAAATTTGAGTTTGTCCATTGGAGTCATTTATATCAAATCATGTTTTTTTACTCAAATGTTAACTTAAATTTGAGTAGAAATTTGAGTTATAGTTGGAGATGCTCTTAAGAGTGGTGTGTTAAATATATATATAAGAAAAATACATTGTAGAATTATATAACTATTCATAATGTATAACACATGTAATAACCGTCTAATACACAAAGGGGGTGTTTGGATCACCGTGGGAGGATTGGGTTGGATTAGATTTTAAACTCAAACCATTCCAACCCAATGCAATGAAATCCGGTCATCACATTGGTATCCCATCCAATCCTATATTTGGGTAGACAATATGTCAAATGTAGATACCATGCACATGTGTAATTCAATGAAGACTAAAATGACCATTACACCCTTTTCCAATTTAAAATAATCCAATTTTATGCCATGTTTGAATGGGTAAGACTAGTTTCAAAATATATTTTTGGAATGACAATAGTAGTTAATGCAGATTATTTCATTTCTAATTTCTTTATTCTTTTTTTTTTTGGCAAAAAAAAATTATTTATTCACAAAGCAGAACATTTCAAGAAGCAAATAAGGGCACAAACGCCTTTTCATCACAAAAAACAAACCCAACAAAGTTACAAAAACCAAAATAAAACCCCAACCAAAGATCTACAATTCTGATTCAATCTAACCCAAAACCTTTATCATAGTAACTTCTCCATTCCATAATTTCAAACAAATCAACACTTCATTTCAGCCATAACACCCAAACCATCAGCCCTTATCATAAAAAACCACACACTTCTTCTTACGCAAAATAGGTAATCCCTACTGATCATAAAATAAGGCAAGACCAGCCTCACATGGTAGTTTCAGATCCCCCGAAAAATCCATAGACCTTCTATATAACACAGCTCGACCATCAAGTCTATCAGCCACTACAATAGCTTCTCGATAGATATGAACACATGTTTCTTCATTTGTATTTGTTGTAACCACATGTTTAGTGAGAAGACCTACAAATTAATTTTTAAAATTAAAAATAATTCAAGTCATATTATAATTCAACATTTTCTTTGTTTTTTTTTTTTGTGGTCTCATATAAACATATATTTTTTTTTAATTTTTGGGTAAGTAACTACCAACAACAATAACAAAGCAATGAAAAAGGTAAAGAAATCCAACCGGGCCCCCAAGAATCACCCACCTCCGAAGATACCACTAATTCTACATTTTCTTTAGTTTGAAGGTTATGCATATTATTGAATTAATAGAAAATGAAAAAACACAAAAGCTAAACGCCAAAAAGACTTACACATATTTATAGTTATGTCGTCAATCTGGAGGGTGGTCGGTGAACCAGAGATCCAACAAAGGGACCGACAAATACATACAGATCAGAAAGAGAGAGGAAGACAGAGAAAGATCCATCAAATCGCCTAGGGCTATTACTCGGTAAACCAAAGCTCAAACTAGCGAAAGAAAGGGAGAGACATAAATGAAAGAAAGAGAGAGACAGAGTGGAGGAAGAAAGGGATATAGAGAGAGAGAAACTTGATCTTCTTTTTCCCTTGCACCATTCGCCAAAGAAACCATTCAGCTGAAATGGCAGGTGAAAAAGGGGTACAGACCCTAGGAAAAATATTGCGGCGTGTTTTAGTAAAATCCAAATCTATCCTGTGGGTAAAATTTTAATCCAAAACTTTTCATAGGTTTCAGATATTCGTTTCACCACTTCACGAGTTAGAGGATGAAGGGAAAAGGGCTCCATTTCCTATGGGTTTCAAACCCAACAAATATCCCACCCAAAATTGAGTATCCAAATAAAGGATATGTGGGCCCTCAGGATATTTTTAAGCCAATCCCTCACCCAATCCCTAGTAATCCGGTGAAACAAACACCCCTAAAACTTATAACCTATGCTAAGATAATAGATAAAACAAGAATTTTGGTATAGAACAACCTCGCCAAACAACTCACCACTTCACGAGTTAGAGGATGAATTTTGGAAAGTGTGGCCAATGAGATTTATTGAAAGAAAGATCAAAAGCGACAAAGATAATCATCTTCACAATTAATTAGAGTCTCATGCTAATAATGTGTTATAAAACTAAGAGATGATAAAACATAGAATTGTAAAGAGACAAGAGAATATAGAAATGTTAGAAAAAGAGCTTTTCAACTTGTGTATTTCTCAATATAGTCAAAAACTCCTTTAATAGGGCCTTAAACATAATAACCGTCAAATACAATATTAAATTTAGTATACAAATGAATAGGGATTATAGACCAATGCACTAATATATGTCCTAATTCTTATACTAAGGAATCGTTTGGTTGTACTTGTGACACCCCAAAATCTGGGATGTCCGTTGATCATCCATCAACTTGCGAAAATATCCGTGGATGTCACTTAGCCTGACACCACGTCAATAACATCCCTTTAACCGAGATTTTAGCCCATAAATACAATCTGGGTTCAACTTTTCATTTGGATTTAACTCATGTCCAAAATACCATAAATTATACCTCATTAGGTTCCATGTATATTTTTGGAGGGAAGGAAAACGTAGGCCAATAGTATGACAAAAATAGTTTTTAATTTTGAAAATTTGAAAAAGTGTACCGGTACCGCGTACCGGTACGATTAACTCACTAAAATTGACAAGCTCCGAGCGTACCGGTACGCATTGACAAGCTCCGAGTGTACTGGTATGGCCAACTTTCTGAAACTGACTGTACCAGTACACAGTACCGGTATTGTCTGTCCAGTTTTTTCTTTTTCAACCTTTTTTGCT
>CM042197.1:19794802-19805417 GCA_023539305.1 Ilex asprella | reverse complement strand
GAATGTGCTCTGCCCACCGGGGTGTACTCCGCACCTGAAATGTATTCTCGTATAGGGTGAGCCAATGCTCAGTAGAGTAGATCCTATAAAGGCTACTTCTCCCTAGATGCTCATGCTCATGCAACATTCAAACAATCCTCAACAATTCCAATCAAATATATGCAACCAAATAATGAAATTCATTATGATATGTCATGCAATGAGGTGAGACTCATTCATGCACTTCATCTGAGCCCATCCTGGCTCCTCGACACATGCAAGTGTCAATGTGTGTGAACTCGTTATCCATGTTATACATCGAATAACATTTTCAATATAGGGTCTTTTTTGGGGTGGATGTTTATGAACTTACATCAACGGTACCCAACCGACACGAAATTTATGGACTTCCACCAACGGTTCCGCGTACACCGACACACTTTATGAACTCTTATACCAACGAAGTGTGTATCCAATCACCGGGCCTCTCACCCGAGGGATCTTTTAGTCCCTTCTTGCCAACCTTGACCCAAACCATCATGCAACTAATCGGCTCCTTTAGGCTTTCTGCCCAACTTTCCCGAGCCCTCCGTCACCCAGCAAATGTGGTGTTGGCGACAACCATGCGCACACCCATGTAATGAGATGTTTTCCGTGCATATGCAATATGGTGCACCATTATACAACAACACAATGTTCAATATACTATGAATGTCATATGAACAATTCCAATCCATCCATGGTAAATTATATCCTAAGTATATAATTACCATATTTGTCTCAATGTCAATATATCAATAAATACATTTCAATCACAACCCATATCATAGGCATATGATTTCACATTACCACATACCCAAACATGTTATAGCATATTCTCATGCAATTAACATATTTTATCACATATAGGCAAATTATCAAACACCTAAAAGGCATCCAACAAGTTAAGCACAACTTTCAAGCATAAATTTCACCAAGCTACAAGAATGAACTCAAGTAACTTCCATATACCAATTTCAAGCTATAAACTAGCATAAATCATTTTCATGCTCATTTTTTCACTTCCATAACCATATACATATGTACAAGTCAATACATAGGCATATACATAAATACAACCCTTACCAACATCTAAAGAAAGAATAATCCAAGGTAGGAAGAATCATACCTCAATAGAAGTGTAGAAGACTTCTATTACACCAAAACAACACAAGAACCATTGATTTCTCAAATCTCCACTTTTGAATCTTCGGTGAAATCTCTTGTTTTTTATACGTAGACGTAGACCTCGCAACGGAGATCGATTTTCCCTCTTGGCTCCATGAAATCCGAGCGACGGAACTCAGGAAAAATTGAAGGAGAACTTGAAGAACTCTCATCTCTCTCTTGGGCGGCTGGAATGAGTTGAAGAATGGGATATTTCTGCTGAAATATCCCATTTAAGGCCCTATTTATATTTTCCGAGACTTGGCCCAGATCATGCCAAGTGTCCACCGCTTATTCGGGTCCGATTTCACTCCGAAATGATTTATTACATCCGTGTTTAGCTCAAATTAATTTTATTGATACTTTAATTCAATTATACTTAAGTTTTAAGATAATTATATTTGGAGACTTTTGTGGGGTCATCCACCACCCAGTTGTCTCGAACGACGTGCAAAACATTCGACTGTCTCAGAATTCAACGAAATTCGACAGGGTAACTAGATTTCGCGATATGAGTCCAATGACGAACTCCGTTTTCTCATCTGAGGTTTAGAACTTGAGTATTTTAAATACGCATTATAATGACAAAATGATCATTTTGCCCTTTCCGAAAAATTTAAAATTTTTCGGGTTTTAGAGTACTATTAAGGAGTCATAACAAATTAAAATTCTTTACTACATTGGTTGCAAAAGATATTCAGTATTATATATAATCTTATTTCAAATGGTCATCAAAATAATATACTCTATCCGTACTATTGAACCGATTATAATACCACCTAGGGAGGTGGTATTATAGTCTAGCTCAAGCGTATTAAGTTATAAATTTACTATTTTACCCACCAAACAAACAAAAATATTAATAACTAGACAATATTGATAATATTTTGGTCAATATATAATTAAGGCTACATTATTCTATTCTTATCCAGTGTCTTATTAAAGATTACAAAGAGTATTAACTTTTTCTGGTATTTAATTTTGTGTTTTATCTATTTATACAGAATTAACCCGTATTAACTAATATAATTTTTTTTGTACTATACGACAACCAAGAGAGCAAGGGATAATCCATTTTATATATCAGGCATATATAATATAATATAACTAGTCATAACCCGTGCCTGAAGGCACAATAAATATAAAATTCGTGCATTCAAAAAATCAATCTCATTATATTAAATTTTTTAAAAATATATTAACTACAAATTAATTAAATATTAAATGATTAAATATATGATAGAAATGAGTGATGTGATATTTTTAGAGAAAAAAATTTATAAATGATTAAATATATGATAGAAATGAGTGATGCGATTTGACGTTTGAGTATGACAAAATGATGATAAGTGAGGTAAGTGATTGATGATTATTTTGAGGAGAAAAATATGACTGAAATAAAATTTAAACATACTTCTGTTTTATTATATAGATGACATCGTAATATTTACACCAAAGAAAATTAAGTTTTAATCAACTGGGGGGGGTAAAATCGTCATGTTCGTTACCAACAAAGCTCATTAAAACCCTAGCTTCACTCCTCTCTCCCATATTATTAGGTTTTCCTTTCGTCCCCTCCACTTCCTCATTTTACAGCCACCACTCGTAGCTGCAACCTCGTCCCACAAGCGTCATGGTCTCTCCCTCTCTTCTTCTCTCTCTCTCACAAACACAAACACAAACACAAACACATCTCTGTGTCTGCAGCTGTATGTATAACTTATTTTGATTTAATTAAAATATGCATACTTGTTTTCAGGCTTCAGAGAAGAAATTATCGAATCCGATGAGAGAGATCAAGGTCCAGAAGCTGGTCCTCAACATTTCCGTCGGTGAGAGCGGAGATCGACTCACCAGAGCCGCTAAGGTATGCCTCATCCTCGTTATGTCTCAGTGTAGATGGACCATCTTATTATTATCACTATTGCAATCTAGACCTCATGTTTTCGATTAATTGTTCTGCCGCCCATGTTCGCAGGTCTTGGAACAACTAAGTGGCCAAACCCCTGTTTTCTCCAAAGGTAGTTTCTGAAACTTACACTCTGTTTGGCTGGTGGGAACATTTTTAAATGTTGAGATTTTTTAGGGAAACCCAGAAACGATGTAACCGAAAATCTCCGAAGTTATGCTTGCTATATTTTCTCAGTAGCCAAACACTGTTTATGCTGATCTATTTAGTATGCTTGTTAAATACATTGAATGATTTCGATAATGATACGAAAGTCAATTTATGTGTTTTATGATTCTATGCCAGGAAAATAGGAAAGAAGAATCCCCTTTTTAGGCTTGATAAAGCCCAAATTAAAGAAGTGGAATTTCTTTTAGCATGGATTTATTCTATGGTTATAGTGACCAATAATGAGTTATGTTGATTGGTTGAATTATCCTTCAAGCTGTTGTTCTTTCTGTGGTGTTGAACGTGGTTCTTATGGATACCAATAAACACAAATAATCAGTTTAGCTGCAAGCAAAATGTTGGACAACTTAAATGTTTGATTTTTGTGTTTTGTTTTTCTAATGTGATGATTTGATGAAACAAAAACCTCCATAAGCTGACCCTATAACAGCTGTTTAAATCTAGAAACTTACCCTTTATTTTCTCTTTTTTATCTTTCAATTGTCTTTTAATGATCTGTTTATTCATTGTGGTTGACAGCGAGGTACACTGTGCGGTCCTTTGGGATCAGGCGTAATGAGAAGATTGCGTGCTATGTCACTGTCAGGGGTGACAAGGCAATGCAGCTTCTGGAAAGCGGGCTGAAGGTAAAAGAATACGAGCTGCTGAGAAGGAACTTCAGTGATACTGGCTGCTTTGGCTTTGGTATTCAGGAGCACATTGATCTTGGAATTAAGTAAGAAGATATTCTATTTTGTTTTATTGTATGCCAGCTGATTCTTTATTACTTGCGTGAATAGTATTTATTCCAATTTTAAAGAAGACGTTTAGCTATAATTCTTAATCACACTTGTTTAGTATTGTTGGTTTCTAAGTTTAGTAATTGAACTGCTGTACTATATTATGCATTTTGGTGTGGTTTGCATTCAGATATCTGATCCTGTCAATTAAAACATTGAGGTGTCTAAAAATTAATTGCAGGTCTGGTGAAGAAAGTAAATAAAATGGAAGCGTAGATTTTGACGAAAAAATCTTTTAGAGATAGCATAAGGCTTTCTGAAAGCATGGCAGTGGAGTTAGAATATATTGTAGATGTGCAGCCCTTGTTTGAAGGGGCATTAAAGACTTATTTGAATCGATAAAAACTTATTTCTTTTTTTCCTGAATGAGGTGAAAAGTCGTTGGAAACTTCAATTAATTCAAGTCAAAAAATTACTATATCCTGGGTGACTTTGATCTGCACATTTGACATGTTCAAAATTTGCGGTTAGTCATAAATAACCCCATCCATCATGACCTTTTGATGTATGTATGGGATCACTTTTAATATATGCCAATAGTATGTATACCAGACACCAAACAAGAGATGTAATTCCAGAATGAACAGATGACCCATGGTTACACATTACGAGGTGTTTTTCCATGCTTTGTGCATTTAGTTCTGGCCATTTTTGCACCTAACCAATTGCGATGTACCTTGTTTATTTATGGGATACTTGAAGATCTGTCATTTGTTTCTAAAGATTATCTCTTGCACATTCTTTGGATCATCATATTCTACTTTCAATCCACAAGTTCTTTAGCAGGTTTCCATCAATTTCTAAGTATGTTATGCATTAAGAAGGCAATATGGTAGAACGATTTAGTAAGTAGTCCCCTTGTTGGATGGGTTCCATCAAGTATTTGCTAATTGAATGTATGCTTGGGATCCCGTTCAAAAAAAATATATGCTTGCGATAGGGTTCTCTAAATATAGTTGGATTTAATTGCAAATAAAATGACCTTTTTGTTCAAACATCTGGCGCAAATCCAAGTATTTCCATCATTCACATGAAATCTGGTGTCAAGTTTATGTTTCCATTCCAAATGTTGTTCTTCATCATATGTGAAATAAGGTTTTATAGCACTGGGACTGATATCTTTACATTTTATAAATACTTTTTCCTTCTTGCTTCTTTCTTTTGATTGATATTTCTACTTTTGTTTTCAGGTATGACCCTTCAACTGGAATTTATGGTATGGATTTCTATGTTGTTTTAGAGCGCCCGGGCTATCGTGTGGGCCGACGTCGTAGGTGCAAGGCTCGTGTCGGAATCCAGCACAGGGTCACAAAGGAGGATTCTATGAAGTGGTTCCAGGTCAAATATGAGGGTGTCATCCTTAATAAGGCACAGACAATTGGTGGTTCTTAAGATCACGGGTGTTTCAGAGAAGTTAAGGTTAATGATTTTGTAGGCTCTAGTGTTGGATAGTTGCAATTGTGTCTGTGGTCAGATATAGTACCATATTTACTCTACTTTTGATTTTTTGAGATAAGCTGTTCCCTTTTAGTGGTTTGGTGACCCTATTTTTCTAGCTTCTAGCACTTCTACGGGCACCTAATTTACTTGAATTAGGTCCGATAAAATGAGTATGGATCATTGAACTATACAGCAAGAAAATTGCTGACGTGCAGTATGGGGCACAGTTCAAGGTCAAATATGTGCCAGGACATATGCTAAGCTTGATTATGGTTTCCGAGGCTTATAACCTCGATGCATGTTTAGATCACTGTCAATGGTGAATTGAATTCAGTAAGTTATTTCAGGGGAAATCTCTAATAAATTGCTGCAGCGTGCGGTTACTAGTTAACACCTGGATTGTCAAGGACGGCGTTGTTGAATGCTCAACTTACAGGCAAACAACCAACAGGCTTATTTATTTAGTGTTGGGATTAAAATTGTCAGGTCTTTTTGTGGAATGTGTTCTCAGAACTCTGCTGCTTCAAAGCAAATGGCTTTGCCTATTTTGCAGGCGCTTTTTTGCTCTGATTTGCACATTACTGGATGTTCCTGAAATTAAGTTGGGCTGTGACAGCAAATTTTTTTTGCTCTGATGAGCAATGTTATTGGAATCTAATTTATTACCTAGTTTGTCGATGTGATTTGTTGATCTAATTTATTATGACTTTTAGATTGATTGTGAGCTATATTAAACTTTAGAATTTAGTATTGATTTAATAGTTATAATGAAGATATATTATTAAGTCAATAAATTAGGTCAAATTTTTAGACTTAAATAACATTTTTTTTTCATATTTTTTGTACTGAGTTGGACCACATTGGACTCGGTCCTTTTGAGTAAACCTTGGTGGCCATTAATAACCAGGTAATTATAGGGTATCTTATTAGTTAAAATTCGGGGGATACCAACAAAATTCGGATCTTCAACTCTTCGAGTTTATGGTTTGCTGCAGATTGTACCTAATCACCAAGTGGGCTGCTGTTGGGGTTATTCTTATTCATATTTACTCTAGCCTGGTACCTGGTTATTGTTGATTTCTCTTAGATGTGTCAGATTTGGCCAAATTATAAAATGAATTGCATTTAGTTTATTTTTGAACTCGATTTGTAAACAAACTGAGTCTGATCAACATGTAGTTGCTTGAATAGATTTGACTCGGTTTGAATAGATTTTTGTTTATAAATAAATTTTTATCTGAAAAAATAATTTTAAATCTATCACCAAATAATTCCAGGTCTTTTGCAGTTGAGATGTATGACTTTCCGCCTGTGTGAAACCATCAGCACCAAATCTTCTGTAGAATTGATATCTTGGCACTTAACCACCAAACTGCATCCTTACTCCAACGGTTTGTACGTGTTTCTAATTTAAATAACACAGAATCATATCAATCGTGCATACTGTAGCACAAACTTTGAATACGTAATCACCCATAAATTATATCTATCATGAACTTTACATGTATAATCATTCACAAGCTATATCTATCGAATAAGAGTAATTTTTTAAATCTTCTCATTCGAGCTCCTTCCCAACCTATATCTAACGAATCGCCAAACTGCTAGTACCAAAGCATAGAGGATAGAATAGGAATTTCGAAGCAATTCAGCCGCCAACACTTACTGTGCTTCACAAACCTCTCAAACACATGTCCCATCACATTAGCTTGTAACACAATGACATTTTAACCATGGAGTTGTTTACAGTACAATTATTTAGTTTTTTGGTGTCATACTAAAAAATTGTTAGGCGTAAAAAGCATCAAATTTAATCACGTGTAAATGCAAAAGTAAGGCAACTAGTTTCATCGGTTTTTTTTTTTAAATTGTCTATACATAGGGATATTCACCTTACCCTGTAGGTAAGAAACCTGGTCTTCAATTTTTCTACCCAAGACTTTGCAAAAGAATTTTTTCTTAGCCTACTCTACTTGATCAAGTGTAGTATTCTTGTCACACCCCATCCCGAGAGACTCTCTTTGATTTTTCAGAGTTGGAAGCGTAACTCAACATATGACAATACCTGCATTGGTAATGCAATAATGTATTTAAAAATCAATAATGACACCTAGTGCCACAATCAAAACATAAAACTATATACCTAGTACACAACGGTGTCGTTTTTGCCAAAATAAAGGATTAGGGATTTCATCCCTTTACAGCAAATAACAGGGAAAACAACACTCCTGTACAGTATGTACATAATTAGATTCCTTAGTTTTTTTCCCCCATCTCTATCATTCTAGTGCAGTAGTGGACCTTACTTTAGTCTTCGGCATCCTGAAACCAATAATTTTCTTGAGTGTACTGCGTATCATAATAAATGAAAAAATTAAAAATATGGATCAATATCATTTCACCAAAATATTTCATAATCTGAGGAGAACGTCAAAATTAAAGTGTTTCCTTCTCACTTTGAAATCTCATAATCTCTGCCAATGTAACAACATAATAAATAGTTCACATGTATTATGAGTCAACAACAACATTTAAGCAATGTCAGGCTATCAACAACATTTAAGCAATGTCAAGCTATCAACAACATTTAAGCAATGTCGAGCTATCTCACGAAAACTGCGCAGTGTCCAAATCAACAACATGTAAGCCATGTCGAGCTATCAACAACTCTAACACAGTGGATACTACTTGAATCACAAATTTTTCAACAACCCACAAGCTTTTCATTAAATCACACTTTTTACCAAAATATATTTGATCCATAGTTTAAGCAACTCAACTCAAATCAATTCGACAAAATTGATTTTTCACATATAAGAGAATAACTTGATATATCATATACTTTTATTTCCAAGTATTATGAAGCAGTACACTTCACCTTTACTGTTGACAGATATCCTTCATTTCTTTACGAACAATCCCTATGTATAACCGAGGTAGTAGCCTCCGACCCTACCGTTAACACATAAATTAATGCACATGAGTATAAAATCAACAATAGATTAACTAATGCAAATGAATACATTGTTTTGGATCATTGTGCGTTACTGCACTCAAAACCCTAATTCGGATCTTTGATTTCCAGTCCAAATTCAAAATCATCAATCATAAGTTTAAAAATATATTAATAATTCATAAATAATGTAATACATGATTTTAAAATGAATTTAAAAAAATTTGACTAATCCGGAATTGAGAAATCCTATCCTGCGCTGCTTTTTGATTCAGAATAGCAAAAAATAAAACGATGTTATTTTTCAATGAAATTTCATACACATACTAAATTAACATACCTAAGAATGAATAAAAAATTTATTTTTCCAAAATCACCCAAAAACTGGGTCTAATTAGCCCCAAAGGCCAAAACAGTCATTTTAATTCTCATTTTAATCCGGCCGTCGGATTGAGTTGAAATTTTGCCGGGACCTCCGCACAGACGTTACAGAAATTTTGGGACCAACCATAGGTCGATCGCAGTTCAGTCGTGCCCAAAATTTCCATCAGAGTTCACTGATGTCCCCCCCACTCCATTTTCATCTTCAACCTTTGATTAGTTTGACTTTTACCTAAAGTGCAGAATTTTCTGCTCAACCACCTCTCTTTGAGCCCAAAGTTCTCCCACTATAGTTCACTATTTCCTTTGATTTTAACGCCCACATACTCTTTAACCAACTTAGTTTCAATCCTCCCAAGAATCAGCCTTTGAATTTAACTCTAACATCATCAAATTATTGATCAAAGTTAGCCAAAAAATTATTTTTCAAACACAAAGGCAGACTTGCAACTGCCCGTTTCAGCCCCAAAACAACCTCTAAATCCAATTTCAGACCGTAAATGGATTCCTTGACCCCAAATTAGCTAGACCCAAGCCCCGTTTCAAAGCTTAATCCAGTTTATCAAAAATCATATTTTTTAAAAATTCAAACCCATGAGGATTTCTTCATCCCATCCCCACACATCACGGCAACCCGTAAAAATACTCCCAAACAACTCTACAACAACCTAAAAACACAATCCAATACTCAATTGAAGAAGAAATGATCGTTTTCTACGACACCCATTTCATGAAAACCTAAAATCCGAAACTTTAAAACTCAAATTCGAGGATAACCACTTACCCAAATCAAAAATTAGCAGCACCAATGAATTCCTAGCATCTAAATTAGGCTAGAGGCATACCTTTGAATGTTCGAATAAGCCTCCAAAGCAAACCCAAAAATTTAAACGAAGGTTTTCTCTCATTACCTTCTCTCCTCTGTTTATCTCTCTACAAACGAATTATATCCATTCTAGACCATAGAAGAAGTCTTCAGCACCTCCTCAAATCTTCCAGAGTATTGGAGAGAGACATGGAGTCTCCTTCTGCTGCCAGGCAGCTGTTTGGAATACTTCAACTTCAAATGTTTTTATTTTTTATTTTTTAAGTTAATTCTAATTAATCATTTTCGAATATGCACTATAAAAAAATATTTTCTTATAATTTTTTTTTTGTATACATGCATGCTTGGGTTTTACAATTCCTATCTAAATTTCGTCCAAATTAATCAGGTAGAAAGTCAGGTGAACACATTTTGTAGTTATTACTTTTTAGATCATTTTAACAATTCAATTAAGTAACATGCAACAATTAACCAACACAATCAATCAATAACACAATAAACCAATTACAAAGTAGCCCTAATCAACAATCCTAAGCAAAACCACCAACCATCGATGCAATACCACCTAGGACCATCGATTCGATGGCATCGAATTTCCCCCAAACAGTCAACTGTGAGAGAGAGAGAGAGAGATAGTAGAGCCATAAAATCTCAGAAATTATAGTACTTGTAGCCCTAATCAACAACCCAAAGCAAAACCACCAACCATTGACGGAGTACCACTTCGGACCATCGATTCGATGAATGGAGTACTTGGGACCATTGATTGGATGGCAACGAATTGTCCCTAGTCAATTGAGAGAGAAAGAGAGAGTACTTGGGACTCGAAGAGGAGGAGGTGAGAGAGGCAATTGTCTTTGAGACTCAAAGACGAGGAGGTGGCGAGGTGCTGGGATTGCAATAGAGAGGCCAGA
>CM042197.1:19780339-19794702 GCA_023539305.1 Ilex asprella | reverse complement strand
ATAAAGCTCACTTCAGTGATCTTGCGATTGATCATAGACGCTTATGATCCATCTTAAACTTACTCTTTTTCAATAAGAATTGTTGTACGTTATCAAATTTGGGCGAGCATACCACTTTTGGGGGGAGACTACTATACCCTTGTGATAGATCTCAAGCTCTTAGGATAGATGTAACATTCGAATTCATCTAATTAATATTTATTTTTTAAAATTAATACCATATTTAGCTTCAATTTTATTTATTAAAATTTAATTTCATCAAAATAACATGAAATTGCACATAAATTTTATCAAATTAACATTGAAATTCCTAAATTTAAAATTTAATTTCATCCAAATAAACACCATATTAAAATTAACATTTGATTTCATCAAATTATAATTAAAATTTAGCAATTTAAAAATAAATTCACCTTCAATTTAATTTATTTGTAGTTTCATAAAATTAACACCATACAGAGAGCCAATTTTATCGAATTAACATAAAAATTTAACATTCAATTTCATCCAATTGAGATAAATTTCATTAAATCAACACTAAATTAATTGATGACATTTTATCAATTCAACACCAAATTTACTTTCGATTAAAATTCGATTTGAGTTGATTAAATTTTATTTTTTTACATATTAAAATTGAAGCCTATTAATTTTTTACATATTAAAATTCGAGCCGATTTGAGCTCGAATGTTACAACCTTTGACTATTAATGATTGTGGCTTAAATATGTCCCAATAATATTAGTGATTGAATATTTATTGGGTGAATTTAGATGTTAATTTGATGAATTGAATGTTAATTAGAAGAGTTTGCACATAAATTAGATGAATTAAATGTTAATTTGACGAGTTAAATATTAATTGGATGAAACTGAATGTTAATTTAATAAATTTAATATTCACTATTTTTATTTGAATTTAATTTGATGAATTGAATGATAAGTCTGTGTTAATTTGATGAATTGACTCTTAATTTATTGTTAGTGTGATAATTAAACGTTAGTTGAATGAAATGAAATATTATTTGGATGAATTTAATATTAATTAGGTGAAAATAAATGTTAATTTGATAATTTAAATGTTAATTGGATGAAATTACATAGTACTTTGATGTTGATTTGAGAAATTGAATGTTAATTGGATGAATTTAAATAACAATTGGAAGAATTGAATGATAAGTTTGTGTTAATTTGATGAATTGGCTGTTAATTTATTGTTAGAGTGATAATTGAATGTTAATCGATTGAAATGAAATATTAATTGAATGAATTTAATGTTAATTAGATGAATTAGAATATTAATTTGATAAATTAAATGTTAATTGAATGAAATTGTATGGTACTTTGACATTGATTTAATGAATTGAATTTTATTAAATGATTTTGTATGTTAATTTGAGAAATTAAATATTAATTGGATGAATTTGAATAGTAATTGGATGAATTCAATGTTAATTTGATGAAATTGAATATTAATTTGAAGAATTTTAATATTAGTTGGATGAATTCAAAGTTAATTTAGTGTTATTTTAATTAATTAAATATTAATTTAATGAATATGAACGTAGATTTGATGAATTTGAAGCTGATTCTTACTGCATTAGAAACTAGACTTAGAATGCTGCAAAAGTACATTTCATGGATATTTTGCAATTCAGCTTCTAACTAGCTTATTCTTTGATAGATCTACAACATTTTTACACCTTTTTTTTTGATAATATGATCTATTTCTTGAAGGAATTACACATTTTGCATAAAAAGTCACATGTTTTTTTATAACAAAACCTAGATTTTGAGTATTGACAATTTAAATGCTTTCTTTTACTATCTCTTACATTCATCGATTAAAGTATTCTTGTGTTTTGAGAATTGTGAAAAATATAAATTTTGTGAGAAAGTACGAAATTATTTATTGTATAGGTGGGTGTGATGAATGTGAATGTCACTCAAATCTATATCGCAGAGTATGTAGATATTTTTTTTTACTTCGAGGGGTTTGAAGGTTTTCTATTACTCATGGTGAAATTGCTTATTTCCTTGCGAGGTTCAAGAATTTTCATTATTTGTTTACAGTGATCGAGGCTGAAATTAGTATACTAATCTCGGGAAGGTTCCGTTAATATTGATGCATTGATATACACACTTCTTAAAGTATTGTGGCCCTGCGAAGATTCATTAAATGGTTTGTGATTGTAGTGTGGTGTGGATTAGATATGTTTGGTACTCAACCTGCATACAAAAGATATTACTTATGAGTTTTGGTTATGAATGATTCTATTTTGATGTGAACTTTATTGTTTTGTACTGTAAACATGAAATCATTATTAAATGTCATTGCTTTACTTCTAATTCACATATGTTATTTTATAATCGAGACTTATTTTTTCATGATTTCTAAATTTTGTTTGAGTTTGAGAAGATTTTTCTATTGTGCTTGTTTGTTTATCCCACCATATGACATTTTTTAAATTTTGATGTTGAGGATGATACACCGCTGGACCATGATGTGGATCCAAGAGTGAACACTTAGAGATGCTTTCCTTAGTTTAATGGCTCCTTCACATTTGAGACAAGTGTTTTGATCCATTATAATGGAATGTCATGTTACCATTAACATGTAATATCATCAATTAATAATAGATTCTCATAAAGACATAGTGAACCTCATGTACGTTCCTATGATGGTCTATAATTGAGAGCCTATGACCTATAATTGGACTTTTAAATGCCGACTATGATTTATATCACTCTTGTAACAAATATTTAATTGGGGGCCATGTTTGGGCCAAGTTTGAGAGAGTCTTTATGGCCTAGTTTTGGCTGATGTCACATCATATACAAAACCTAGGAGATAAATTTGTCTACATCAATAAATTTAGTTTTTTTTTTTCATTTTAAAAATTCAATGAGTTTTACAAAAAAAGCTAACACTTGTTAAGATCATGACTGTGAAAAAATTTATTGGAAAATCCATCAATTATTTCGAAATTGAAGGAGCGGCAAACCTAAAGTTATATATAAATAATGGGCCAATAAACATTTGACATTCTTGCTGTTCAATGAGCTGGATGCGGAGCAGGACCCGCTCGTATTTGACCGTTGGCTATACTACAGTTTTGATTTGCCGATTAAGAAATCAACTAATTTATTACTAAAGTGTCACTAATTGTGTGATCTCATCCCTTAAATCATTAATCAAGGTTATCACAACAATTTCTTTATGATGTGAGGCGTGATTAAGTTAGACTTTGTTTCTCTGATTAGTATTGTTTCACCCGCAACTAGAGTTGTTTAATCAATGTACAAGATAGACCCAAACGAGTAAATTCAAAGAAACTTTGAATACAACAAAAAATGGAACAACATAATGTAAAAAAAGGTGTTTTTGTATGAAGGCAGTAACCACTGAGGTCTAAACCAGAGCCATCGTAAAATAGGAGACGTTTGCTACACATGTCTTTTAAGTGCCATTTTTTTGAGCTGAATTTTTAAATACTTCGAAAATGACTTTTTACAGTACTTTTTTTATACTAATCAGTAATTTTGTTAATTTTTTGCTTTTGTCAAAAAAAAAAATTGAAAAAAGGTATTTATATGTGTCTACTTTATATCCCACGAAGGTAAAGAACGAAATGAATCACTAATAACGTTCGTGTTCCACTTCCGGCTAAACCTCACACTATAAGCTGCAGGATCTATTACCAATCTACCACAATTACCAAACTTATTTACCAATTTACTGCCATTTTCAACTTATTTACCAAATTACCGTTGTTTTAAAAGCGGAATTACTAATTCCGATTTTAACAAAAAAAGCGTATGTACCAAATCCGACTTTATCTTAAAAACGGAATTACCAAATCCGTTTTTTCTTTTAAAGACGGAAGTACCAAAGACGCCTTCACGTGGAAAGCGGCATTAGCAATGCCGACTTCATGCGGAAAATCAATCCGTTTTTTGTTCTGGAGCGTATCCCTCCTCTCTCCCTCCCTTTCTCCTCCCCTCCATCTCCATCGCTCTAACTAACATTATTAGTTAGATTTAACAACCATAAGCAAAGGAAGCTCTACCAAAGAGGCAGGTACTGGACCAGTAAATCTATTATCCTTCAACCTCAAATTCTGCAATTGTTTCAACGTAGAAAAGTCCGGTAAAGGGCCAGAAAATGAATTCCCATGTAACCAAACTTCAGACAAACTTGGGAGTGGTCCAGTGAGTTGATTCATTTGAACTTCCAATACCTGTAAAGCAGTGAGGTTGTTGAGGTTTGAAGGGAGAGACCCAGTGAGCTCTTTACGCCCTATTTGGATCTTCGTAATCCTTTTGTCGTTCGAGCAGTGAACATATTCCCATTTACCTGGGTCTGGATCAGTCCAGCCGAGTGAACTCGATGGATTGAGACTTCTCTTGAGGTCTTGCATTACTGAAGCATCTGTGGCACTGGACTGAGAGCGAACAGAGAGAAAAACAGAACATACAAACAAAGACAAAACCCAGATGGGGTTTGTTCATTTTCACAAGACAGTGCAAGAAAATCGGATTGAAAATCCTTGAAGCCCTGTCAAGATTTGTCTACACCAATGCTTCACAGCTCTAATATTAACTCTCTTGTGCTTTTGCATGTACCTATCAAACCGAAAAATCGAAGAGAACCCAGATAATGTTTTGATGCTTCAATGTTTTGAGTAGATGAATTTCACAGTAAAGCCTCTCAAGATCTTCAAGGCTTTGCAGAAAATCATAAAGTTTGACTTGGTTCCAAGCAACTTCAATTCCTTCATATTCATCAAAGGCTCTGTAACTGCATCAATCAACAGATAAAACAGACCAAATCAGAGAAACCCATTTTCTAAATACCCATTTTCCATAAAGCTTTGAGAAACCCCAAAAAAAACTTCAAATTTGAAGAAATCTTAAATGGGTATGCAGAAATTCAGGGAGTAGGGAGTAGGATTTCATTGTACTGCTACAAAAATTAGAACCCAAAAAATAAGAATCACAGCTGAAAGCTAGAGAGAGAGAGAGGCCAAGTCGTGGCCAAGAAGAGCGAACAGAGAAGAAAGGAGAGAGAGGACAATTGTTCAATTAAAAGCGTAATTGGTAAATACGCTTTTAGTGATAAAGGCGTAATTCATAAATCCGCTTTTCTGTTAAAGTCGGAATTGATAATTCCGCTTTTAAAACAGCGGTAGTTTGGTAAATAAGTTGAAAACGGCAGTAGATTGGTAAATAAGTTTTATAATTGGGGTAGATTGGTAATAGATTCATAAGCTGCATCACTCTAGAGGGATGGAGTTAGCTTGGAATAAACTGTAAATTTAAATATATTAGATTTGACTCTCACTAATAAATCCAGAATTAAACTAATATTGTGGTTAGCTAATGATTGTAGATATTCAAGCTTATTCTGCAAGAGTTGGTCACCTTAAAAAAATTACTCATTTAAAAGGATAATAATATCACATTAATTTAATTTGTTCATCAAATTTATTATAGTCATTTGATTTATTGTGAATGATTAGTTGGGTAAATTATGTGTAATTAGAATTGTTCTTAAAAGGAAAAACCTTTCGCACCACAAACTCCTCTGTTGTGCCGCACACATCAAATTATCCTCGAAAGTAGATAATGTTTACCGAATGTTTAATGTTGCTAGGACTTAAAATCAAAGGGCACCTAACTAAATTGCTGGGTCTTGGCTGTATATAAGTGAGGCTCAATATAAAAATACAGAAATAATGTAAGCAACTATGATGTTATTGCCTGATTGCTTGCACGTCCATAATAAATTCAACAAATTACACCAATGCCTATCTGTCCATTTTGACAGCCCATATTAAAACCTCTCCCCCACAAATTCCATCACCATCCTTCCCCCTCACCAACTCTTCCCGGCAGCCGTCTTCTCTTTCGCCTGCAAGGAAAATTATACATACAAATGTAAATTCACGTGCCCACGCCCAAGGATGAGACTAGTTGAGCACTGATATGTTCACCAGCAGCGTCTGCATCATGGATCATAGATTCAACCACCATCCAGTAGACCATGAGCAAGAAGACTCCCCCACCACTCCAGAAAATGCTGCTGAATCTCCACTCTTCGGCAATGACACGACGAAAACCGACACCCCGTCACCGAGAAAAAGGTTTGCTCATAAAATTTGCCAAGTTCAAGGACTTGTGTCACTTTCCACATGAGTGTTTATGGATTTGAATCTATGTAAATGTTCTCTTATTTTTCTTCTTTTTTTTGGTTGTGCAGGATTGTCAAGAAAAAGGTGGTTTCCATTCCAATAAGCGGCCTGGATGGCTCACGGGGCAAAGGGGAGGCATATCCGCCGTCGGATTCTTGGTCTTGGAGGAAGTATGGACAGAAGCCCATCAAAGGGTCTGCTTATCCCAGGTACATCACTACTCCAAAATCCCCCAACTTACTTTCATTTCAAACGGTTCATTAGCTTTTCTTAATCAAAATATCATTATTAGGTTTTTGAACGTTTAAAAGAAAAAAAATAAGTGTAGTATCTGTTTTATGAAGCAACTTATCTTATAAATTCTCTTCAAAAAACTTAACCCCTTTTCTTGTGAAATCTTTTTTATTGTCTTGAACTTCCCTGGTATCAAAGCCGGATTCCCTCTCTTATTTATTGGCCGTGGGAACCATCTCCACTTAATCAATGTTGAAGAATGCCAATAATGACCCTCATTATCTTGATTTTTTTAAGACAGATTTTGTGGAATATCTTTTCTGATTAAGATTTTTTTATACATATAATATATAATTGTTCTCAAATGCACCCATCAACTGAATAATATTCAGGTAAAGTAATTACTTCTTTGAATTTAATTTAAATCTGCTAAAAGGGACCACATGCCTAACTCAGCACCTCAACCTACAATAAAGAAGTTGTTTCTTGTAGTCGCCGCCGGGAGAGAGAAGGTTGTGTTGATTGTTGTTGTACACACACCAGCGTATTTTAGTATCTAGGCGGCTTGGCTAAAATATACCGAATGGATGTAGTAGTTATTAGCGTTGTGCTCCATTCCTACGCGCTAATCAATCGAGTGCGTAACGGGCTATGTATGGGTGCAGTTTGCACTTCAGTCTTTGGAGTCTGTTTGGTTTTAAATCAATCCTGTGCATGTTCTAGAATAGATGCGCCGATGTTTTCAATGTTTCTGTCCTTGTGGTACCTTACAATGGGCGAAGTCAAAGGCTGCTTTTTCACGTTATCGGCAGTGGATTACATTGAAAATTTTTAAAAATAATATTATTAAAATTTAATTTTGGAAGAATTATATCTAAATTCTTTAAAATTTGTCACTTAATCACTTAGATTCCATAATATTTAAAATATTATATATAGATCACATAAGGTTTGTACGCATGTAAAACTTAAACTCTTATCATCAATGTTATTTAATATATCCGTTAATAAATTATGCTCATACTTCCTAAAACTTATAGATGTATAATACTTAGATCTTTCAAGTTTAAAATATTATACTTAAACTCATTATTAGTTACAAAATTAACGAAATTTATTAAATAAAAAAATTACTCCAATTAAATATAGAATATGTTGTGTTAATTACAATTTAACCTCTTATTTGATTTTTTTTTAATTTTATTTCAATAAATAATATAATTGCATACTAATTATGATTTTATTTTCATAAATAACATAATAAAAAAAGAATTTGGTTGTAAAATTTAAAATATTTGATATTCTATCTTTGATTGTAATATTTTTAGTCTAAGTATAATATTTTAAACTTGAAAGATCTAAATATTATACGTCTACAAATTTCAGGGGTCGAGGTATAATTTATTAATCGATGTACTAACGAACATTGACGACAAATATCTAAGTGTTAAGCGTGCACAAACCTTAGAGGTATGTGTGTAATATTTCAAATGACAAGGGGTTTAAGCGATTAAGTGACAAACCTCATACAGTCTAAGTGTAATTTTTTCTTTAATTATTAACATAATTTATGGTATCAGTTAAAAAAGAGAAAAAGCAGCTTCAATTAACCCATCGTCATCCTCTCAATTTAATTTTTTTTTCAAATTTCTTTACTTTATAGTCAATTGCATTTAATTATTGGACACCATTTTTGAATTCACTTGATGATCTCAACATTATTAATGCCTTAAATTATAATTATATCCTTAAAATATGTACCTAATTCTTATTTAGCTCTTGAAGTTTTAATTAAAACAATCATGATTTTAGAGTTTTATTGAGTTTTAATTTAGTCTTTACATCAAAATTCACCAATTTATTAGGGTGAAATGATTTTCCATGGTCAACACATAACTTGGGTAAAATGATACATTTGTCTAGTGAAAATCTATTACATGTACGCTAAAAATTTTACTTTATTTTCATTTGATTTTGAGGATATAAAAAAAATATAGAGAGTGATAATTTAAGAAATATTGTAACACAGATAAATATCAATGTATTTGAGAAAATTTTATGTTTATGTTGGACAAATATACGTTTATGGGTAAGTCATGTGATGTCTTTCTATCAGATCTGATGATGCACAAAATCGTCCTTGTGCGAGTTCAACAGTCAAGTATTCGTACGGTCACAATCAAAGAACAATCACCAAGCAATTAATAGAGAACAGAAAATAAAGGGTCGACTCAGGGATTTATAGTGGTTCGGTCTCGGATGACCTACGTCCATTTTCTCGAATGGCAACGGCGGCCGGCGCAAGGTACTCTGGAGAGTTTACAGAGCTTAGAGAGAGGGAGAGAGAGAGAGCAGTGAGTGTATGGGACTTGGAGGCATAGTGTATGTAGGGATCAAGATCCTGCCCTTCCATGTGGAAAGGAGCTTACATTATATAGGCTAGGTTTCAGGCGGTGAGGCGGTGCCGTGAATAAGAGGAGCTCTGCTATTTTGGTAAGTATGACTTAGATAGGAGATCTCCGTATCCCGTCTTTCTCTCCCTTGTGCTCCTATTCCTTCGGAGGAGGACTCTCCGCTGGCATTAGACTCTATCGTCGTCTTGAGCTAGACTTGAGCCTAAGCTTGGAGTTGGAGTGGACTTGGTCGTCTTGGATTTGAGTGAGGAGGCCGAAAGAGGAGGGCACCTAATGGGCCAGCGCCCCAGGGGACTAGCCTAGGCGGCGCCCAAGGCTTCCTAGGTTGGCCTCGAGGCCTTCGGTGTTGACCTCTAGGTGACTCCCTTTCCAACGGACTGAAACATCTTCGATATGGGCTTTTTCTTGGACTTCTCGGTTTACTTACGTTGGGCTTGACCCAGTCAAATTCAGGCTCGTCATTTACCCCCCATGCCTCAGGCCTCTGACTTTTTGTGAGAGGAAGGGGTTGAGGGCATGTGTAACCTTTCGGGTAGGAGTCATCTTGCTCGCTTGCGATGTTCCTTCGGTCTTCCGGGACTTATCGAACTCACTGATAAGTGTAAGAGTAGGCGAGGCTTCTTGGGAGCCCAAGGCAACGAGGTAGGCGCCCATGTTGCTGAGGCAGGCGCCCATGGTCATTAGGCATGCGTCCAAGAGCTGGGCGGCGCCCATGGGTGAGAGGAGCTTCTGGAGTGCCGGTACTACCGGTAAATTTTTGAACGGCCAAAACTTTGTGCACAAAAGTCTGTTTGATGCGATTTTTTTTTTGATTTAGGGTATTTTTTCCGAGCTCTACGACTCGCAAATAGCCAAAGGTAGTATTGCCAACAAATTTTTCCAAAAAAATGCTCATATCTCTCTGAAATTGAGTTTTTTAGCGCAGCCCCTGCAAACTGATCGAACTTTTTTTTAATATATATATACCCTAGTCTATAAATAGAGGTCACTGTTCATCTTCTTCACTTCTCTCCCATTTTTTATTTTCCTGATCAAAGGCTTCCTCTTCTGAGCTTCCCCAAGAAGTTGTTCAGTCAAACTTCCTCAAGAAGCTACACACCAAGCTTCCTCAAGCAGCTTTAGCAAGACTTCCTTGAGAAGCCATTCCTTCTCTATTTAAGGGGTCTTCAAGCTACTGTTCATCCCACTCTCTTCTTCTCTTTTTTTAAGATCATAGCACATGAGGACTAGGGGATTGAAGAGTGGAGGAGATGAGGCGAGGGGAGGCAACGTCCAAGGGGCCGGCCTAGGCAGCGCCCAAGGGTCCAGCCCGGGCGGCTCCCTTCTGGCCTTTGGATGCTCGGGTTCTTCTCCTCGTGGTGGCTTCGGCGTGGTCCCAGCGGTGGGTGAAATCCTTCACGGTGTGGGCGGTGGAGTCGGAGTGTCTAAGCAAGGTGAAGGAAGGGGTGACGCCTCCATGGGCGGCGCCCAGGCTCCAAGTGATGCCTCCTTGGGCAGCACCAGGGGCTTGGGCGGCTCCTCTCTGGCCTTCGGATGCTTGGGTCCTTCTCCTCGTGGTGGTTTCGGAGTGGTCCAAGCAACGGTTGAGAGATCCTTCGGAGTTTTTGGCCCGAGACTAGGCATGGGCAAAGAGTCTTCGTCTAGTCCTTTTGGCACATCACGGGGGACCATAGATGCATGTAGACAATGAAGTGGATCACCGAAAGAGGCCGGAGGCGCCTGCCATGGAGTAGGCGGCACCCCAAGCATAGACGACGCTCCAAGCTCCCTGGGTGCCGTGCAGACCTCCCTTTGCGAGTCTAGGAAACGACCGGATGACACGAGCTCTCAAGGTATGTGTCTCAGTATTTTTTTTTTGACATAATTACTTTCCTTTGCTATGATCTGAGCCTGCTTTTTGCTGATATTTATTCAGGCGAGAGGGAGACTGTTGGCGGTCTCGACAGGGATCCAGGTGGAAGAGGAAACGACCATCATAAGGTTGCTTCTATATTTAGCCTATTTGAGCGTAATGAGGATATCTCTGAAATAGTTTTTCGGTATCATATTTCGCTTTATGTGACATGCCGTCGTCTTGAGGCCAACAAGTCTGCGTGCTGTGACTCCTCGGGTGAGATAGCTGTTTACGAGGGCATGTTGGAGGCGGGACTTTGGTTCCCTATCCCCGGACCCATTTTTTGGGTTCTTGGGCACTTGTCTTTTGTCCCGGGGAGGCTGGCCCCCAACGGTTGGAGGGTACTCTCTATATTTTTCTCACTGTGGCGGTTGGTGCACAACACTGCTGTTCTCCTTCCGTTTGAAGAATTTGTTGTTACGTACATGCTTCTTAAGAACCCTGTTCCCCATCAAGGGTGGTACCGCTTTGTCCCGAGATCGGGCAAGTTTATCACTGGTCTCACTTTCAATCTTTACAAATGGAAGATGAAATTCTTTTTTGTTAGACGTGAGTGGGCTTTTGACTCCGATCGTGATGTAGTGCCTACCCGATGGGATACAGTCCCAAATACTAAGCTGAGTGAGGATCTTACCTTCAATTCTTGTCTTAATTTTCATGTATGTATTTTTCATAGTGCCATTGTCATCTTGAAGCCTCACCGACTCTATTTCGGGATCAAGCTAGGTTTCTCGATATGGTTCGCAACAATCCCATGACGGATGCCTCCAAGATTATGTAGGCAGCCAGTATTTCCCCAGCTCCGTCAAAGCAGAAAAGGAAGGTACTTGATACCTTAGTAGTCTTCTTAAAAATGTGATGTAACATGCTTTCTTACTTACACTGGCTTTGCAGGTACCCCTATTGACAAGTCTATTGTGGACGAGTTACTCACTTCCAGAGTGGCCTCTATTCCCTTTCCTCCTTCCAAGAGGGCGAAGTCTGGTGCCCCAATTCTTCTCAAATGGGGTGTACTGGTCTCACGGAAACTAAGCTTGGTGATGCTTCACCCTCTTCTCTGATTGATGTCTCCTTTCCCTCGAGGGGTTGTTCTAGCACAGCTGTGGGGGCTGAGGTCCTAGCGCCATCTTCTGCCAGAATTATGGACCCGCCGAGTCACCCCACCTCGGACGTTCCTCCGATATCTATGCTCTGGAATCTGAGTTTGGCAAGGGGGAGACTCTATGACTTCGTGAGCGGCGCTGAAGCTCAAGAGATTGCCTCTCGGGGTCTAGAAGCTATAGTCAACGACACTGTTGAGAGCTTTGCTCTGGTTTGCTCTTCCTTCTTGTTTTGTTTTTGGCTTTCTTTGTCATATCTTGGCTTAGTTTCTGACTCTTTTTGTATTTTGTTTTCGAATGTCTATAGATGGCTACTTCCTTGCCCAGCTTGTTCAATAATACCCTGAAGATCAGGGAGGCCGTTAGTGGCTAGGCGAAGGAGAGGCAGGCCCGTGAGGCTATTGGGGAGCAGCTGCGACAGGCACGAGAAGTTGTCGCGGGGCTAGCAAGGTAGGCACGAGAAGATGTTGTGAAGTACCAAAGGCTCGAGCGACAGGCACGAGAGGATGCCGGTGAGGAGTTGAGGCAGGCGCAAGGGAAGACTGCTCAACTTGAGGCTGACCTTAGGGCAGCACTTGAGAGAGCTACCAGGGCGGAGGTTCAGAGGGATGCTGCTGAGAGGGTCAGGGCCAGTGCCTTCATTGACGGCCACGAGGAGCTCAGGAGGAAGACCTCTATAACATTCCCTTACTGTGATCTTTTTGACCTTAAGCCTTCTGAGGCTCTTGAGTCCGATGATGAGGACTATGTGAGTTGAGGCAGTAAGGGTCACAAGGATTATGTTGTCTTTGTGTCTTTTGTTCTGTTGACACACTATGTCCATCTTTTGTCAAGAGTCCATGTATTTGGATGACATATCACCTTTGTAAAGGTTTTTTGAATGTAATGCAACTTTTTTTTGAGAAAAATATTGAGCAATTTTATTTTACAATTCAAAGTAAATATTTGAAGGAAAAAGACTAACATAGAAAATTGACTAACAAAATAACCTAAACAGTGGTCACCAACTCTTGATTGACTGCCCCCAACTACTGGTAGTATTTCTTTAGGTGTTCTGAATTCCATGGGAGGCCTATAACCCTTCCTTCAAAGTTTCAAATTCTGTAGGTATCCGGCCTTACTATCTCTGTGATCGTGTAGGGTCCTTCCCAGTTGGGTCCCAATTTCCTTTCCCGGGAGTCTTTGGTAGACCAGATGACCTTTTTGAGGACCAGGTCCCTAGGTAAGAAGGCACGAGACTTCACCTTCGAATTGTAGTACTTGGTCATACGACGGTTGTACTCTGGATTCCTGAGCATAACTATCTCTCTCTCCTCCTCCACCAAGTCGAGGTTGATGCGGAGACCTTCTTCATTACTGGTAGGGTCATGGTTCTGGACCCTAAGGAAGTGTACCCCGATTTCAACGGGTATCACTGCCTCTGTTCCATAGGATAGAGAGAATGGGGTCTCGGCCGTAGGATCTCTTAGTATGGTTCGATATGCTCATAATACTCCTGGGAGTTTGTCTACCCACTTTCCTTTTGCAGTCTCCAATCTGGCTTTCAAGTTACGGAGTATAGTTTGATAGTGACTTCCGCTTGCCCGTTCGCCTGTGGATGGGCGGGACTAGAGTGGGGTTGCTTAATCTAGAGGTCCGCACAAAAAGTGTTGAGAAGTTTGTTATCAAACTGCTTGGCGTTGTCGCTCACAACGACATGAGGTACCCCGAAGCGGTAGACTAGATTCCTACATATGAAGTCTTTTATCTTCTGGTCTGTGATTCTGGCTAAGGCTTTAGCTTCTCTGCCTATTTCATGAAGTAATCGATGGCTATGACTACGAACTTGCATTGGCCTCGACTCACAAGGAGGGGACCTAGAATGTCAATCCCCCACATGGAGAAGGGCCATGAGCTTTGAATTGTGGTGAGTTCCTCGGGCGACTGTCTGGGCACAGTCGCAATGCGCTGGCACTTATCACATCTCCTGACGAAGTCTCGGGTGTCTCTGATCATGGTGGACCAATAGTATCCCTGTCTGACTGCCTTATGAGCCAATGCACGTCCTCCTGAGTAGTTCCCACATATCCCTTCAGGGATCTCCCTCATGGAATAGTTCGCTTCTTCTGGAGTGAGACAGCGGAGTAGTGGGAGAGAATGACTCTTTTTGTAAAGGGTGTTTTATAATATAACATACCTAGATGCCTTCATCCTCAACTTTCTGGCTTCCATTGGGTTGTCTGGGAGAGTGCCCTCTTTTAAGTAGCCTCTGATAGGAGTCATCCAATTGGAATCCGGTGATGCACAGTAAACCTCGACCTCCTGTAGCTTGGAGGTGCTAGGCTCAAACTAGTGGCCTGTCAACGCCCGTCCCATGAGTATATTGGCAGAGGCAAACTTGGCGAGAGCATCAGCCATGACATTCTCTTTTCGAGGTACATGGTGGATCTCGAAGCATGCAAACCTTGGGAGGAGGGCTTGGACCACCAAGAGGTATTCCTGCATCTTTTCTTCTTTGGCTTCAAAATCTCCCCTTACCTGATTGACCA
>CM042197.1:19743761-19764320 GCA_023539305.1 Ilex asprella | reverse complement strand
AAGAGCTCTATAGCTCAGGAAGAGCCCAGTAGCTCATGATAAACTCACGTCTATAAATAAAAGAAGAGCTCCATAGCTCCGGAAGAGCCCAGTAGCTCATGATAAACTCATCGTTTATAAATAAAAAGAAGAGCTCTATAGCTCAGGAAGAGCCCAGTAGCTCGAGATAAACTCATTATAGCTCAGAGGGAGCCTAGTATCCCTTGATAAACTATCGTTTATAAGTTAAAAGAGAGTTCTATAGTTTAAAAGGACGATAAGCTCTTCAGCTTATAAATTAAGGAAAGAGCTCGGAAAGAGCTCTACAACTCAGAAGGAACGAAGATATTCACGTAGGAACGAAGGGTACTACGCACTGTTCGTGATGAAATACCAAGGAAATCTCGACAATTAACCACGAAATAGGCAATTCTGCGAAAGAGCTCAGCCACTTAAAGCGGACAATGAAAAGAAGGTAGATTATGACATGCAACATCCAATAGAAGAAAAACTTGTTCAGATTACATCAAAGAAAAAATAACTGTTGAAAATAAAGTTGCTTAGAGAAGTCGTCTGAAGCTCCCAAGACAGAACTGCTAGTTATCCCCCAAGCGTCTCTTCAATTCAGCCATTTCCTCCTTCAAAAGGGCATTTTCTTCCCTCAATTCCTCCCTCTCCTTCTCTGCCTTCGAGAGTACGTTGAGAAGCTTGGCCCCGGCGGAAGAAAGAAAAATCGCACTAAGAGAGGAATCAGGAAATGAAGGAGAGTCACACAGCTTGCACTTTTTGAAAGACGGTCCCACCTCCTCGACCTCCTCGGATTCTAAGGGAGAAAGGTCTGGCGAGCTGCAATCGAAGTGAAAATCAATGGAAGCTGCCACTGCACTAAATAGGAAAAGGTTACCAGAAGTCATCAATTCTGAGAAGGACATGGGTGCAGACTGCTTCACTTGCTCAATCCTCATTGCCTCCGGCAAATCTGGATCAGACGCAACTGCACAATAAAATAAAGATCAAAACAAGAACGCTAGAAAAGGGGGAATAATCACGAAAATTGCTAAGCTCCTTACTTATGCGATTAAACTTCCTCCAAGAGCGTGGGACCCTGTTCTCTCGTCGACGGTCCTCAACAGACCTCCAAGAATCCCCAAAGGCAAAGAAAAAATGGCTTAGCCACCCTGAGGGCGAAGAAGGAATGTCAAGTATAAACTGACATTCAGATAAATATCTCCACCTAAAACAACTAAAACATGGAACATCGTCTTTTTCAAGGCAATGGAAGTATAGAAACTCAGCAGTTGTGGGAAACTGATCATTACCCTGGAGACGCCAGGACAAAAAGAAGCTGATGAGCATAGCCCACCCTTGAGGAGATAAACGGGAAAGGGACAGACCATAATACGCCAAGATACACCCAACATATGGATGGATGGGAAGACGAAGACCCATATCGAAGGCATCCTCAAAGAAACAGACCTCACATCGGGGAAGAGAATTAGGAGGAACTCGGAGAGACAGTTCCAGCTCTTGAAAGAACCGTTTCTTGATCACTTTCGAGTTAGAGGAGGTGAGCAAAGAATGAGTCAAGGAACGGGACTGAAATTCCCAGTCAATTCCGAAAGAAGAGCGATCTTCGAACAAACTCGAAGTGGGAACAGCCATTAGAGGTCGTAAGCAAGGGTGTCGAATGGATGAGGAAGATTCAAGAAAGCCTCCAAGATTTATAGACAAGAAAGAGGAAAACACAGAATTTATAACCTTGGCCAACTTTAGAAGAACCAAGAACTACGCCAAGAGATAACCCATTCTTTGGCCCTTTCCAAATCCATGAGGACAAGGGTGGTTTAGGAAAGCAGGGGAGTAGGTTATTCCATCTAAAGCACGTGGAGGGTCCCCAAAACAGCTAAAGCCAACGGAGACTAAATAAATAGCCCAAAACAAAAAGGAAGGCACAGAGCTAAGGTCAGCTCAAAACATGACCGCCAGCACCAAAGAGCTTGGACAGATTTCTAGTCTCCAGACGGAACACAAAGAAAAGAAAGTCCAGTACAATAAGCTGAAGCTCCTATTCGAGGGGTAAACTAAAATCCCATGATAAGGAGGGCATATGCAGCTGCAAGGATCACCAGCAATGTTAGCAGATGTGATTTGTGCAAATTACACCCTTGTTAGGTCGCACACACGACTAATTGATGTGGGGGCATGTGGCGTTTGTTCTTGTCCTGATTAATCAGGTGAATTCTAGAATAAACCTCCGACTTTGAGCATTGATAAAGGTCATAAATGCAACAACATGAGCCTCTCATTGAGTACTCTCTAGACCCCTGATCTTCAATAAAGCTCATGCGATAGGGGAGAACAGATCGGATCTCTTGAGGTCAAGGTCAGTTTAGACCTTTCAACATGGACCCTACGGGGAAGTGCTGAGCTAAAAGCTCTCAAAGCTCTTTAAACTCGGTGAGATTGTTTCCAAGAAACTTATAAATCTCCTCCAAGACCAGGGAAAGAGCTAAGCACATATAGAACTCGAAGATGTCAAGGCCATAGAAGAAAGTTACGTAGAGTCCATACGTTGGAATCACAAGCGAAAAGGATGCACCAAGGCCATGATTAATATCTTCAAGAACGTTCAAATATGTTCAAAATAGCAAAGTATATTCAGTACTCGCCTGAAGGGCAGACCACCCTTTGAATCCAACAAGTTTTGCTTCGAGGAGAGCTCAACACCCCTCAAAGCAAAAGGGGGCAAATGAAATATATTACATCAGTCAAAGGGAGTATATCAAGCAGATTTAAAAATCAAAGTACGCTCCAAGAGGAGAAATTACAAAAATACATTTCAACAACAAACAAACTACAACTGAAGTTCCTAAGTCTCTGGAGGAGGAGTGGTCAGAAAATCCTGCAAATCGGTGGACGCAGTTTCAGTAGAAGGAATAGAGCCTGGCAGCTCAGAAGGCAAGGACCCGGAAGCTGGAGAAGTTGGAGGAACCGGATTCTCAGGGATGCTGACCCCAGGAACATCTGCCCTATCTGTTAAAGAATCTTGGGCAAGAGCCTCTCCCACAAGGTCAGCAGAGAAGGAAGCGACTCGGGGAATAGCTGGAGGAATAGGTACTTCCTGGTCTGATGTTCCAGTAGGAAAAGTTGAGGTGTCTTCCTCACCATCAGAGTCGGATTCCTCCAATTCCTCCTCAGTTGGGACAGAAAAATTGAAGTCCAGATCCGGGAAAGTCTTGGAAGCTTTGCGTTGAAAAGCAAGCCACCCAGAAGCCCACTGAGTGGTAACACCGTCCTCCAACTCGGCGATCAGATCATCCTTCTCCTTGATCTCCTCGTAAAGGGCCCCGTTCGCCTCACAGATGCCCACATGCTCTAGCTTCAAATTATCAAGAGAGCAGCGGGTATCAAAGGCATCCTGGTTTGCCTTGGACCAGAGCTCAGTCTTATGTTTCAGCTTATCCCCCAAAATCCTTAGCTCGTCTCGAGTCTTTTTCTCACTCTCTTCAGCCTTAAACTTAGCTCTGTTAGAGCCATGAAGATCAGAGGCTAGCTTCTCCACCTCGCCCTGAAGACCTTGCACCTGAGCTCTGAGATTCTCATTCTTGACAGAAAGCTCAGCAACTTTGAGCTCATAAGCCTTCAGGGCTTTGACCGAATCCTCGGAAGATTGGATCTTACCCAACAAACCCTTCACAAGAAGAGCTAGCTGAAAGGCAAACAAAAAGAAAGGGGGGCAAAAAGGATTAGCATAAAAGTACAACAATAAGCCAAATAGGAACATGAAAGTTCAAATACTCATGGTAGTAGCCCCCTGAAGAGCTGAAGCAATGGTTTCCTCGAGAGGCATGGAGCAACCTCTTTTAACGTCAGAGTCAGGAAGGATAGATGACATAGCCCCAGCAGCTAGCTCAGCATTATCGAAGAAGGAATCCTCTTGTCCCTCCACCTTAACAATTTTTCTCTTATCAGCCTCAGGCCCCACTTGGGATGGTTTTATAAGTTTGCCAGATGGGCTGAAAAGAATAGTCTCAGATTGGACCTGAGTAAGGAACCCCAAAGCCCTCTCGACCTCAGAAGAGGTGGGGAAAGCTTCACCTGACCCTTCAGGCTTGCTGGGAGGGGGCTGCGGGGGCTGCAGTTGCTGAGAAGGAGACACCCCGACACCTGGCAGGATACCCAAGGATGGGACCCGGCTGTCAATGGCTAAAGCTGAAGTGGAAGAGGATCCCCCTAATTTCTGAGCCTTAGCTCGAGTAGTAGGGCTGCCTCCAGAACCTGCCACGGCCTTTCTCTTGCTGCCCTTTCCATCCTTCTGCAATTTGGCAATTTTGGCCTCAAGTTTCTCAGAGGTCAACTTCATTCTGGAAGATTTGAGCTAGGATAATTAGGTCGATAAGGGACAGGAGAGATAAATGTAAATTTATTTTTTTTTATAATAAATAATAAGGAGTCATCCAATGATACCTGCAACCTCGTCAGGAATAAAGACGGAAAGGGGGAGGGAGACCTCAAGAGGTAGAGGAATGGGAGCCTCAACAAAGAGAGGAATTGAAGATTCTGACGGCAATTCAGGGAGGTTGAACCCCCTCCTAAGAATGATGCTCCGCTGAATGAGCTCAGAATACCTCCTTGGTTTGCACTTCTTAAGTTCCAACAACACCAGCTCGTCCTCGGCACTAAGTTTGGGTCGAGAACCTGAAACAAAGCATGAACAAAGCAAAGTTAGAAATACGATCACCATGTCTCGCTCGAATAAGCTCAAAACAAGAACTCACCTAAGTTGTCAGGAACAGACCAACCCCTGGGAACGGGGAGGGTATCTGTCTTGTCCAAGGAGTCATATTCCCATCCTAGGCCACCCATGTAGAAAAAGTGTTTCTTCTAGTTCTTGTGGGAACTAGGGAGGTCGGTTATAACCAAAAGAGCCGTTGGTCGCTTGGAGATGTACAGGAAGCCCTCAGAAGTGTTGAGTTTAACATTAAACAACTCAAGGAGCAAAGAAATGGTAGGAACTCCAAGGTTGTTACTCTTAAAAAACACCAAAAAACCCACCAATACAGCTCAAAAGTTGGGAGGAAGCTGAGCTGAACAAACATTAAAATGCTGGAAGACCCATTTGATAAAGGGATGAAGGGGAAAACTCAGCCCATTCTTGAAGGCAGCAAGGAAGAAGCAGACCTTCCCATGCACCTGAGACACATACGAAGTGTATTTGTCCGGGTCCCAGAACTTGACCCCAGAGGGAAAACCAAAGCGAGCACCAATGGCCTTCAGGTCAACGATAGTGAGGTCACTAGAACCCACACGCTCAGCAGTTCGGAAGGCAGCTCCTGCCCCCACGACACTGCCAGAGACCCCTATTCCACTAACCTTAGTTTTTCCCTTGCTAGGCTGCGAGGGTAGAGGAGAGGAAGTGGTCGGGGGTTCATCATTATTCACCTCAGGATTAACAGAATCGACACCTGAAAAATTGTCGATTTCATCTCCCACCTCTCCCAAATCAACATCGTCCTTGACAGACCTACCTCCGAGGAGGGGAGCAGACAAAGGGGTGGCACCAGTAGAGGCAGACATAATTGGACAAGAAAAAAGAAGATTGTAGAGGCGATAAGGAAGGGGAATATTGGTCAGACACTCCCTAATAACCGAAGGATTAGCACAATAACTACCAATACTGAGGACTCGTACAATGGAGCCCCAATCCACGAAATGGGGAAGGGGAGACAAACAGAGGTCACGATTCCAGAAGTAAAAGAATCGATAAGCCCAGAAACACAACAACCACCTCAAATTCGAGAGATCCAGAACGAGAAAAGACAAAAGGGGTAAGAAGGCGTACCTAGCTAAGGGAAAACAACGAGCAAAAACCCAGCACCAAGTCGAAGGAAGAAGGCACTGTGAACTCTCGAACCAAACACGGAAGATATAACTTCAGGAGGAGAATCAAAAGATTACAATGTCGCAGGGGAGCTTGGAATTGCAAAGAGGGAAAATGGCAAGAACAAAGGAAGAAGATGAACAGGGAAAAGACGGTTCTGATAGCCGTTCGGGTATTTAAAGCTTGAGAGACAGGAGCTGGAACGTGCCCGGGAATCGAAGAAGTCATGATTGCCAAGAGCCGTCAGGAGACGTGGTACACGTGCAAGCCAAGATCAGCCACGTGCTAGACTAGCTTGGATAAAATTAGCTCAGCCCTTACCAAAGCCAGCTCTGGCCAAGGGCTGGGGGGCAACTGACAACTGATGATACCAAAAATAATTCCATCAGATAGGTCAGTCCCCTATAACAGGTCGGGAGGTCAGATGAAGAAGATGAAGAGCTCGGCGGACCAGAGCTCTACCTCACTCCGACGACAAACTAGCTGAGATGACCTAGGGACAGCTGGATAGATAACAAGCATCCCCGAAATAAAGGAAATAGGAATGGAAAGCAAGGATCAGGGTATAACATTCTCATCCAACCGAGATTTTCTCTCGAAAATCAAGGGAGATCCCTCGGATGCAACACAAGGATCTCAGTGTAGTTCCCTGAGAATCAGGGATCAGTCTATATATGTAAAACACTGCCCCCATTGATAGAGAAAGAAAAAAAAAGAAAGAACCCTCTATTCTGTAATCCAATTCTAAGGATCAATAAAGAAAAGGGAGCAAGAGTCTCCAGTAGAGAGTGGACTAGTCATGCTCTAAAGCTGGAGAACCACTATACTTCTGCTGTATCAATTTTTGACTTCATCTCTTCCTTAAATACAGTACGCACGAGCCTAGCAGCTCAGCCCTGAGTAAGATCATCTCGTTCACGCCTTCTGTTCATACACGTGATTTTGCCACCATCAAACTTAATTGTTCATTGTAATAATAATATATCTGTGTATACAAAAAATTGATCTGCAATAAGAAAAAATAATTATAGAACCTTTGAATCAAGAGAATCCAAATCCATTAACCTTGCATGCTTGATCTTGTATAGAATGTGGAATAGGCCCTTGAACTTGAATCCTGTTAGGAAGAAGAAGCAAACTTGTCCTCTAAAAGAAGAAAACGCGACTCAAGACAATAGGATACCGAAAGCAATAATTTTAGATTAGACCTTTTATTTTATTTTAAATACAGACTATTATGCTTTCATTCTTGATGTTATTGGAACACAGTATTAATACTATGCCTTTGTATTCTTCTTTTACAATTGATAATGTGCGGAATAAAAATCTCGTTTCTTTGATCAAGAGTGGTATGGATCTTGAGAATATGATATTCTCGAGAAAAATGAACGAACATCACTTTCTACTTACAAAAAGAGCAAATTGCCAGGGATAGGGGATAGATCGGTTGAAGGCACAGTCAGTAAGAATTATAAAAATAAACAAAAGAATTGCAAAAGAAAATAGTGTGTACCTTATATTTAAACTTCTCGTTATATTTATAGTGATCTATACCTTTTTGTAGGTTTCTGCTACTGGCAATGCAAGGTGACACACCTTTATTTTAGTTGAATCCTTTGCCATTTGCATTGAAGTCTCCTTAGGTTTCCTTTCTAGTTCACCTATTATTTCGGCCAAGTTTATTTTGTTCACCTATAACTTAGGCAATTTACTTATCGGTTCTGCATTTGTCTCTGATTTCCGGAGATAGCCTAGCTACCTCCGGTTAGGTTTCATCTTTAGCGAAGTCAACCTTATGGTTTCCAACTTCCTTACTTAGTTCGGCCCATTGCTCAACTATCTTGCCACCCAAACAACTTCACCAAATGCTCAGGCTCGGATCAAATTTATTAGGTAAGTCTGCCGACTTCTCAATCACCCGAACCACTGTTCTGTCAAGCAACTCTCTCTATCAAAGCCTTTTTCGTCATGTGTACATCGTATCCACGTGTTCGCTAACATGTGCTCCTCTTAGTCACGTGCCAACGCCTATTAGAATCATTAGATGATCTAATTATGTGCTGTCATTTTGTGTTCCTTCAGTTAATATGCTTAATCCAATTTTTTTTTTTGTGACACCATCATAAGTAAGATTTCAAATGTTTGATCACTAAAAAGGGTTTTCTTGAGAAAACAACTAATTTCCCTATTTTAACCGGTTGGTAAGTAATACATTCAAAAAAGAATGTAGCCTGTTTATATTATTCAAAATCTCAATTTCAGACATTTCTTATATGGGTCTTGTGTGTGAGAGAGAGCAGTGATTACTGTCTATTTTGTTCAGTATAAAACACTACAAGAAAAAAAGTTTTTTATGACGGTAAAGTAATGTCATAAAATATTTATTTATTGCCGTAAATATTTTTTGTAGCGGCATTATCTCGCCATAATAAGTGAAGCCTCAAATTTTTTTTTATGACGACAACTGCTCATTTCAAGTAGTATTTGTGACAACAAATGAGTGTTTTATGACAACACTACCGCCATAAAAATCTTTTTTCTTCAAAACTCATTTTATGTGACGGTGAACGAAATTGTCACAAAAAAATTACCTAAAAAAAACCCTAATTCTTTTAGTGAAATATGACTATCATCTAATTTCGTGTAACCTTTAGTAAAAATAGTGAAAGTGGGGCTAATTTGTGCCTTAATAATTTTTTTTAGTCTGGAATTTTATATTTTGTTTGTTATAATGAAAAAATAGAAGGGTAAAAAACTAGAAGAATAGATAAAACATAATACTTAGCAAGGAAGAAAAATAAGAAGAATGAAAAAGTAGATTAACATTCTTTCTAAGTCACTACAATCTAACTCAATTGAAAGACAGAGTGAATAAAATATTATTTGTGTTGAAATATATAATTATCATTATATATTTTAATATATGCATATATCCTATTTATTTATTACATATTAATTTCATAAATAAATATAATCATAAAATATGAATCTTATGTTTTTTCAATCGTTTGATTTGTTTACCCTATTAAATCACTACTTCTTACTTTATATCCCTCCTGCAAAATACAAAGGAAGGAAGAAAAGATTAATCATTTAAATGACAAAAAATATAACACTCTCACTTTTCATTCTTCCCATTTTTTTTTATCCACACTATCAAACACACCATTAATTTTTTCATGGGATTAAATATTAGAGTGTCCTTCTTTGAATTTTTAAAGGCTTAAACTTTTGGTGTGAACTATATTTTAAAATGATGTTTTTATTGTCGATGGAACTTAAAACAATTGCTTTGGTGGGTTACATTGAGGGAAATAATAATAAGAGTGATAATGTACAAATTGGTCTTTGTGCGAGATCAACAGTCACGAGTGTGATTAATGAGTAGTGATGAGCAATCAATGAAAATCAAGTATGAAAAACAATAAATAAGTGAAAAACACGTGATTTATAGTGGTTCGGCCGTGGCCTACATCCACTTTCTTGAATGGCAACGGTGGCCGGCGATCTTTATTAATGTATCAAGGTACTCCGAAAAGTGTACAGTGCAGAGAGAGAGGGAGAGAGAGAGAGAGCAGTGAGTATATGAGGGATTCAGAGGCGTAGTGTGCGTAGGGATCAAGATCATGCCTCTCCATGTGGAGGGGGGCTTACATTATATAGGCTAGGGTTAAGGAGGTGAGGCGGTGCCATGAATAAGAGGAGCTCTGGCATTTTGGTAAGTATGACTTAGGTAGGAGATATCCGTATCCCGTCTTTCTCTTCTTCGTGCTCCTATTTAATCGGAGGCGGACTCCCAGCTGGTATTAGATCCGACCGTCGTCTTGAGTTTGGACTTGCATTGGAGTGGGCTTGGTCGTCATAGACTTGAGTGAGGAGGCCGGAGGAAGGAAGAGGAGGAGACGCCCGAAGGGCAGCCAACCCAAGCCGGCATCCAAGGGAGCCAGCCTAGGCGGCGCCCAAGGGCCTTTGGGCTCTTGGGTGTTGTCCTCTTGACGCCCTCCTCTTGATGCCTTTCTTATCCATGGGTCGATTCAGCCTCGATTTGGACTTTCTCCTGTTTGGTGGACTTTTCGATTTACTTACATTGGCTTGACCCAATCAAATTCGGGCTCGTCAAAGATGACTTAATTTAGGGACCTAATCAATTATAGTTAGAGTGAAAATTAAAATAGCTCTCATCCACCATTAGAATACAAAAATAATTCAATGACTATAATGAATTAAGTTGTCAAATTAAAATTAAGTTCAATTAATTGTGCAAGTGACAGGAGATATTATGCAATTAATTGCCCACATAATTTTTTATTTTTTGAACTGTAATCTGTTGCATATATGACAGGGGCTATTATCGATGTAGTAGCTCAAAGGGATGCCCAGCCAGAAAACAAGTAGAAAGGAGCCACCTAGACCCATCCGTGCTGCTCATTACCTACTCCTATGACCACAACCATCCAGCCCTACCACTCAACAAACATCACCACCAACACACTACCACTTCCTCCACCACCACCATTCCGGCCAAATTACCTCCAGAAGAATTCGCAGCCTTTGCTAATCAACCCGACCTAGAATCCGACAGCCACTTTGCACACTTCCCCGGCGAGCTCGGCTGGTTTTCCGACGTGGGGTCCACCATACTTGAGAGCCCGGTGTTTGTGGGACCCACATGCAGCGATGCTGACGTGGCAATAGTGCTACCCATTGGAGAAGAGGATGAACCCTTGTTTGGTGACCTCGGGGAGTTGCCAGAGTGTTCCGTGGTTTTCCGGCGAAGAGTAGAGACACCCTTTTCCGGTAGTACAGGATAAGAATGTGGACCTTTTCTGTTCTCCATTGTGCTGAATATTCAACACTGGATTAAATATATTCAACACGATTACGTTCCCTACTCCATAAGAAAAGGGAACACTTTTTTTTATTAAAAAAAGGGTTAATAAGGGAAGATTTCTAAAAAAAAAAATATTAGGTATAACTTTTACATCATGTCAACAATGTCACGTGAAGTACATTACTAAATAAACAAGTTTACAAATGAACTATACAAAAATTCATAACCACTTAAACATGTGATAAATAACCACTTTTATGATAGTAAATGAGTCTCATTCTATTTATTTTATAATTGTTTTATTGAATGATTACACCATATTAATATTGCCAATAACTGTTACAACAATTTTTTACTCAGACTTTAGAGCATATATTTTTTATGTCTTTTTTTAGAGCTGCCTTCATTTCAGTGTAAAGATTTTAAAAAAATTAGAAAATAATTTTCTCTTTTTTCGTGGAATCTATCTCTAACGTATGACTAAATATTTGCACGTGTCAAGTTTCCTCCAGGTGCTCTTTCTTAACTATATCTAGTGTAACCTCGAACGATGCACGGTTTTTTCTAAAAATACATTAATAAATTAAATTTGACATTCAAAACATGTTATTTAAAAACAAAAAAAAAAGTGAACATAACCGATTACAGAGGAATTATTGTATTCCAAACCACTCAAAAAATAATTGCAAGATTATACAGTAGTCATCAAAAGAATTTCCAAGGGAAAATAATACTTACACCATTCCACAAATAAATGACAGCTGGTTTAGTAAAAGCAGATTGTCACATAAGAACAACAAAAACAAAGACCCAAAAAATAGACACATAAAATTTGAATCTAGTACATAATTCTTAGATCATATTTTGTAATTTGCTAATTTTACGGAGTTTTTATAAATCTCAACTTATTCTATAGTCATGATGCTACAACGATAAAAATCTAAAAGCATTAAATGAAAGGAGGAGATCATGGGTCAAACCTACATTAAAAGCATTATGTATGCACCTTTCTTGCTTAGAACAAGATAATGATCTAAAGATCTAAGATGATCCATTGGTTTAATAGACTTAAGAGGAATAGTGATAAAATGGAATTGGTATTTGATCCGAGTATAGCTCCTAGGTGTTCTTTAAAGAAATATTTTTTCTAAACATTTTGTGTGTTTTGAAAATATAGAATTGAGCCATCATCGGATCACTCTTGATCAACACCCTTTAATGTTCAAGATGATAAATTTTTTACTTGGTTTTATACTTAAAAAACTAATAGGGACTATACTATGCTTGCTAACTTGGGCTTGAACGGTCTCTTCATGACTTAGGAAAATATTGGGCAAGAGCTAAACAAAGTACAAAAAGGATCGCTCTCTGAGGTTGCTTAAGCGGTCTTGTTCTTCTAGGTCGATTTAAATTTTATTTTCATTCCGGTGACCATTGCCCTCCCACTATTCAAGTAGTCATTCACGAATTTATGTTTGTTGTTTACCAAGATTGTTCTTATTCTGTACCGACAAATAGGGAAAGCCTTTTCCAACCTAGAATCTCTCTTTTGTTAGTTGAATTCATGCCTCTTAAACCTTAGAGATCAAAGACTACTATCTTGCAAATCTCATCTAACCTCATAGCTTGGAAAAGAACAACTTGATTGGTTGAAGACCAAACCCATTGAAAATGTGCATACTGAGGTTTGTCGGTGTGTCATATGAATTCTCGAGGCCTAAATGATCCATTACGGTGGAGAATCCAAGTGCAATTACTCAAAACATCGAAGGGACACTTTGACAGAGAGGCTTATTAAAAGAGTGGAGCGTCTAACCAAGGTATTAGTTGAGGTATAAGACTTTAATACTTGTAAGCTGACATTGGATGTTAGATCACAAATTGTAATTGATCAATTATCATGATGCTATCAAGTTGAAGATCCAAAAGGTTGATTGAAGGGAGGAGATCAAACATCACAACAATATCATTCAAACATCGTATGCACCTTCATGCTTAAGACAAAGGTAATGACCTAGACACCTAAGATGAATCTTTAGTTATTTTAACTTAAGATGATTAAGATAAAAATGGAATTGGAAGCAATCTAAAAATGACTCATAGGTATTTTCAAAGCACAAATTGAGCTATTATCGGACCTCTCTTGAGCAACACCTTTTAGTGCTCAATAGGACAAGTTATTTACGTGATTTTATGCTTTAAAAACCATTAGGAACTAATCTATTCTCGCTCGATTGGTGCTCATAGTCGCTTTAGCGGCCAGTGCTCCTAGTTAGGATTGAAACATAATTTTCATTCCAACAACAAGCGACCTATGACCGTCTTCTCACCAATCGAACAATCATTCGAGAATTTGAGGTTTGTTGTTCACTAAGAATACCCTTATTCCAGACCTATTTATAAGTAAGGAGAGCCTTTTCCACATCTAGGTTAGGACTCTTATGAGATTTCTATTAGAGAAAATACATCTTCTACCTAGAGAGCTTCCACTACTAGCTTTTATCTCTAAGATACAGGGCTACCATTAGAGATTCTACCCAACCTCACAAATTAAAGGTGAAGATCTTGATGGTTTGATAGTCCCATTGGTGTGTGCATATCGGGAATCATTAACGTGCCCAAGATTACTAGAGGCCTAGATGAACCGTGCGGTCGGGACTCCAAATTAAGTTATGCAAGATGTGGAAGGAAGGCCTTTGGCGGAGAAACATCAAGAGAATGAGCATCTAGCTATGGTAGTAGTTGAGGTATAAGACTCGAGTTCTTGTATGTTGACTTTTTGAATAGTGGATTAGGATTTGGTAAACCCGAGTTGTTTCCCATGAAGGCGGATTTTTTGCATCAACAAATCACTTGTGTTATTTCTTGCTTATTAATATACTCTTAAGATTGTTAGCATACACATGCACTGTGTGTTTGTATGAATGATTGTTTGACATCTATTCAACCACAGTTGTGCATTGAGTTTGGGTTTTAGGATTCTCGTGAGATTGTTTGCTTATGTGAATTAATTGAATATTAATCAACATCAATATTCATGGGTTTGAGGGATCGTGGTGATTGAAAGGGTTCTCATTATTAATTACTAAATTTAATTGAAAAGAGGTAATTGTGGTCGAATAGATTTTAATTCGTAATCAATTGAGCTTAAAATTTAAAAACCTATTCACCCCCTCTAGGTGAAGTGTCTATTGCTCCATGTGCATAATCGCAAGGGAAGATGCACACAGGTTTCCCCTCCCGGAACAACAATTGGTATTAGAGCATGGTTGCCCTGAGTTGCATGAACACTCATAGTGCTTATTCATAAAAAATTCTTATTCATATGGATCTCATGGGTCTTACACAGATAGAGAGCATAGGAGGTAAGAAGTGCATCTTAGTAATGGTAGATGATTGCTCTAGTTACACTTGGGTTGCATTTTTTGGAGAAAAGTTTGAGTCTTTTGCTAGCTTTATAAATATTTGCAAGAAAGCTCAAAATGAACGAGGTGAAGCCCTAGGTAAAGTCGTTAGAATTCGAAGAGATCACGGTAGAGAATTTGATAATTTTGACTTTTGTAATTACTGTTACAAACATGGCATCAACCACGAGTGTTCAGCACCCAAGACCCCACAACAAAATGGCACGGTAGATAGAAATAACAAAGTCATTCAAGAAATGGCACATGTCATGATTTATAGTAAAGGGTTTCCTAAGAGACTTGGGCTGAGGCTATGAAAATTGCATATTGCATTGTTAATACAGTCTACCTTAGGCCAAACACATGTCAAACCCCTTATGAAATTTGGAAAGGCAAGAATTCTAATTTGAAATATTTTTAAGTTTTTGGGAGTAAGTGCTACATTTTGAGATATAAAGAGCACTTAGGAAAATTTGACTCCCGAAGGGATGAAGGAATATTTCTTGAATACTCAATTAATAGTAGAGCATTTTAGAGTGTTTAATTTGAGAACATCTACTGTTATGGAATTCATTAATTTTGTCATTGATGCACATGATATTCATTTGTGCATGAGAGAGAGGAGGATGAGGGAACTAGTACTATAATAGGAGATAAAGATGAACTGGAACCATAATGATTCCGAACTTCACTTCAATAGTCTTGTATCCATGCTACCTTGACTTCAAACTCGTCGTTTGTTAACTAAGCGGGACACTCCTAAACTCTTTCTTGTCAAACCCATTTCTCTTTCCCTTATACAACCCTTACTAGGCATGTTTCATTATGTGTTCTTTACAGTGTCTAGGGTGGTTAGGAGTGAATTAAGCCATGGGTTCGGGTTAGACATGCACCTAGTGACATTCTAGGAAACCCGAACAAAGGGGTGAGGACTAGGAGACAACTTGAAGAAGAGTTGGACCAAAATGGCTAGGTCTCTCTATGTTTGAACGTAAGAATGTGAGTGAGGCTCTTAAAGATGACAATTGACTTATTTCAATGCAAGAAGACCTAAACAAATTCACATGAAGTGATGTTTGAGATTTGGTACCTAAGCCTAAAGACACCAATGTAATTGAAAAAAAAATAAATTTTCAAAGATAAATATGATGAAAATGGTGTAGTTGTTAAGAACAAGTCTAGGTTAGTGGCACAAGGGTACACCCAAGTAGAAAGAATTGACTTCGATGATACTTTTGCACTGGTAGTTAGGTTAGAACCTGTGAGATTACTCTTTGCCATAGCTTGTCACATGAAATTCAAGTTGTATCAAATGGATGTAAAAAGAGATCAGCTTGAGGAAACCAGGCCTTTACACGATACAATTTAATCATAAGGTTAAAAATGGAGAGGTATAGCAAATAAGAGTCAGCTAGCTTAGAAAAATGGTAGGGAAAGCTTGGGACTTTTCTATCACTGGTAAAAGACCTAGCCTCGCTTAGGCTTGTTGGGGATCGACTTGGACAACCACAAAAAAAAAAAAAAAAAAAACACAGTTGACATTGCAAAAAACTCAACGAAACACTCCTGAAGGAGTATAGAGGAACATTGTTAAGGTCGGTAACCTTGCAAGTTGAACTTCCAAACCAAGCCTAGAAGTCCCTTGATAAAAAGAGCGAGACTTTAAAGCCCGACTAAAATATACATATATGAAGAACATAGCTTCAAAAGTGTAATGGGAAAGCTCTTGAAAGAAAATGTCAATTGCATTCATATCAAAAGGAGTTGCATTTGCAAAGGTTCTAAAAAGAACAAAAGAAAAAGAAGATAAGATCTCTAGTCAAAACATATCAACCCCCACCTCCTTAGCTAAGGGATCCTAGCCTTCGGTGGAGCTTCCTTCCTCTCTTGCAACTTGCTCAGGGGGATTCTCAACATCATCCAATTTAATTTTGGAAAGGTCCAGATTGGGAAACGATTTTAGGGCTTGGCGATGGAAGTCCTAAAAAACTAGCATCCCAGTAGCTCATCCCTATTTGAGCCACAACATCAGTCTCCGCATCCTTGATTAGCTTCTGAGAAGTCTCTAAGAGATTGGATAGCTGGTCAGACATGCTATTTTCTCTCTCCTTGGCCTTATTAGCCTCCTCCTGTGCTCTCCTCAAAGATTTACCCAACCCATTTTTAGTAGCCTTCTCAATCTCTAAGGAGTTCTTAATATTATCTAGATTAGAACGAATAGACATCAACTCCTCATTAGAGATGAGCTCTTTCTTTGCATCTAGAGTTTCTTTAAGGGCAACTTTAATCTTCTCCTTCACAAGGTTCTACTCCATGTAGGCCAAGCAACTCATCCTCATTGACAATTTGACCATCTAGCAAATGTGCAAAGGGGAGTAGAGTTAACATCACTAAAAAAGAAGAAGAAAATTAGTAAAGGATAGAGCTTACCTTGAAGAAATTATGAGTCAGCATGTTGGAAATCTTGAAAGAACCTAGCTTCATCACCTCTCTAACCTCAAGACCAGAGACAAAGTCATGAAACTTCTTCATACCAAGCTCTGGGTCATTCCACATGCTTTATAAAGGAATACCAATTTTAGTGACAGGAGGAGTAGGAGTCAGAACAGGGAAATCCCTTGAGGACGCATGTGTAAGAAACTTCCCCTCGACAACTTTGTCTTTTCTTAAGGGGACCTTGGGGGAAGATTTTAAATCAAGTGGGCTCATCTCCGTAGAGGTTGAAACAATAGGAGAAATCTTTGAAACAAGAGAGTCTCTAGACCTTAACCTATTTGCAATTGGTAGAGGGTGACTGATGAAATCTTCAGAGGATTGCCTAGCCTTGGCATCACAAGGGCCTTCTTATCAAGTCTTGGCAAGAGATCTAGAACTAGAAAAAAGGTACCAAAGGGTGACACTATCACCAAATTTTGAGAAAAAAATTCTATTCCAAAAATGAAAAGAGGTCGGTTACTTACTCTTAATGGAGACAGCAGTAGTGACGATAGCAAAATGGTCAGGCCCTAGTTTGAACTTGAATAGGTTTGAGTTGGTCACCAAAAGACCTAATTCCCTAACCTTGTGACTTTGGACCACCTTTAACCTATCTTGAAACTCCTTCGAAAGGGTTACATTGTCAACTGCAAGAAAAAGAAAACTATCAATCTCTTGTCTATCAAAAAAGGTGAAAACAGACTAAAAAATATGCTACTAACTAGAAAAAGGGGGCATTGCACCCCAACGACAATGGATTCTAACTACATTTTTCATAAGAGGTTCGCACGGGCTGAATTTCCACCCCAAACTAGATGTAAAGAAGAACCGATCCTTCCATTCTTTTGTACAGTGGGAATCTTAGTCAACAAATTAGTACTACCAAGCCTCTTGGTCGAATAATACCATCAATAGCTTGGGGCAATACCAATTTTTATGTGGAAAAGAGTGTAGGATCTCCCCCACAAAAGGGAACACACCCTCACCATGGACAGAACTCAAAATAACACCAAGGCCACTCAAGATTCTCCAACTATTAAGAGTGAGTTAAGAAGGCAAAATATTCAGGAAATATAAAAAATTGTGTATGTAAGGATGAACAGGGAACCTAAGTCCCACAGTCAAAGAAATTTCATAAAATCAAACCTCGCCCACATGATGGTTGTAGGCTCATTCTTCATTCGAAGGTACCTATAAATGAACAGAATCAAGAATGAAGAATTGGGCACAAATTCATCCAAGGTCTTTCTCTATAATGCTACTGTGCACTATCTTTGTGTAGAACTCAAGGGCAATGGAGGTTTCCCCCAAAGGAGTCTTTTGGAGAACTCAATTTCTACGAGACTTGTTTCTTGAACCAAAGGAAGGACGAGTTTAGATAAAGATTTTTCAGAAGCCATAGAAAAAAGACAATTGTGATTCATGTAAAATGAAGGAAAACAAGGCTGGGACGAAGAATGGAAAATGACTAATTAAGAATCAGTAACAGTTGCAAATAGCGTAATAGATTGGGAATTTAGAAAGAAACCCAAGTTCCTCAAAGAAGATCTTTGTGAGAGAAAGAAAAATTTGTAGTACGCAAATTGAAAAGGGACAATCCAGCTGAAACTTTCAAGGATAACTTCAAAATTTTTAGAGAAAAAGTTAAAATCACAAAAAGGCAGAGGTATCAAGAACTATTATAGTCGAGTGATTCTTGAACTAGAGCTTTGGAGGGATTAAATAGACCAGAGAATGGTAGTTACAAGAAATTGTCTTATTTAAACTGAAAGGATATGCGCATGTAATCAATTTCCAAAGACCGAGGGAGTAACAGACAAAAAGGAAACGGGAAGCATGACCCATGATCTAGCCACGTTGGGTAAAATTGATAGAAGCAATTGATGTGGGGCAAAATTAATTACAGTGATGGGAAGCTCTAAGGACCATCCACCTTTAAAAATATTACTGTTGGTAGATCTTTTAAGCCATAGTAGGTTAGGAAAGCTGGGAGCAAGCCCAATCCCCATAATCAGCTCTCCCCACCTAGTTGGCACGGTAAATAAAGAAGTTGATAACTTTATCTATTATTCAAAAATCAAAGGACCACCAAGACAAGGTGAACAACACATCCGGAAGGCAGAAAATTAAAAGGGGACATTCATCCCTTATCAACCTTATCTGGGATTTAAAAGACTCCCCATGAAGAGGAGTCCTGCAAATATAAAGTCGAAAAGACTCCCCCAAGAACAAGGAGACTTAACCTCCCAAAATAAATGGGGGAATCTAGAAGTCAATCGTCAGCTATTGTTCATTTGAAAAAATATAAAAAAAGCCTAGGGGAAGACCAAAGGTGTGCAACATCAATCATTGCACATACCTTTAGATCTCTTCTATCAAATACTAACTTAAGTATCAGAGAGTCGACCCCAGAAGCTCCCCCTCCAGTCTTTGACTTCCCTTTCATGTCTTCCAGCTTGCAGAATCCTAACTTTGAAGTTCCAGATAGCTAAATCAACACTACGTAAACTTGTTCAAACCATTTGGAAGGGTGACAAGGAGTAAGGAGACCAATTCATCAGCTCACATAATGGTTGGGCAGATTTCTACACCAACAACTATAAACAAAGAAAAACATATATACAAAGTATAACCCTAGGATGTTTGATGCATGAAATTAATGAGAAACTATGTCCATACTCTATCCTCTCCTATTTCTTAGTAGTCATCACCTTACAAGAAACACTCGGGGGCTCAACTTGGTTGAGATGGTAGTTTCTTAAGGTCCTTCATAGTTGCCCATACTTGTTTTTCCTTCCTAAAACTAGGGTTAGGTTAGGGAATGAGTGGAGAACTAACTCTTTTTTCCTCGAATGTTGTGTAGATCAATTTTGACCTATGGGGTAGAAGGAGCTTTGGGCACTCAAGCATGGGGTCCATTTGATGATGATGCATAACTAGGCTTGAACTTACTAGACCTTTTTACAATCTTAGAAAAATTCAGAACTTTGTCAATTAAATCCTTAGATTGGTTAGCTATATGCATGAGCTTTTTATTTAAGACATCCCTATTTTTCTTGCAATGTCTACTATGATGACCATTTCTCCACAAGTATAACAAATATCATGGTTGGTTTGGGTCTCCTTTATAACATCCTTCTTTGAGTGCCTACCATTTTTAGCCATTTTAGGACTTGTTCTTTCTTGTGGAGGTGATTGATTAGCACAAAATATTGTATAATTTTATGTGCTAACCATCCATTAATTAACTGTTTTTATGATGCTATTGATGGGAGTTACATATGTCGAGTTATTAATGATGACATTTTGTATTCGCAGTTAAAAGGTGTTAAATAAGACACCCTGTGGCACTTCAACAAGGATTGAGACAAAAGGGGATGAAAGAATGAGAAGTGGAAAGCTCAAGGGTGCTGAAACAGCAGAAACAGTAGAAACAACAGAAATCGTACCGATACCCAAAGGCTACTGGAGTTCGAGGTACCAGTACGCAGTACCGGTACTGTCTGTCGAATTTTTTCCCAAATTTGCATTTCAAGCTCTGTCTCTTTGCGGGCCATCAGCTCTCCCATGCTCCCTTGTCACGCCTACAATACTATTCATCTCTTTCACACCATGGATTGGATGTTTGGAGCTTGGGTGATAAATGAATAGCGAGAGAGAGAGAGGAAAACGCTGGGTGTGCAGACAAGCTCTGCACACCCCTGTCCAACCCATGCCACCTGCAACCTATGGATGGAAGGGTCATCCCAAGCTACCCCAGACCTCTAGAGGCACGTTTTAGAGGGAAAGGCTCTGGGGAGTTCAACATTATTAGAGAGAAGATAGATATAGAGAGAGAAGGAGCTGGGTAGAAGATAATGAATAGTGTTGTTAGAGAGATAATTTGATTTTTCTGCATTTTCTTCATCACATTGCCTTGCAATCTCTTGTAAGGATATTTAGAACTTCATTGAATATCATTAATGCTATTTTTCTTCATGTTTCTTGTT
>CM042197.1:19731034-19742791 GCA_023539305.1 Ilex asprella | reverse complement strand
AAATCCAAGGGAAACCTCCACTTGGGTATACCATTCCAACTCATTCTCCTCCCTCTCTTATGAGTTCAATGGTTCGGTTTGACCGGGTTGAGAGTGGATGAGTTGGTGAGTCTTTGATATTTCGTAGACCTAGTCACGGATTATGCTTAGATACTCACCAATTTTATCCCTAGCTTCCCGCAAATCAATCGTTCATTCATGCTCTATCGGAGGAGGGTTTGGAGTTGAGATGGTATTCCCATTGGAGTGACCTCTTGGGTTTGCCAACATTTGTTTTCTCATTATATTTTCATTAGTACACACTTCACCTAACAACTTTCAAGAACAAAGATTTTATACTTTCATTTTCACCAAATCACTTTCACATTGGTTTACTTCCTTCCCTGTGGAATCGGCCTTGGAATACCACCAAGTAAAACACGACCCACGAAAGTCTTATTGTGATTGGGGAGCATTTTTGTGCATATACATCTCATATTTACATCATCCCATTTCCCTTCCTCCTTGCCCTTTCTTTTGACACTATCCTAAGGGAGAGAAATCCTTCCCTTCGTCCATACATTGCATAGTCTAAGGGATAGTAATTAGGGGTTAACGGAGGCAAAGTATTCTAACAATCATTTTTGGCGCCGTTGCCGGGGAAGACAAGTGTCAAACCAAGAAGGTGATTTTCGGACAACGAAGGTAAGTCCCATGATCTTCATCATGGGCTGAGGTACGTGGTTTGTGTACATATCTTTGTTTGTGTATAATTTTATTTTTTAAAATCTTTTGTTGTATGTGGGGGCGGAACGAGCAACACAGAATGGTTAGGCAATTCATGGACCCTAATATGAACATTAACCAAGACCCACCCGAGGATGCGGGTGACAATTTTGATGAAGTAGGTGCCAATCCTAATGTCCAGGAGGATTGGGGATTGCAACAACCTAGAAGGCCTAACCCCCGAGTGCATTTTCCCCCACCTAGGAATGAGGGGAACAACATCCCACTTAACCCTCCGATTAGGTCAATGAGGGATTTCCTTCAACCAACCCAATGCACCACACCCTCATGCATTCTTCTCCTGGTCCAAGCTCATCTCTTCATAGTCAAACTAGGGATGTTGAACTTACTTCCCAAATTTCAAGGAATCAAGGGTGAGAACCCTTATTCACATATAAGGGATTTTGAAGAAATAGTTACAACTTTTACCCCTAATCATAATATAGACGAAATAGCTGGGATGAAATTGTTTCCATTCTCCTTGAGTGATAAGGCAAAGACTTGGCTTCAGTCCTTAAGATCATGGACTATAACATATTGGGAAGAAGCAATCTCCGTGTTCTTGAAGAAATTTTTCCTAGTGCACAAAACCACCACCCTTAAGAGCAAATTCAAAATTTTTCGGAGAATCCCAACGAACAATTTTACCAATGCTGGAAAAGGTACAAAGAGTTACTATAGTCCATCCCACATCATGGCTTTGAACCATGGCAATTGGTGAGTTTCTTCTATGAAGGAATTACACGGGGCCATCGACAGTTTATCGACATGATGTGCAAAGGGGAATTCTTGAACAAAGAACCCGATGAGGCGTTGGACTATTTTGATACCTTGTCCAAAAATTCAAAGTCATGGCATATCAATGATCCTACCGATGTGCCAAGATCTTTGCCTCAGGGTAGTGGCCAACATAAAGGGGGAGGGATTTATGATTTAAAAGATCAGGAAGACCTACTTTCACAAATTTCTAAATTGTCTAGGAAAGTAGAGAACCTTGAGGTGAATATGAGATGGGAGGTGTCCCAAGTGTCAAGAACCGATGTGGTTTGTTCTATTTGTGAGAATGTTGAGCACTCTACATCGAAGTGTCCTAGCATTCTGACGCTTAGGGAAGCATACCATGAACAAGTCCGTGCCTTAAATCAACTGAGGCAATCATTCTCTCCATATTCCAACCCTTACAATCCGGGATGGAGTAACCACCCTAATTTTAGTTGGAGAAATGAGAACCACATTCCTCATGGGTCCAATGCATATTCATCTCCCGTGCCACCTAAACAAGGTCAATACCCAAGTTATGAGCAAGCGTCTAGCTCCCAATACCCACGGACAAATCCGCAAGGGTATCAGTCGACACCACCACAGCAGAATTTTTCATAAAATCCTCCTCCACAAGGCTTTTCTAATCAAGGACCATCAAATCCATCCACCTACCAACCTCTCCATAAGAGTAACTTGGAGGATGTACTTTAGAACTTCATTCAAAGTCAAACCACCTTCAACAAGGACATTTCGACCCAACTCACCAAGATCACCAATGCCATTGGGTTGTCTCAACAAAAGAAGGAAAAATTCCCCCCTCAACCCCAAGAGAATCCCAAAGGCCAACATGTGGTTGAAGTGGCCTCACCCACCCAAGAGAATTGTAAACAACTCAAGGTGGTCACCACTCTTCGAAGTGACAAATAATTTGAAAAGACTGTGGTGCCAAAGGTTGCACCCAAAGCCCCATTGCCAATACAAGGAGAAAATGAGGGTAAGGCCAAAGAAAGTGTGGCCGAAAAAGGTGAGGAGAGCGAAAATGGAGATGATGTTGTAATTAAAAAAGAAAATGTGATTGATGAGCACATGTTTATTCCTTCTATGCCTGCACTTTTTCCCATCGTTTGAAGCCACCTGTCAAGGTGACTAATTATACTGACATTTTGGAGATGTTCAATCAGGTGAAGATCAACATTTCTCTCCTTGACGCTATCAAGTAAATACTGTCATGTGCAAACATTTTGAAGGATCTATGCACGGTAAAGAGGAGGTTGAATGTTTGAAAAAAGACATTTTTAACTCAGCAAGTGAGCTCCATTTTTAGGACCAACACTCCTCCAAAATTCAAGGATCTCGGCTGTCCAACAATTGCCATAACCATAGGGAATTGTCGGGTGGAGCAAGCATTTCTTGATTTGGGTGCAAGTGTCAATCTCCTCCCCTACTTGGTGTATCAACAACTTCAACTTGAGGAGTTGAAGCCCACCTCAATTACACTCCAACTGGCGGATCGTAGCATACGCACACCAAGGGGAGTAGTAGAAGATGTTTTAGTTCAAATTGATAACTTTTACTTCTTCGTTGATTTTATTGTCTTAGATACACATCCCGTGGTTAATCCAAGTTCTCAAATCCCTGTTATTCTTGGTCGTCCCTTCCGTGCTACATCTAATGCCGTGATTGATTACCGGAATAGTTAGATGAAATTGACATTTGGGAACATGACTATGAAACAAAATGTGTCCAATTTGGCAAAACAACCGAGAGACGACGAGGAGGTGAATGAGGTAAATCGAATTGACATCTTGGTCGAGGAACAAATGGAGTTGGAAAGAATGTCGAAATTAAAGGAGGAACAAATTGTTGACCTTGAGGAATTGGAAAAGCAAGAGGAGAGTGAAGACTTGAAGGGGATTGGAAGTTGGATTCCCACCTTTGAAGAGTTAACCAAGCATGAAAGAAAAAAAATTTCGTCAGATGAACAAAAGTCAAAACTAGAATTAAAGCCGTTAACCTCCCACTTGATATATGCCTATCTTGGCGAAGGAGAGACGTTTCCAGTAGTCATAAGCTCAACCTTGAAGGAGGAACAAGAAGAAAAACTCTTGTAGTTGTTGAGGAGGCGCAAAGGAGCAATTGGGTGGACTATCGTGGACATAAAGGGGATAAGCCCTATCATTTGCACCCATCGTATCTACCTTGAGAAGGATGCCAAACCCTCCCGACAACCTCAAAGAAGATTAAATTCCAGCATGAAGGAGGTGCTGAAGGAGGATGTTTTAAAACTACTTGACGTGGGCATCATCTTTCTAATCGTTGAAGCAAATGGCTAAGTCCTACACAAGTAGTACCAAAGAAATCTGGAGTCACGGTAGTGGAGAATGAGGAAAATGAACTCATACCTACAAGAATCATAACTGGATGGAGAGTTTGCATGGACTACCGAAAACTCAATGCTTGTACAAGGAAAGATCACTTCCCAATGCCATTTTTGGATCAAGTTTTAGAAAGGGTAGCAGAGCACCTATTCTATTGTTTCTTAGATGGGTACTCTGGCTACAATCAGATTGAGATAGTATTGGAAGACCAAGAGAAAACAACGTTCACCTGCCCATATGGTGCCTTCGCCTATCGCCGTATGTCATTCGGACTACGCAATGCCCCAGGGACTTATCAACGGTGCATGATGGAGATCTTTAGCGATATGGTAGAAAAGATTGTGGAGGTGTTTATGGATGATTTTTTCGTATTTGGTAATTCCTTCGACGGATTCTTGGAGAACTTAGAGAGAGTATTGGAGAGATGTGAAGAAAAGGATCTTGTATTGAATTGAGAAAAGTATCACTTTATGGTGACGGAAGGAATCGTGTTGGGGCACATAGTGTCGGCGAGGGGCATTGAAGTTGACAAATCCAAGGTGGAGACCATCTCCAACCTTCTCACGCCGACAGCCATCAAGGGAATCCGGTCATTTTTGGGTCATGCAGGTTTTTATCGTCAATTTATTAAAAATTTCAATGTATTGGCCCGACCCCTGACCCAATTACTGTCTAAAGAAGTCCCCTTTGAGTGGTCGAATGATTGTGAGACATCTTTTCAAAAATTAAAAAGTATGCTTGTCACGCCTCCTATCATGCGACCACCTAATTGGGATCTCCCTTTCGAGCTCATGTGCGACGCGAGTGATTACACGGTTGGCGCAGTGCTGGATCAAAGGGAGGAAAATCGGCCGTATGTCATTCACTACCTAGCAAGACACTTAACGAGACTCAAATGAATTACACCACCATGGAAAAAGAATTGTTAACCATAGTGTTTGTTTTAGATAAGTTCCGTTCTATTGTTGTTTTCACTGACCATTCTGCCTTGAAGTATTTGTTAGCTAAGTAGGATGCGAAACCAAGGCTCATTTGGTGGATGCTCCTTTTGCAAGAACTTGATTTGACAATTGAAGACAAGAAAGGAGTAGAGAATGTTGTGGCGGATCACTTATCCCGACTGGTGGTTCAAGAGACTAATGAGCATATTCCCATTCCTGAATTCTTTCCTGTGGAACTTTTACTCTCAATTCATTCAATTTTTCTTGGTATGCTGACATATATAATTACATTACAACAGGAAAAATACCACCACATTGGAGCCCGGAAGATAAAAGATTATTCATGACAGAAGTGAAGTATTTTTACTTCGAAAATCCATATTTATTCAAATATTGCCCAGACCAAGTTTAAGGAGATGCGTGCCCGAAAATGAACAACGAAACATCCTTGCATTCTGCCACTCTCAAGCTTGTGGCGGGCATTTCTCGGCAAAAAAAATTTTAACAAAAATTCTTCAGTCAGGTTTCTATTGGCCCTCTCTGTTTAAAGACTGTGTTTCATATTGTAAGGCATGTGACAGATGCCAACGATTGGGTAGCGTGACCTGTCGAAATATGATGCCCCTTTCCTCCGTCCTTGTCATAGAAACATTTGACTATTGGAGCATCAATTTCATGGGTCCATTCCCCATGTCTTTTGGTTACCTGTACATTCTTATGGTAGTGGACTACGTGTCCAAGTGGGTAGAGGCTATCCCAACCAAGACTAATGACCATCGGGTCGTAGTCAAGTTCCTCAAAGAGAACATTTTCACGAGGTTTGAGATGCCTCTTGCAATGATCAGTGATGGTGGATCCCATTTCTGTAATTAGCCATTTGCATCATTTATGTTTAAATATGGTGTTACACACAAAGTATCCACTGCATACCACCCACAAACCAATGGCCAAGATGAATTAGTTAATAGGGAGATTAAGAATATCTTGAAAAAAACAGTTAACCCAAATAGGAAGGATTGGTCAGTCAGATTGACCGATGCCTTATGAGCGTACCGTACTGCCTATAAGACTGTTTTAGGCATGTCTCCCTACCAATTAGTTTATGGAAAAACTTGTCATTTGCCGGTTGAAATGGAGCACAAGGCCTACTGGGCCATAAAAACCTTGAATTTTAACTTGAGAATGGCTGGTGAGCAGAGAAAGTTGGAACTCAATGAATTGGATGAGATCCAAAGAGATGCATATGAGAGTTCCAAAATTTCAAAGGAACAGGCTAAAGTTTTTCATGATAATTCCATCACAAGGAAATCATTTGAGCCTGGGCAAAAAGTACTCTTGTATAATTCTCGTCTCTCCATTTTTCAAGGAAAATTAAGATCCCGTTGGGATGACCCCTATCTTGTCAAGGTGGCCTACCCCAACGGAGCAGTGAAAATCATAAACCTTAAAGATGGCCAGATATTCAAGGTCAATGGCCAAAGACTCAAGCCATTCTTTAAGGGCTTTGAAGAACAGAGGGAGGAGAAAAATTTAATTGAACCGGTGTATCCGGAGGTTGCGGAGGATTAGCTAGTGTTTATCTTTTCTAGTGTACAGTTCCTTTTATTTACTTATGTCAATTTCATTTTTTATGTCACTCACTTTAATTGGTTTTATAGATTGGTTTCTCTTAGATCTAGATCTTGATGTTTTGTCAAAAGCTCAATTGCGAGGTATTCTCTTACCTTACTCATCTTTTTACTATCTTTCATTGCATTCTATATCTTTTTGTTGCATTGAGGACAATGCATCATTCTAGTTGGGGGGCGAGGTGCACTATTTGCATGATACACCAAGGTTGTTGGAAAATTTTGATTTTTGATTGTATTATTGAAAAATATGTGAAATTTTTAAAATTTTTGAAAATTTTTGATAAAAATATCTAAAAGTTGATATATATTCCTTCATGAAAAGGTTGTGTTGGAGGACATGTTGATCTTTGTTGTAAACTTTGTACACATGAGCATTCTATGGAAGTTGATCCTATGCATGAGTATCACATATGTATTTATTTTCAAACTCATCTGTAAGTGACTCTTGAATGTGTAATTTCGTTGGTTTACAGATTGGATTCATGTTTTAAGCTTGGCATTAGTAACGGAGATGAGTTTGGATCCATGAGAGCTTTAGGGCCAAATCCTTTTTGGAGGGATATTACAATTACTTAAAGAACTGTTTTTCAACGTCAAATTTGTTCAATAGTCTCATTATGCTTGTTTTGCTTCGGTGCATTTGGATAGTGGACTGATTTATCGTGATCATATAATGCCACCCCACGCGGACCTAGAAGTGATCTTAGGCCATCTTTGAATATGTCGAGCCTTTGCCTTTCTTTTGTGCGAATTTTATCCCTAGGGTTGTGATTGAGCCTTAATTGAATTCGTTTCTATGCCATAAATTCCTAAAGCGGATATAAGAGATTGCAAAAGAAGGAACTATGGTGTGAAACTGTAAGCAAAAGGGATGAATGAGGTTGAAACTCAATGAGTCGAACATATAAGAATGAAAAATACAAGAAAAGGAGAAAAATGGGTGAAAGAGAAAAAGAAAAGGGAAATTTCAAGCAAAAGAAAGAAAAGAGACAAAGGGGGTGGTGATGATACGAGAATCAAAATCCCATGAAAAGGGAAGTGTTTTTCTAAAATAAAGGTCTCTCACTCGGAACAACCCTCTTTGTTACCCTATTTCCGTCATTTCTTTTACCTAGAAATCACCCCAAGGCCCTGTTATAACCGTTAAATTCCTAAGTGATCTAGAGACGCATGGGAGGTGCATAAGTTCAAAGAAAATGATGAGTTATATTTACTATCTAATGCATGAGCATTCTATTCATGAGACTATACCAAAGCCGCTTCACTTTCATATATGTACTTCATTTTTGGGATTACATGTGAGCATTTCGTTTGAACACAAGATTCTATGTCACATGTACACACATGGAGTGCATACTGGGATAACTTGAGTGTTTTTATTAATTAAGAGTATCCCTTGGTGAGTTTTGCATTGAAGTTGAGTTTGCCTAGCTATTTGAATCTGAATCCTATTGTGTAAATACTCAAATTATGTGCTTAATTCACACACAGACAAGTTGAAAATCAATTTGTACATGCATACTTTAGACTAATGTTGGAGACTATGGTTTTGCTCATGTATGGTTAGTTCAGTCATTTGAGAAATGTGTTTAAAAAAAAACTCATGCTTCCGGAATGGAGGAATATGACTCAAGTTTTTTATATTTGACATGACTTAAGAATGCCCTGATTATGAAATTTATGATGTGTATTTTGGGTGTTCCTTTTGATAAGTTGATAAAAGAAATTCATTCCATGTAGGTTGATTGTATCAAAGGTTTAAATCACTTTGCAATTTCAACATTAATTTGGGCATGATGGTTCGAATTATGGTTTTTAAGAGGAGTACATTTTTGGGAAGGAGTAGTGGTCATTAGGAGTGTGGCAAAAGTGTCTAGGGAGGTCCTTAGTTGAAATGGTGTGGTGAGAAGAGCTCCGCAGAATTTTTGTAGCCAAAACAACAAAAACTGTACTGGTACTGTCTACTGAATCGAGAAAAAAAAATTAGGGCTTTTTATTTTAATTCTATCGATGAACTTTCATTTCCCACCAAAAATTCCAGCCCTAACTCTCCCTCTCCCTCACTCAAAATACCCAAGGCCCATTTCCCTTCCTCCCTCTTTAAACCCTAGACCCTCTCCCTTCTTCAAGCCGATTTCTAGTGTCCTCCTCGCCTGAAACCCTTGTTGCGAATCCTTCAAATCCCCCAAATCCCTCAAGTCTCCTCAAGTCCCTTCACATGGCTCGTTGATTTGGAGTGGTACTTGAACCAATAGACTCAATCGAGGGTCGATTGTGGTTCATTTTTGCTTTTCTCTCAACATGGGCACTGTTGCATTCCATGGCCCGTACCAAAAGAGCGAGGTCCAAGTCTCCCGCAAGAGGAGCTGTGAAGGGCCAAGCTCAGATCCTGAGGAGCAAAGAAAAAAAACAAGGACGACGACACGACTCCAGTTGATTGGGGATAAAGGCGTTACATGTGAGCGACATCTTGATTTCATTTTGCTCACCCCACGACATAAGGTTGTAAAAATCATTGAAAGACATGGGATGTAATTTTGGTTTGGACCTGTTGAGGGGTATAATCTATCTCTGTGCAGAGAGTTCTACCAGACGCTCAGGGTGGTGACAATGCAACATGGGGAGACACTGAGAGCAAATGTGCGGGGCAAGATGATCGAGGTTACCCCGGATGTCATTGCCACCCTCCTAGGGGATTATCAGAGACCACCACCCTTCCTGCCTGTCTATCCTCACAATGTGGATAAACCGAAGACCTAGGCTAAGTTTGTTGCTTTGATGTATGAAGACCCCTTTAAAATTCAGGGGAACTGTGCACAGTGGGGAATTAAAGCATGTGTATGGGCTTCTGAACAAACTTCTCCATTATAATCTTCTTCTGAGAGCTGCAAAAAAGAAGCCAAATATGAAAAAGTTAGCCCTTCTTGATGCTGTTGTGTTGGGGAAAACGATTGACTTTGCCTTGATTATCTGGGAAGTGATGAAGGACTTTGCTGCAACTGTGAAGCCAATGACCAACTTTCCATACGGGAGTCTGGTAACCCGGATGTGCAAGCACTTTAAAGTGAAGGGTTACGTTTTTGACAAGATTACCCCCTGAGACCGGAGCTATTAGCAAAGCCAGTAGTAAAAAGAGGAAATCAATGAGTTGAGCAGAGCGAGCTCAAATAGAGGCTGACCTTGATGACCTGCTGCCAACTGCTCCCACTAGGCCATTCACATTTGTGCCAACACGTTCAACGGACCAGCGTCTTGATGCATTGGAGGGATCAATGCAGGGGATGATGGCCATGATGAAAGAGCTTTTCATGCATACCTTCCCTGGAAGGCCCATCCCTAGTGGACCCCCTACTTCTGTTGGTGCCACTTTTACTTCTGGTCCTTCTACTTCGAGAGCTGTTGAGGAAGATGAGGAGGACAACGATGAGGATGATGATGATGATGAGGAGGATGATGAGGATGATGATGGTGATGAAGAATAGGATTGTGTGATTGGATTGTTTTTTGTATTTTCTTTTTGTTTCTTTTTTGGATTGGGAAGGATGTTGTTAGAAAGGAGTTGTAGGCTATTTTGTTTGTTTTTGATGTCCTACTCTATGTACTCCAACTTCATGACTTATTAATGGAAAACCATGGTTTGATAAATTGTGTTCATGTTTATGTTGTAAATTGCATTATGATTTTTTCTTTTAAATTGTTTGGATGAATGGATTGAGTATGCATGATGATGTGTTATCTCATACTACAAATAACTTGTTGCTAAGGGACTAACCATCCGTTAATTAACTGTTTTTATGATGATATTGATGAGAGTTACATATGTAGAGTTATTAATGATGACATTTTGTATTCGCAGTTAAAAGGTGTTAAATAAGACTCCCTATGACACTTCAACAAGGATTGAGACAAAAGGAGATGAAAGAATGAGAAGTGGAAAGCTCAAGGGTGCTGAAACAACTGAAACATATGCAAAGGCTACTGTAGTTCGAGGTACCGGTACTATCTGTCAAAATTTTTCCCAAATCTTTGCATTTCAAGCTTTGTCGCTTTGCGGACCCCACCATCAGCTCTCCCCTGCTCCCCTGACATGCCCACAATTCTATTCATCTCTTTCACACCATGGATTGGATGTAGGGGTGTCAAATGTGTCAGGTTAAACGGTTACGTGTCGGTTAAACGGGTGATGAGTGAAAAATATGTAAACTCGTACACGACACGTTTAATAAATGGGTAAAAAATTATAACACGAACACGAACCGTTTAATAAACGGGTAACATGACACGACTCATTTAACACGTCTAATTTTAAACGAGTTAGATTGGTTTGGGTTGGGCCGGATTGGGTTAACACGATAAACCACTCGTTTGACCCATTTACATGTTTCGCACCCATTTACTTGTTTACCAACCATTTGACTCATTTAACATGGTTAACCACCCATTTAACCATTTACCTGTTTATTAAAAAATATAATATAACTTTATAAACTAACACAAATAAATGTGATATTTAGAGATGTCATACCACACTATATTATAAAGTACAAACTACAATCCAAAATCAAAATTCAACCAACAATCATATTACAAATCATAAATACAATCCGAAATAACAATCATATTACAAACCACAATCTCAAACAACTACAAATTCCATGATTCACAAAATCCCGTGAAAATATCTAATTTCCATCTCCACGACAACGAGCAGGTTGAACAACCAAATTCCCATGCCCTGCACAAATTAAAATGAAATATTATATAACAATAATAATTAAATAAACTCATAACTAAATAAGTAGCAAAACTTGGCATTACCCCTTCTTTAGTCTTGATCAATGATAGATATAGAATTTAGAACATTTGATAACATCCATTCAAAAGCCAAGAACCCAAATTCTCACTGGATTAGAGTCAAACCTATCAGCAATCAATATTAGAACAAGAACCCAATTGAAACCTAACACAAACAAGAAGCTGGAACACGCTTAGTCAAGTTATAAACAACAAAGGCAGAAGCTTTTCCTAAACTAAAAACCAAAAAAGAAATGACTCACTCTGACCCACCAGTCTTATTTGTAAAAATGATTTAATCGTAGACTTAAGTGGACAAACTTAAGTGATTTAATCGTAGACTTAAGTGGACAAACTTAAGTAAAAATGATTTAATCCCCATCCAACAAACCCTCTCTCATCCACCAGTGGACAAACCCAACACTAATATTTAATATTACATATTGTTTTAACACAGGCAGAAGCTTTTCTTTAATATTGCATATT
>CM042197.1:19710252-19726795 GCA_023539305.1 Ilex asprella | reverse complement strand
GGTCAATGTGTAACTCAAGGAAATCACGTTTTGATACCAATTGTTGTTCCAAGAGGGGAGAGAAACTATGTGAATTTTTCCTCATGATTATACGTGTAAAGTGTCCGACATTACCTAGAGCGGGGTGAATAAGTTTTCAATTTTAACTCAATTGATTGCCAATTAAAATCTAATTCGACCACAATTACCTCTTCGCACTCTAATTGAACAATAAATATTGAGAACCCCTTTATTCACCACAACCCAAATAATCCATGACAATTGGTGTTAATTACTTTTCAATTAATTCATTCAAACAATTAATCTCACGACAATCCCCAAACTCAAAATGCAACTACGGATGAAAAGATGTCCATCAATCATTCATACAAACACATCATACACGTGTGTGCAAACAATCACAAGTATATAAGCATAAGAATTAAATAACACTAGTGATTTATTGACTTAGAAAATCCTCATTAGGAAAAACCACAAAGAACCACTCAGGGTTAATCAAAACCTAATTTACTACTCACAAACTCAACATACAAGTACTCGAGTCTTATACCTCAACAAATACTATGGCTAGATGGTCTTTTCCTTCGTATTTCTCTTTGTCAAAAGTTCCTCTTCGACGTCTTGTATAGCTTAGACTCCCCACCATTGTTCGTCTAGGCTTCAAGCAATCATAGGCACGCCAACGATTCCTAGTATGCACACATCAATGGGTTTGTCAAACCACCAAGATTTTCAACTCCAATTTGTGAAGTTGGGTAGAATCTCTAGTGGTGGCCTTGGATCTTAGAGATAGGTTAGTGGAGAAAGCTTTCAAGGTAGAAAATAGTTTTTCTCTCTTAGAGATCTCACAACGGCTTAACCTAGCTACGAGAAAGGCTCTCCCTATTTATAAATCCGGAATAAGGATAGTCTTGCTCAACAAGAAAACTTAGATTCGTAGACAACTACTCGATCAATGGGCGGGAAGTCATAGGGAAGATATCACTGGAATGAAAACAAGGTTCCAATCTTGACTGGAGGTGTAGACCGCATGAGCAACCACAATACCGCTCGAGCGAGGTCCAGGGACCACTCGAGCGAGGTCATAGAGCGAGCCCTATTCCCCCTCCATGGTCTTTTCCCATTCTCTTCCCTAAGTCATGAAGAGACTACTATAACGAAACCTAACAAGCATAGGTTAGTTCTTACTGGTTTTTTAAGCTTAAAATCAAGAAAAAAACTTGTCCTCTTGAGTACTAGGGGGTGTTGCTCAAGAGAGGTCTGTTAATGTGTCAAATTATGTCTTTAAAATACCACATGGTTTACAAAACTTTTTTCATTTCAAAATACCTAGAAGTCATACACAAATTACTCCCACTTCCATTTAATCCTAATCATCCTAAGTTAAAATAACTAAGGGTTTATCTTAGGTGTCTGGGTTATTACCTTGATCTCATCCCTTCAATGATGCTTTCAGATATTCAACTTCATGGTATCATGATCATTGGAAATGTTGAGATTTACAATGGGCTCCACAAAATTAGCCAATTATAAAATGTGATCTAAGACACATTTTAACTTGATTTAAAGATGGAATCATTATAAAGCAAACCAAAGTATGAATTATTTTTAGCCTTTTCTTTTCAAATGTATTTATATTTTTCAATTAACATATAAAAAGAAAAATATTAATAAGAATACAATAAATAAAGGAAAAATAAAGCAATTATAATAAATCCTAAAAAGACTGTCAAAATTGACATCAAAATCTTTTTGGATTTTTCAATTTATTTAGTTTTGATTTTTCATTTTCTTTTTTTTTTTTGGGTTTGCATTCGAGAAAACAAATCAAAAAATAAAAATATATACAATGTATGTCCCTAGGGTGTTTGATGCAATGCATGTAAGATACACTCAAGTTCATATTTCTCACCTCACCTACTTTGTTGGAAGCACTTAGGACATCAAACTTGGTTGTGATAGTGAGCCTATAAAACTCCTCCCCAGTTTCCCATACTTGTTTTCCCGTCCAAAGACTCGGGTTTGTCAGGGAATAGGTGGATGACTTATTCTCTTCTATCCGGAAGTGTGTAGATCAATCTTGATCTTTGGAGTAGAATGAGCTTTTTGCACTCTAGCATATGGTTCGTTAGATGGTGATACATTTGTATGCATGGACTGGCTTGACCTTTTCATGATGCATCTGTATGTTTGGAATCACAAGACATTTCCCAAAGTTTAGAAAAATTTATTACTTGATAATTTAAAACTGCCCTAGAAAAATATTCACTTAATTTTTAAAATTTAAAATAAATATTTAATTTTGTCCTTGAGTCCTACTTTTCATACCCCTAATTTCCTAATTCGCATTTAATCCACCTTACAGGATCCGCACTCCAGCTTCCTCTCACCTCACTAGTCAAGTTCTTAACCTATTTAAACATCTCAATCAACATTAAAACACCCACACACACTCTAACGATCTCCTAACCACAGTCCGACTATCTGATATTTGAACCCCTAATTGCACACAACCAGATTCTGAATCAATTTATAGCTCCTAGATACTAAGGTATTACACTTTCAGTCTAATCCTCACTAATAGAGCCTTCCACTTATATGTCATCCACCTCTATGGTAGGACTTGACTCAACTTCAATACTTGAAGTTTCTCTAGGGGGGAGGCAGGTGAACCAACGAAGGCTGTGAAGTTCTCTTCATCACTTTGAGAAGAGAAGTCATCATTCAATGTGAACTCACTTTCACTCTCACTCACCTTAGCCTTCAAGGATCTACTCCTTTCTTTGGGTATGTCTTTTTTCTTTGTACTTGGATATTCCGCAACTACATATCCAAAACCATGACCTTCATAGCATTGAAGACCTTGTCCTTTCTTCTTAACCACTTGTCAAGAAGATTTTCCCATCTTGTCAATATGATTTTTCCCCTCTTTCTCTTCCCTTTTTAGGATTTTTGGGTCTACTTGAATTTCCTTTCGACCTTGAGGAGTCATCACCATTAGCCTTAATGTATCTTTTGAATTTCAATGCAAGATAGGTTATTTCCTTTTCTCCTTAATGGGATGACTCAGATTTACCTCCTCTTCATTCGTTGGGCTCATAGCAACAACCTTCACTTTCTTGGGTGGAAGAAGGTTCATTTCAAAATTCAATATCTATCCAACTAGGTTTTCACCCAACACCGAAGCCATATTGGCACTTGTCTCTAACAAGGTCGCTTTAGAATGAAATCTCTCTAGCAGAGATATCAAGATTTTTCACTTGATGGCGGCATCGTTGATTTTGATACCTAATGCAAAGGAAGAATTCACAATATTGGACTACTTAGCATAAAAATTGCTAAATGTTTCTTCCTATTGCATCCTCAAAGTCTCGAATTAAGAAGTGTACCTTTGGAGATAAGAAATCTTGACCATTGTAGTTCACTCATAAGATACCAAAAGAATGTCACATGCCTCCTTGGAGGTTTCACAATTAGCTATCCTTCGGAACTCATTTAGCATCACAACATTGAATATCACATTCAAGCCTTTAGAGTTCCACCCCCACTTGTTCGATCTCATCTTTCATCTAGGTCTTCAGGGTTTTCACTTCAACCAATGCTTCACCACTTTCGACCAATGAGATGGCGATGGGAGGGCTCTAACCCTCTTGCACACATACCCAAACTCTTTTGTCTATTGATTTTAGAAACGCTCTCATGCATGCTTTTGAATATGCAAAGTTTGAACCTTCAAAGAGAGGTCGTGCAATTGAACCTCTTTTTTTTTTAAACTAGCTAGTAGTAACAATGGATCTCTAGAAGGCAAGCAAACTAGGCATGTAAGCAATTACAAAATATGCCAACAAGTGTTTTGTGCAACACAAGGTAGCCCACTCTAATATCAACTCTTGTTCTGGGAAGGGGAGATATGTGTGGATCTTCCCTCATGATTATACAAGAGGATTTCATGGCATTACATACAAGGGGGATGGATAGGTTCTTAAACTTTAAGTTTGTACAACTACCAATTCAAACATATTACTACCACAATTACCTTTTCTCAAAAAGATTAATCAATTAATAGTGAGAACCACCTTTTAACCACAAAGACCCCATGATGAGTGTCATTAATTTGTCAATTAAACAATCAAACACTCAATCACTCATGGGGAACCCAATGACCCAAACCCTTAGCATGCAATTGTGGATGATATACATATTCAATTAATCACTCAATCAAACACATAGTGCATGTGTTTGCTCAAATTACAAGTGCGTATGAAAACACAATAAATGACACAAGTAGTTTGTTGACGCGGAAAACCTCCTTAGGAAAAATCGTAGGGAACCATTCTAGGGTTTACCAAAGTCTAGTCCACTATCCCAAAATTAGCTTATAAGTACTCGAGACTTATACTTCAATCAATATCATAGTTAGATGCTCCCTTGCTTCGGTAAGCTTCTCCGCCAAAATGCCTCTTCAATGCCTTGGGTAGCTTTACTTGGATTCTCCACTATAATGGATCCTCTAGGCCTCAAGCATTCACAGGACGCACCCACAAACCTCAACATGCACACTCAAATGGGTTTGGTCTTCAACTAATCAAGATATTCTTTTCTAAGTTATGAGGTTCGATGAGAATTACTAGATGGTAGCCTTGGGTTTAGGGATCTAGGGTTGTGGTAGAATCTCTTAAGGTAGAAGATAAGTTTTCTCTCTCAAAATACTCACAAGAGGCTTAATCTAGATTTAGGAAAGACTTTCTCTATTTATAAGTTTAGAATAAGGGCAATCCTGGTCAACAAAAAAAAAATACGCCAATGACCGCTCGAAAAATGGCAGAGCGATTATAGGGCTAGTCACTAGATTAAAAGTGAATTCCAAACAAACCTAGGAGAGCAGTATTACATGAGCAACCTCTGAGGGAAACCCCTACTATCCTTCATTTAGCCTTTGCTTAATATTTTCATAAGCAATGAAAAGACCGCTCTAATGAAGGCTAGCGAGCATAGGGCGGTCCCTACTGGTTTTTAAGCCTAAAACCAAGCAAAAAACTTGTCCTCTTGAAAACTATATGGTGTTTCTCAAGAAGGATCCAATGATGGCTTATTCCTATGTTTTCAAAACACACAAAATGTTTAGAAAAAAATTATTTTGGAGAACGCCTAGGATGTATTCTCAGATCTAATGCCAATTCTATTTTACCACTAATCCTCCTAAGTCTATTAAACCAAGGGATCATCTTAGGTCTCTAGGTCATTATTATGTCCGAAGCAAGAAGGTGCATACAAAGTGCTTTTGATGTAGCTTTTGACGCATAATATTCTCCCTCTAAGTAATTCTTTGAAATCTTCATTGTTATTGTAAAACTCCGGTAAATTTGAACTTTTATGAAAAGGGACAAAATGATAATTTGTCACTACAGTACGGGTTGCAAACCTAAATTTTTCTAAGGTAATAGGTACCACGACTCACTACTAACCCATTCCTTCTTGGCATCTCTAAGCACACTACCATCTGCTGCTAAACCTTCCCAACCAGGTAATACATAAATGAAGCACATGTCTGGTGAGCATACTCCTGAGACATTAGTGGCAATATCTCTTGTCCAGGATCGATTCCTAGGTTTGTCCTCAGTTGGCACATGAAAATTTATATATGTCCCATCTAAGGCTCCAACACAAACCTAAAAATTCAAATATCAAGTACAAAACATATTTATATATAGGTTGAGATGCGTGAACATACAATTAATTTAGATGAAGTTAGATACCTTGAACCACTTCCATTTCTTATCTGTGGAATATTCTAGTCCTGTATTAGGAGTCTTAAGCAAATGGCCTTGTAATCTTTTTACAACATTCAATACATTCTGAAAGTGCCTACTAATAGTCTCACTAGACCTCTGAAATTGTTATTTTATCACTCAATTTTTTACGTGATGTGCAAGGATATGCAAGAAATAGCCACTTGGTCATCAATCTCCATGTTTTTGGTGTTTTTTTAGCTTTCCTATTGTCTCAAGCATAGAACATAACTTAATGAATGCTCGTCTATTCATTCTAAATTGTGAAACACATACATCATCACTCGCATAAGCATAGTCATAGACAATAGTCCTCCTTGCAAAGAAGTCATTGTGACACCTTTAATCTTTTAATGATTTTTTTCTCATATAGTAAAGGATGATAGTAGACATCATATGGAAAAAAAATAATTGCCTAAATGTATGATTTTGGTCCACACAACGCAAATAATGCAATCAATTTCTTCTTCCTTATCATTTTCCTTCTTACTAGACTTAAACAAGTCATAGTTGTCACAAAAATTACAAAAAAAAAATCAGCATCTGAGACGTCACTAACACAACAAACAAATTAGATTTGCTAGCTAGAGGTTATGTAATGTGGTAAATAGATACAACGAAAAAAATAGAGGAACAAGGGGTTTTCCTTCTTGCCAGCGTACACATGTAATACACATAATATTACAAGATAATGCCAGATAGAAGATGTTTCATGACATATGTAATAGATACAATATCGTTTCTTTTAAAAGTGTAAGGGCAACCATGACTACCAAGTCATAAAAAAGAAACAACTGATGGGAACTTTCAGAATTTTAATAATTCTTTTAATGCTTCCAAACATGAAGTTCAAGATGCTATGGGCAAGTCATTAAATTGGATTAGCACTGAGTCATTCCTACAATTTTTCATCTTTCCTATAAAAAAAATTTATATGGCTCACTTGTTGCTTTTCTTTTGTTTATAATTGGATTGCTGGCTTCCTGTCTTTTTCTTTTATTTTGTTTATTATTACTGAATACTACCAAAAAAATCATGTTCAATGAATAATTGGCCACTTATTTTAGTGAAACTCAAGGGCTTTTAGTATATTCCTTGTTGTGTGTGTGTGCATGCATACAAGTACAAAAACTCTCAAGAATATACTGTTGGAGGTAAGTGGATCAGCAATGCATGCCTTGTATCAATGATTGAGATAAGAAAATAGATTATTTACTTGTCCTCTGTGATTTACAACATGAATAAAAAAAATGATCCAGAAAATATCCTCTATAAAACTATCCTTTCTCATTTAGGATTATCATCGAACAGGTTTCAGACATAATCCCATTCAACTGATTTAACTTGTTCTACTGATAAATTTCCAATCCAAATCAACTGCATAAGAATGAGGACTAATTCAACTAAATATGCAAAACAATTACTCATCGATCAAAACAATAGGAAAACATTAAAATTCCATCAAAACACCAAAAACATTGCCCAAATCCTAACATAACTCATATCATACTTTGCACTAACAAAAGTGAGCCACAAACATGCAATTTTTGACTAACTTAACTAAGCAATTACCAGAGATTGGTGGCCAAAATCGGTTCTGGTCTAGTCTATGATGGTCTTTGTCTTCAATTCAACGCTATCCTTCAAAAATTGGTTAGAAATAGGTAGAGAGTAGCCAAGAGGGGATGAGGGGAGGGGTGCAATGCCATGGGTCTCAGTGGAGAAGAGTCGAGTCCAACAGAGGAGTGGAGGAGGAAAGAGAGATTTGGTGAGGAGAGCGACTAGCTGATAAGGGAAAACGAAACAATGGGGGATGGAGAAGAGTCGAGTTTTTTTTTGTGTTATGAATTTGGGTTCATTATCGAGTGCTTTGGAATGGGTAATACCATGTCTCATTTGGTAATGGGTAATCCCATTTTTTGTGGGATTAACTATTTCTTAGGAATGGAATGAATTTTTATTATTACATACCAAACATTGGAATGAGCATTACTAAGTAATGGTCATTCCATTCCCATACTTCATTAACACCAACCAAAGATTGCAAGATGTCCCATTTATATTGTTGCTTAGACCATGTTTTAAAATTTAAAGAATAAACAATGAATGTCATCGATCAATAAAGTGAATCAGCCAATGTGTTATGCCACGTGACAAACATTCAAATGACGCAATATGGAGCAAGCGAGTCAACATAAATTTTTAAATTGAAAGGGAAGTAGTTACATTTTGAAGAGAATGGTCAGTTATTCCAGAACTTAAAAGACAACAGCTATCAATAAAAGGATCAAGACTGATTGACTAAATTTTTGGAGTTAGAGGGCAGCAATTGAACAAGAGAAGATGATAGAATGGAAACTGGTCCAACAAGTGTAACTATTAATAAAAAGTGCCTATAAAAGGCTCATCAATTACAAGGAGAAGATACGATCAAACCCATCAAAAATCCACAACCCTGACATTTTAAGAGCAGTACTTATTTTAGTTTAGAATAAGAGTTAGTGGTGTAGGTAAGATTGATTCATCAATCTCTTGTAGCCGGAATTACAGTTCAGATTAATAAAATAATTTTTTTTTGGTAATCCCTGTGCTCCTTTTCTTAGTTTGAGTATGCCTATTGAATTTATCATAGGAAGTCCTGAAGCAAGATATTTGAACCCCATTCAAGCAATCGCTTGGGAAAACTCTGTTGAAGGAATCAAACTTGTCGATATCTGTAGATTTCAAGCCAACAATTTTTGGCATGCCCAATGTGACATTAGTACTACTTAGATCAAGTAAAACCCGGGAAAAATTTTTTTAAAATTTTTCTTAAAAAGGGCAAAATGATCATTTTGCCACTATAATGTAGAATTAAAATAACTATGCTCTAGAGCACGTATGACACAATGGACTAATTCATTAGATTCGTATAGCGAAATCTAGTCACCTTGTCGAATTTAATCGAATTTCAAGATAGTCGAGTTTTGCGCGTCATTCGAGGTGACTCGGTAGTGATTGACCTCACAAAGGTCCACAAAAAACAAAAATTATAAAATTTCTTTAAAATTGGATAAAAGTTCAAATAAAATTAATTTGAACTTAAATCGGGATCAAATAAATCGTTTCGGGGTGAAAACAGATTCGGATAAGTGAAGGACACTTGATGCGATTAGAGCCAAGCCTTGAAAAATATAAATAGGGGTTAAAATTAGATATTTTGACAAAAATATCAGCTGAAATCTTCAGCCTTCACACATTGGAGAGAAAGATAGAGAAAAGTGAGATTTCAAGATTTCTTTTATCGATTCACGGAGTTCCGTCGATCGAAATCCGTCGAGCCAAGACTTAAAGTTCATCTCCTCGAAGAGAGCTACGCAGCCATACCAAGAAAGAGAAATTTCACCGAAGATCTAAAGAAGAAAGTTTGAGAAATCAAGAGCTTGTTTGGTGTTATAGAAGTTTTCTACACTTCTATTGAGGTAGGATTTTCTTTCCTACTTGGGTTTTATTCCTAACCTTTGATGTTATGGAAAATGATTTAATATTGAAATTGACCTAAGGTGTATCTATGGTCATGGAATGAGAAAATTTGGTATTGAAATGTCTAAAGACCAATTCTTGCTTGAATTTGGTACATGAAAGTTACTTGTGTTTATTCTTGTAACTTGGTGAAATTTGAGGCATGCTATGTGTTTCATAAATTGTGCCTTGAAGACGTTTGATTAAATATCTTGGATAATTAAACGTTGTTATTTTGATGTAATTGAAATAATATGTTTGAGGTTGTTGCTATATGTGGACATTTGCTTATTGATATGTTGAGCATAATGATGATGGAAGTTATATGCATATGATATAAATTTTCATGGAACATGTTGATATGTGATTTGATTGATCCATATGACATTCATACATATGGGACATGATTGTTATTGCAATGGTGCATCATATTGCATATGCAAGGAAACATCTCATCACATAGGTGTGTGCATGGTCGTTGTCAACACTACACTTGGTGATTGATGGAAGACTTGAAAAAGTTAGGTCGAAGGCATAGCTAAGTCGCATGGTTGTATCATAAATTGGGTTGGGGTAACAAGAAGGGACTAGAAGATCCCTAGGGTGAGAGACCCGATAATTGAAAACACACTTCATTGGTAAAAGAGTCCATAAAGTGTGTCGCTGTATGCAAAACCATTGGTGGAAGTCCATGAATTTCGTGTAGGTTGGGTGACCTTTGGTATAAGTCCATGAATATCCACCCCAAGAAAGACCATATAATTGTAAATGTCATTTGATGTGCAACATGAATGACAGATTCATACACATTGACACGTGCATGTGTTGAGGAGCCGGGAAGGGCTCTGGTTGAATTGCATGAGTGAGTCTCATCTCATTTCATGGCATGACATGAAGAATTCCAACATTGAATGTATATTCTTGTTTGGAATGTGATGGATTTTTGAATGTTGCATGTGTGCATTCCATATGCATCTAAGTGGGGAGTAGCCTCTGTAGGAATTATTCTACTGAGCGTGGCTCACTCTATATGGGACACATTTCATGTGGAGGATACACGCCCGGGGATGGCTCTCACTCGGGGCCTCAAGGGTGAAGAGAGACCAACATGTGGTCTTTAACCTTGACGTTTTGTATAACTTTTGGTTAAAAGTGGTTTTTGGCATGTAAATATTGTAATCATATTTGAATCATAATAGAACTTTGTAAGGATCATGTATAATGTAGAAAACTTTATTATACATGTTTGGGATGAAAATGATAAGGTTTGGAATGGTTTGAAAATGAAAAACAGATGAAACAGAAAAATCCGGATAGAGCGTACCGGTACGCTTTCACAGTTTTTTAATTTTTTTGTTTTACTTCCACAAGCTTTGGGCTATGCATTCCTTCCTCCCAAGAGTATAAATGGACATTAATGGAATACCAATGATGGTATGTGGGACCTAGGATGGGTCACTCGCTTAGAAGAAAATATGTTTTATATTTTTAGAAAATCCCGGTAAAGAAGATGTGGTGTCGTGATGTCAGGTTAACTGGCGTCTATGAGTATTTTCACGGGTTGATGGGTTATCAACAGACTTATAAATGACCCCTGAAAATTTGGGCATCACAGATCAAGATGGTAAAAATAAGAAAGCAAGATGAAACACTGGTTGTAATGGAACAAAGTGAGCACATGGAGGCAACACCAAGTGGTACCAACCATATTAAAGGAAGTTCAAGTTTCAATCAAACAGAACTTTTGGTGCAAGGAATTAGCTAAACTAGTGGTCTGAGCAGTGCACTAATCTAGGATATTGAAATAGGTACCTATTTCAATATCCTTTTTCAAGCATTAGGCAAGATTTGATGAATGCCATGCATGAATTGTTGAGTGGCTAGGCAAATATGTCAGGACATGTTGATCAAAGGTCTTCTACCATGGTTCAAAATCAAGTGATTGAGGAAGGAAATGTTGACCTGAAGGAGTTTCCTATAGAGAATTACGGGCTACTAATGATGGTACCCAATGTAGGGCCTTGTGTTCAATTCCAAAATCATTTTAACCTAATGTTCAAAGGGGAACCAATAGAGGTTTTCCCTAAATGTATCATCCCATAAATCCAAGGGGTAGAAATGGGCAAATAATGACTCAAAATCCTCCTAGGAAAGGTCATCAAAGGCATGCGATGCCGCCTTTGGATCCAATAGAGGTAATGAACCCTAAACTTTTTTTTGGGGGGGGGGAATCTTTAGACCCATTTGAAAACCTTGAAATTCTTAGCAATATGGTTGTTAATCAAAATCAATAAATGGAAATGATTCAATATCTATATGGGTCTACCTCTGAAGGACAAAAATACCAATCTTTAGAAGCCATATTCACCATGGGTTGATTTCAAGGAATTCTCAAGAGGATACAAAATTCTTGAGTTTAATTTATTCTCGAGGGAATAAAGTTAGTACACCATCGAACACATCAATAGATTCATGTTTCATTGTGGAGAAATAGGGAATAATGGTAATTTGAAAATAAAATTGTTTCTACAATCCTGAACTAAAATTCCATTGTCATGGTTCATAAAATTTTCAACAAATTCAATACAAACACAAAAAGAGATTGAACAACAATACATCAACAGGTTTAAGAAAGCTAGAAACAAGTGTCACGTTTACATGCTGAGATTGAACTTGTGAAAATTTCCCAAAATGGTTTGGACTTTGAATCAAGAAATAAATTTAAAGGAATGAAGTTCATAGATCTGTTTCAACTATCGGCCACGGTCACAAGGTATGAGATGTTGCTTAAAGAGGAGCGAGCAATAGAGGGAGAACTATGCACTCGGTACATATTACCAAGATTTCAATGGAGAGATGGAAATCGATGTTGTACAAATAATAAGAAATTCTCCTATTGTGCGTCACACCTTGAAAAGGATAGAGGATCTTGTTAATATCCATTTAAGAAGGTTTCACAATCGACATATTGATAGTATTCCTTTGACTTATCTATGGTAGATGCTCTATTTAATGCAAGTGGCATAGTATTCCTTTGACTTATGTATGGCTGATACTCTATTTAATGCAAATGGCATAATTCATTTTGATATTCAACCAAAAATTTCATTACCTTTAAAAGTCATGTTTAAGGCTTGATATAAAAATGGATGCTTAAATAGGCTTCAAAGGAGTGGAGACCTGTGTTTTTGGTAAATAGCCATTTGGGAAAGAAAATATGTGCATCGACAGTGACCTATTTCCAAAGAAGTGGGAATTAACATGATTTCTGATGATTTGCAGGGATCTAAGAGGACAACAAGATCCATTGTGAGTGAAAGATGGAGAAAAAGAAAAGGGAGAATAGTCCCAAAGATGAGGAAGCTAGTCATAAGCAGGCTTGGACAAAAGGAGGAAGAGGAGTTGATCATATGTTTTAAATGTGCCAAAGAATTGGACAAACCAGAAGCTATATTCCAAGAGGATATCATAACTATTTCACAGCTAGAGGTCTTCTGATTAGTAATAGGGGAAAGGGTGACATTCAACTCTACAATGGCACCCAAAAGATACTTGATGGTGCGGATTCAAGAATCTTTAGTTTGCAAGAGAAGTATAAGCACGAGAATGGACCTTACCACGGCCTAGAAGAAAAACAGGCACTAAGAAACACCACCTACCATGCGAAAGCCAAGAAGGAATGGTTTCAAAAGATGGATCACAGAGCAGGGACATCCAATCCCAGAGAAGAGCGTCAAGAAGAAAAAGATGAAAACAAAAGGAAAGGTTTGAGGCTAGTGTTGCAAGCAAACCTAAGATGATTGTGCCTCTTGAGGTGAAAAGAAAAATGGCCATCATTTTCAACATCAAAAGTTCCCCATCAAAGGTTGGTATCAGCCACTAACCAGAACATAAATAGAGAACAAAGGAAATTTTCCAAATGGATGAGCAAGCAAGATCCAACTCCCAGGGAGGCTTATTCTTTGAAAGAAGAACAACCTAGAGAGAAGAAGTAACATGTGACAAGGACCAGAGAGCATTGTTGAAAGGAAGTAAGAGAAGATAAGAATTGACTAGATATTCTGGATTAGAAAATAATAGAACTATGGATCTGAATGAGGGAGATCAAGGAAAGAAAGTTGGTTCTCTCACTTTGAAAGGGAAAGAACCAATTAAAAAAGATGAAGAAATGGGGTTAGATGCTGACTTCATGGGCTTTGGAGAAGGCCTAACTTGTATTCAAGAAGAAGCCTAGTGTGAAATGATTATGGTACCCCTGAAACGTTTAAGTCTAAGCTAGATCATCCTAACCAACTACAAGGAGATGTGGAAGATACTACTGAAGTAGCAGTGGTTTTCACAGACCTTATAAAAAAGTCTAAAACCATTGAAAGAAATGCTTGGGGTTCTGATAGAGTGATGTTACAGCCTCCTTAAGCAAATAGTGATGGACAACATATAATAGGATCTTGGAGGATAATGGGGTAGTAGTAAATATTCTTCCATCCAGGATGATGAAGGTTTTGCAAAAAATAGAACAAGACTTGTTCCTACTGACGTAATAATTAGCAATTTTTGCTGGGTTGCTGGGATATCCTCTACTACAAAGGGAATATTGGAAGCATAGATACGAGTTAGGAACAAGACAACATCTACTATATTCTCAGTGGTAAATTCCTTATCAAATTTTAATGAACTTCTTGGGAGAGATTGGATTCACATCAAAGGATGTGTGCCATCATTATTACATCAAACCTTGATTTTCCTTACTGAAATTGATGATATTAAAGGAGAGAAGATGATGAAGATTGGGCAAATACTAATCCATTCACTACAGATGCTCACAATGTCAAAGTCTAATTCTAACATACAAAACCTACCACCATGCAGGTCAAAAGCAAAGAATGGGTTGTTGCTTGCAAAGAACTTTCAAGAAATCAATTTGATAAGTGAGAAAAAAAACTAGTAACTCTATTGATAAAGCTCTGATGGAAGTAAATTTTAAAAAAACTTATCGTTGAGAGACCTACCACGCTCCTGCCTAGATGGGGAAAGCTTTGAGCTAAGTCAATCCTAATAATCAGCTCCGTCCCATGTGGATAACTCATGAACGAATGCTAAAAGATAAGGTTATCAACAATTTGAAAGTCAAAGATTTCTTAGCCAAATCTTTCATCCCTATTTAAGGGGAAATAGGTCAAGACTCGTTTTTCCAGAGCATTCTTAACCTCTTTAACTATAGGAGAGGTACTCATAGACTCCTTATGTAAAGGGAGTCTCACCCACCTTAAAGGGTGGTCAGGAAGAATAGACTCCTGAGAAAAAGAGAGCCTGACTCTCCAATAGCACATAAGGGAGCCTAGAGTCCACTCTCCAAAGAAAACTAATTGATAAACTATAAAAAGGAGCCTAGGAGAAACCTAAAAGTTATGTAACTCTGTTCCTAAATATACCTCTCCAGCTTCTACAAAATTACTTACTTAAGCATCAAAGGATCGACCTCTGGAACTCCCCCCTATAGTCTAAAACTTCTTTGTAGGATTTCCAAAGTTCAGAAAGCTTACATGGACAGTGGGAAAGCTTATCTAGACCATTGGGAAGCTAATGGGGATCCCCAGGAAGCTGTTTTGAAGGTCATCAGAGTTCAACTTAGCTTACGTGGAAGTTAGGGCAAAATTTTGCACCAATAGCTTGGAGATGTCATTAGTGGGAAATGACTAAAAATTCCTACATTCCTTTAATTCATTCAAAATAAAAACTATGGATGGTGACTATCAGATCGATGGATGCCACTAGAGATAATCTTCCAAGACAACTCTGTTACCAAGAATTGCTTGAAGGAGACAATCTTGATAGACAAACCCCCTCGAGGTAATAAACGACAAAAAACTTAGAGATTGCTCAACCTGGGGAGGAATTACGATGGAATGAACCAAATTATGGAAGGTTTGACCTAAAAAACTCAGCAAATCTTACAGATGTTTGTTGGCTATCCTACTTAACAAGTCTTTCATTTAAGAGAAACTCATCACAATCAAGCAAGAGACAAAAAGCAACATCCACCATGATACCCCCCCCTCCTGGGTGCCAACTGGAGGAGGACAACTCATCGGACAGGAAGTTCAGGGAGGTGAATGATCAAAGTAGAGACATGCTTAACACAATCAAAGTTAGGGCTTCTGAAATTATGGATACTTTTTTTTTTGCGCTTAGAGTGTGACACACCTGCCCTAGATCATGTAGGGTGGGCAGTAGGCCGGCCACCAAGGTCTTAACCAACCTTGTGCATAATAAATTAAAAATACACCAGAAGACAAAAAAAAAGTGATCAATTTCACTAACCTAATCAATACTAGAGGAATAAACTAAACATCACCAACATCATTACTAAACCCAAGTAAAATAATAACCAAACCATATTGTTCACTACTCCAAACATAAGCAACATTGTTTCCAAAAAAATTAAATATTTGTCTCAAAACTATAAAAGACATTTATTCCTGAAAACCTTTAATAAAATAAATCTTAAATTCCTCTAATCTCTTGTCTATTTGTGGACTTACTCCTTACCCTAATTCTCACCTGAAAAATGTTAAATGTTTATATGAGCACAACGACCTGTAAATAGCAACCACCTCTAATGAGGTATATAAATAAGTCTCACAGTTTTTATACAAAAATAAACTTTATACATAAATACAACAAATTGTACCCCAACCCCTCTCACATAATGATTTAAACAAAATGATCTCATGATCACAAATAATTTTATAAATGAAAAGGCATTTATAACCCAAAACACCCACTCATTTTCAAAAATAACTTTATAAATGAAAAGACATTTATAACCCAAAACACTCACACACATTCAGTCTCAAATACATTTGGCATATCATGTTACCACTAGCCTACCACTAGCCTAGTAACTAACCTTGTCTCTTGTCACCACTAGTCTGATAACTGACCTCGGCTTTTATCATCACTGGCCAGATGACTAGCCCCTATGTGCACATCCCTATACCGATCACACCGGTATACATTCAATCTCATCACTATTTAGACCCGGTAGCTCAGTCTCCATCTCATAAAACATGATTTCAATGAACCAAAACTGTCATTTTAGTCTCAACGCACACAAAATTTTCCTTTCATCGCTAAAGTAATGATATAAATCATCCCATAAGTTTTCAAGATTCACATGTATAATAATTCACAATTGCAAAACATTTAATTGCAACCCAAACATCAATATTTATATATATATATATATATAT
>CM042197.1:19690522-19705252 GCA_023539305.1 Ilex asprella | reverse complement strand
ACCCCAACATTATAAACCCTACACAATCTAATTGAATAAAAATATATAACTCATAAGAGAAGTAATCAATCCATACCTGTAATGAATTCAACGCTTTTTCTTTTTCCTCCTTCCTCCCTCTCTCTCTCTCTTTCTCTCTTTATTATTATTTTTTTTATTCACTGGATAGGTGTCTCCACAAGTATTCTTCCCAAAAAACCCCTATCAAACCTAAATATATCTATACACATATACGAAGGGTTTGACCTATTCAACATACTGCCATATTTAAAGCATATGTAGAATAGTCTTAATAGGTCTCTCTAAAGCAAGACTTTTATTAGAGACACGTTAGTCTTCTTTAATTATTTTTACCCTTATATATATATATATATATACACACACATACACAAAGGTAAAAATAATTATATATATATATATAATTACTCCTAGATAGCCAATGCACCAAAATAAAATAATTCTTTTTGTATGAATTATTACATTCTCCCCTCCTTAAAAGAATTTCATGCTCAAAATTTATGTATTGTGAGAACAAATGAGAATATTAATTTTTCATGCTTTCTTTACTTTTCCAAAGAATTGCCTCAGTTGGGTGACTTTTCTGCAACAATTGGCCAACAGAATGGTTCTATTACACAAAATTTATTAGCTCCTCAACATAAATAAGAGTTTTCTTTAGGTAAATAGGCTAACTCAACTAACATATTAGAATGATCAGGTATATTGAAACAAAATATGTCGTGAAACCAAAACAAGCCTGTAAATGGAACAAAACTTAAAACTATAACCACCATCCTCTCTGTAATCTCGTATGTCCATATATACCTTAGACTAATCTTTCCTTCCTTGTCCAATCTTAACACATATTTTCATAATAATATTCCATAAACAATTGATCTCTCATTACAAAGCTCCACTGTTTCCTTGCTTATTAGCATAAGTTTCTTCCATCACAAATTTTAAACTTTTTCTTTGGTTATCAGCATACCTTTTCTATTTGTTCTAAATAACCTTTAGTCTTATTTGAATCACTTTATCTCTCTCTATAATTATACATATCAACTCAACTTTTAATATATGTCCTTCCCTCCTCATATTACTCCAACACATATTACCATAAAGTGTCTTATATGGTATCATGCCTATACTATTATGACAATTCTAGTTATAGGCATTCTATTGGTGACATATAAATATTCCAATTACCTTCAAATTTATAGTACACTAACGCAAAGCATAATGCCAAGGTATGAATAGTATATTTAGATTACCTGTCATATTGAGAATAATAAACTATACTAAACTTCAATCTAAATATAACTCTTGAATCTCCATATGTTATGCTTGCTAAAGGCGTTCTACGCAATCATATACTCTCATCAAATAACTCTGAGCATATCTTCAGTTGAATATGTAGGTTTAATTATCGAAACTGATCAGACTTTGTCAATCAATCACAATAACTCAAATAGATTTATGTCCAACCTGTATCCCAAAAGTCCTTATAGAAAATTCATAGTAATATAGACTCATTTCCATTCAAAAATTGAAAAAAGTTGTAATAAACTTATAGGATACTAATATTGCTACAAAGTTTACACTCTCTATTTTCTTCCTCTCAATCAATAATAGTTTCTCGATATCAATAGAATTTCGTACTCCTCGGACGCACATAGAATTAGGGCTGTCAAAATTCGACACAACACGATTAATCGACACGAATTAAGCGGGTTTGGGTGAGAGCTTAATGGGTTTGGGTGATAAACGGGTTGACACGCTAAACACATTTAATAAACGGGTCATGTTCGGGTGAGACCTCTCAAACTGTTTATCACATGTTTACCCGTTTAAAATAAAATTAATATAATAATAAATTAATAATTATTTTTAAAAAATTAACAAGAAAAAAGAAGTAAATAAATCAATACAAAAAAAAAGTAAAGTAGTAATTCTAAGATGAATGGGGGGAGATGGGGAGCACTTCAAAGATAAAGAAAATCAATGTCTTTTGTTTTTGTCCCACATTGGAAAATAAGAGGAGAGGAGGAGGGTTGAGTTGCCTATAAAAAGACAATGGTCTCTTACATTTTTTTTAAGCCTTCAAATCTGATTTTTTATGCAATTTGACTAAAAATTTCTCTTTTTGGAGGTAAGTACACTTGAAAGTTAAAAAAAAAAAGTGGAGAATTAAAATTTATTGATATAATTATTTTAAAATTAAATGGGTTAAACGAATCATATCGTGTTACTCGTTTATTAAACGCGTCGTGTACGGGTTTACATATTTTTCACCCGTTACCCGTTTAACCCGACACGTTTGACACCGCTACATAGAATTATAGGTTATATCTATAATGTCTCCCTTCAACGTATTCTCTTTTGGTACCCATAACTAATGCCACAGTATAAAAAAACCTTACCAAAAAAAATAATACTAAAACTATCCTGCTACCATGTTACATAAAAAAAATGCAAAATCTATCCCTTCTACCATGTTACACCTCTTTTCTAATTAATACTCCGCAAATGTGTCCTTTTTTTTGTCGCTAATTGATATGATCTACCAATAAGAGTCTAACTTGAAATTGGGCTAACAATACATATGTACCAGTCAATATCACATGTACCCCTATCAATCTCAAATCAACAAAATTACTCACTTGGGTACATTGAATACAACACAAACTTCTTAATGATTTCTTACTAAATGTATCAACTATTATAGTAGTTTTTTCTATATGATAATGATAATGATAGAATAATTATAGTCTCAAATCTTTCCATTCATCTCATTTTCCTCAAATTAAACTCCTTCTGAGTAAATAAAACTTTCAACCTTTGATAATCGAAATAATCTCACGTGTCTTACCTTCTAAACAATCTCTCCCTAACTTCACAGCAAACCAATTACATCTAACCCAAAATCATGATTTGTGTAATTCCCTCCTTACTACGAGAATACACAAGTGTAACATCAACGAATACAGTAACATATGAATCTAGATTAAATTGAGATACCCAATTCAGTTAATTCATAAAAAATAGATGTATCATTTTTCAATCTCAATGACTTCACCAAAAATACAAAATGACAATCCCAATTGGACATTCTATTTTTAGAACATCATCATTTCTTTCTTTTAACTAAAGATAATTCAACATATGATCAATCTTACTAAATTCTCTAGTGCCTCACAACTGATCAAATAAATTATCAATATCACTTAAAAGATATTTACTACTTGTTGTTACAATATTCAACTGGTAGTAATCGACGTACATTTCATAACCCCGTCATTTCCTTTGCAAACACAACATAAGCACCCCACAACGAATCTTTATGTTGAATAAATCTTCGGTCTAATATATTTTCAATTGAATCCCAATTCCTCTAGTTCAACAAGAACCATGCAATATGAATTAATAAATATAAGTGAAATACCCCAAAGCTATAAAAAAATGTAAACTTTACCTCTCTCCAATGGTATCACAGACAACTTATCTTGAAATACACTTGAAAATTCCCTTTTCTATTGGTATCTATTCAGTAGACACTCCCTTGTTCTATATATCAATAATGCTAGCAATGTTTCCCTGAAAATATTTCCTCATGTGTTTTTGAACTTACATTTGTAGAGTTAAGACTGGGGATTAAGTAATTCTTGTCCCTTCGAAACTAAATCCACATGACTTTCTTTTCAAAGCATCCAACTGTCGTATGTCATGTGATTAACCAACCCATAATAAATATCACATAAAAACCCCTAAGGTCTAAGAATATTCAATAAACAAGTAACTAATGATCTCCAATGTGGACCAAACACCTTGGGTACACGACATCACCTTACTCAAAACCACCCGTAGGAGCTGCCATGATTAAATCAAACTCAAGTGTTTTAAGTTCCACAACCAATCTCATTGCTACTCTAGGAGACACATAAGAATAAGTAAACCATAAAATTCCATTAGTATTGTAACACCCCCAAAGTTCTCCCTTGGACGACATTACAGTCTAAAACCATTCACACCATGAGAGCAACTAATAAACTTCATAACAAAAAAGGAATTTCATTTATCATCCATAATATTTACAACATCATCCAAAAGAATATGCCCAAATATCGCAATTACATCCCCAAAAGAATCAACCTTAACCTAGCAGCAAAATGACAAAAGATTAAACTTGACATTGTTTCAAAATAATTTCCTAGTCTAGAACATGAGAAAATATAACACTAAATGTTCCCCTCGGGATCCACATTCCTATCTACTTGGGCTTCCCAATGAACCGGCTCCTCGACTCCAACCTCCTCCGCTAGACCGAAATCTGAAAAGATATTATTTGTAGGGGGTGAGCACTAAGTTCTGTAGCAACATTTGTCCCAAACTAAAACAAGGTTTTAGAAAAACATAGAAAATCGGTCGGTCTCATTTCTCAAATATCATATATTAATTTTTGAAACAAAACAAGTGCATTTCAATGGATCTCAAGTTTAAACAATAGCAATAATTAAATGAAGAGTAAAACCAAGTTACAAATAATAAGTCATTTCCAATGATGAACGATTTCCAACAAGTTCTAGTGGAATCTCATACTTCCAACAAATTCTTGTAGAAATCATTCACCATTAGTCATAATCAACCATTTTCAACATTAAACAATAAACAATAATCTCATGTATGTTGGTTCATCCCCTTTATCATGTATGTCGATTGTTTCTTAGGAATCTACCCAACGATTATATCTAGTCCACCCATCACAATCACAAGCACTTTGAAAAAATGGCGTATACCGTCTCACACGGCATTGACGAATCCTTCCCAGGAAAGGTATACCGTCTCTAGTTTGAACGTATGTGAACAATAGTGGTTGTGTTCACAAACAACAACCCATTACAAGTGTACGAATCTATCTCACCCCCACTGGGATAAACTAACATCTACACTCTACGGCATCTCTCGAAGGCAATTCAATTCCGTCACAACAACCATACAAGTGAGAAAAACCAAAATATTCTAAATTCAATAACCATTTCACGTAATTACAAAATCCCCAAATTTTACATGTAATGTACCATAGAATAATTGAAGAAAAGGTGCAAGAGATCATCATAAACATCATTTTATTGTTCAAGGTAAAGCACTAAGGTTTTGAGAACGAGAACAAAGGAAATATAAGGAGGAAAATCCATTTTTCTCAAAAACTAGGGTTTGAAGATGAAAGAGAGCTTTAATGGTTATTCAACCATTGCTTTGTTTAGAAGAAGATAATATTTGCAAGAAGATCAAGAATCAAGTATATATCATAGCAAATATCTAGGATTTAGAGTCAAATATTACATATATTTAAGCCCTAGTCTCAATGTAAGAGAGTAGGAAGAAACTCCTACCTTGTTTTCTTAGTTTTGTGTGAAGAATGTGAAGATTTGATCTTTCACCACTTGAATAAACTCTTGAATCTCTTGTTTTTCCCTTTATTTCCTCTTCTCTAAGGATTCCTAGGGTTAGAAGTGTTGAAATGGGGCTAAGGGAGGCGGCCTTAAGTATTTATACTGGAAGAGATGGTCCACATATCACGAATCTGAAACCCAGACTTTTAAGTCACGTTCGAACGTCATTTGACATTTGAACGTTAATAGTGCAAATTATTGACTCACGTTCGAACGTCACTTTGAACTTCGAATTTTGGTTGCTCCCAGTAATTTTACATTTCCATCAAAGAACTGTAAGTCACGTTCGAACGTCATTTGGCATTTGAACGTCACTTGGCGTTCGAATCTCATTCCAATTTCTACTGAAACTTCAAGTGAAGTTTTGGCTTGTTTAGAGGTTGATTTGGAAAATTTTTGTGAAATACTCTTTTGTATCCCTAGAAGTCTATTATCTACTATCAAAATTTCAGATCAATTGGAAATCAGGGTATAATAAAGTTATGGTTCAAATACTAGGCAGTGTCCAAAATCCTTTCTACTCAAATTTTACCTAAAATGTGCTTTCATTCCGAAATACTTCCAACTTCTACAACATACCCTATTATCTCAACTAAAATTTTTATTTCCACTCTCACAACCTATCTAGTTCATGCATACATCATTACATATATAAGAATTACTAAACAATGACATTATTATATTAATATAAACATGTGGGAGTTTACATGTATCAATCACATTTCTGACAATACCCTTACCATCCCTTCTTGTAACTATCTCTTATTTGTACAAAATACAAGGCAAATTAACTAGTCTTAGTCACTACACAAATTATGCTATTAACTAGCAAACATCATTCTCTATCCCTCAAACTAAAGTCAATTAAGGCCTGCATGATGAACATGTAAATATTGCATATTTAACGGTCTCATTACATGCATTTTAACTCAACTTTGCATTTAATTACTTAGAGTTAGTCAAATTTATGAATAATATGAAAATTTTGATGTTGTAGGTAATCATAGGAAAAATGATGACTTTCGAAACCCACCAACTAAGTGTGGATGAGTAGTGAAGAGATAGACACATTACATAAGGATTAGGAGGCTTTAAAGTGAAAGAAATCAAAGAGGTAGCGGTACTTGTTATCATAGGTACCGGTATCTAAGTCTATTGAAATTTTGGTATTGGCACCCACACCAAGTGGTAGTAGTACCCTAATATTTTACATTTTTTACCATGATCCACTTTAAATCTAAAAAAGAGAAAAAGATGAAAGTTGTAGATCTAGATGCCCTCTATCTTGTGTCAAAATCTTAGTAAATCGTACGGTGGGATAAAAAGTTATGACAAATTTATGAAAGTTGATCCTGAGCTATCGGTAACAGACCCCTAACTACCTACCGGTAGCATCCCCCTTACGACCTACCGGTAGAAGACCCTACTGGAAGTCATCTGTCAATAGAAGTCCATAACCTACCGATAGAACTTGCCTAGAAAGCCCGAACACTTCCCCACACGACTCCACCTACTCTAGGGGCCTGCCTCTTGACCTCCAAACCATACCCTGACATGTTTGACACCCCGCGATGCCCTCCTAACCTCTAAAATCAGATTTGAAGTAAGAGAGAGGGGAGAAGCAAGAGAGAGAATAGAGGTGGTTGGAAAAGTATGGGAGGAGCATGTGTTGGACTGAAATTGTTTGGTTAAGTGGACAACCGCTCTCCAATCATTCCAATTTAATTCACACGTGCTAAGAGGGAGAGGATGGACGAAAGTTGAAAGTGTCTTACACCATTATTTAGTTATTACATGCTTTAGAGAGAGAAGCTCCAAGGTTGAAGATGAAGTTTTAGAGAGAGAAAGCTGGGTTTTTATATTTCCTTCACCATTTTCATTGTAGTAAGATTTATTTTACTTGCAATCTTTTCTCTTTTACTCTAAATTTTTTTATTTAAGTTGTAATCAAGCTTAATTAAGTGTTCTTGTATTTTTATTTCTACAATTGGGTATTTTCTCTTCAAGCTTTGTATTTTTTGTATGAATGACTTTGCTCTTGTAGTTTAAACCTTTTCTTGCATCAATACAAGTTCCATGTTCCATTTTACTACCATGTTTCTTTACATTATGTTTGTTCTTGCCTTTACTATAAGTAGCTAGCTTCTTAGTTGGATAATCCAAGGAGAATTTCCTCTTGGATATGTGAAATCGATTCTCTTTCATTCTTGCTTGTAGTGTAAAGTGTTTGGTTTGACTAGGTTGAGTGCGAACGTGGTTATGGGCTTTTGCTCGTACTTGTCACAGGGTATGCTTTTGTCCAACATAACTACATTAATCCCTCACTTCCTACGAATCAATCAAACACCGATACACCATTGATTGAATGAATTGAGTCAATTTGGCATTCCGATTGGAATGACCTCTATGGACTAGTCAACCATACTTTCTTGCATTTTTCTCAAAACACAAATCACTAAAACACAATTCACAAGATTTTTCAATTTTCATTTCTTTACAAATCACCCTTCAAAGCATTTGATCTTTCCTTCCATGAGGAGACGACCTTGGAATATCCATTCCAAGTAAAACATGACATTACACGTCTCTCTAAGCTTGGGGAACACATTTGCACACACACACATATTTTTGTTCACACACACGATTTTTCTCATTTTTTGCATTTGAACCCAAGGGAGAGTGACACTCACCAACTCGTATAAGCCATATACACACAATCCGGGCTTATATTTGGAGATTAGGGAAAACGATCAAGCATTCTTGGCGTTGTTGCCAAGAAAGGCTAAGTGTCATGTTTTCGAAAGTGATCTGGGATGGCATAGGTAAGTCTCGTGATTTTCATCACGAACCAAGGTATGTTGCCTCGATTGTAAATAGTTTGTTTGTAGATTGTGCTTTATGTTATGTTTCCTAATTTTTATGATAGTGTGTTAAATGTCCCAAATTTTAAAAATGTGTGCAAGATTTGTGATGAATATGACCATATCAGTAGTGATTGCCCATTATATGATTCAAGACTTTGCATGCGAATGATCAATTTCAATATTAGCCCCCAAAATTTTTTACCCTGACCATTATTATTTTTTGTGCCTGGATTTGAGAATAATTTTGTTTCTTGGAATTCTACCTCCAATGTATTTTTTGGTTCAACCTACATGTTTGGATAAAATTCCTAATTGTGTTGATAGTTTTTTTTAGGTTTGCACAAGTGTTCAATTGTATTCACAAAGAACTATAGTTGTTCATTTGAAAAACGTGACCAATTTTGGATAATATTCGGTTTTGGTTTCATTTTCTGAACCTATTTTTGCAGGAATTTTTCTTCTAATTTTTAAAAATTTATAGGGGTTCAACTTCTTTTAATGGATTCTCATTTTTTTATAATTATAAATTTTATTATACAAAACTTTTAGGCCCATTTGCATTCATAAAAATTTGTTATTAATTAGTTTTAGTCACTACGGATATGTTGGTCAAAGTTAATTCCATTTCAATGAAAAAATTGTTTTATTCAAACATAATAATGGAATATACATTTCATTCCAGCACTTAATCATAAACAATTGTCAAAAGTTCATTCAATTCTCAAACACACTCAACTCTTACTGAAAAGCATTACCGCGTACCAAAACAGAGTGTAACTGAATCCAGGCTATGATATTTTTGGTGTAAAATAGTGAAATGAAGATGGGCAGTCCAATTTTACGAACCATTGTCTAAGGTTTAGCATTTCTGTTGATACTGATCAATAGGGAAATCTTTCGGTGATTTCACCATCTCAAGATTTCCCCAGTGAAAGTACTAAAGCCTGCATCGGTGCAATCTTGGAGTTTCTTCAACCTTGACTCCTCTTGGAGTTGGGCATCAGTTTCAGTAGTGGATCATAGTGATCTTTTGGATTTATCGAACTTATTTTTGACCTTGGCCCTGGGCGTCGATTAACTGACAGAGGACTCCCACTTTCACTCTCCCATCACTGTGACTAATCTCAGTCTGCTACTCGCTCAGCCTTTGCCTTCTTTAGTGGCCAAGCTGAAGCTCTTCAACCGATACGAGAAAACCTATTTGAAACAGTGAGATTTTTGTAACGACTTGGTAAAGACGAACTTGGCTTGTACATTGATATAGGATAACATTTTGAAACAAAGGGATATTTGTAAGAGCTGGGGGTGTCTAACTTAGCTTATACATTCTTGCATTATATTGCAACTGCGTCCTCATAAGGAGCAAGACTTGCATCCGCCAGCCAAACAAGGAATTCCTCGCTTGATGTGCTGGCTTGGCCCGGTTAGGTCTCTGTTAAAACAGAAAAGGATGGATTGACATAACAAAACTGACACTGTACACAAAATAATTGCACTCATATTAAAACCCACCACCTTGTAATTTGCAAGTATATGACTATTGTCAGGGTTTCTAAAGCCTGATTCAGCTGTAAAGACAAATGTTTTCTAGCCTTTAAGTCATTCTAGTTTTCGTATCAGCTGCTATGCTTCCTAGTTTCTTCCTTTCCAGTATTGGAAAAACAAGAAAATTATAGTAAAAGGTACAAAATTAACGATACAAAGTAATTGTGGTGTCCAGGTAGATCCAAACAATGAAAATAAAATGCAAATGAACCATTGGCAAAGTCAAGTTCAAAATTCTAACAAGCACGATTCTAATCTCATAACTGAATTCGACCAATAAAGGCTAGAAAACGAAATATTGTTCGTAAATAACAAATCATGAAGCAGAAATTATTATACACAAAAAGATAGAAAGAAATGTATGGCTAATAGACTGCCTTTAATGGAGAAGCTAAACCACATCAAGCCTTTTCAGAAGCATTCAAAACACGAAAATAGAGAACTTATTTTCACATTCTATCAGCATATTAATCCTTAATTGTACCAGATCCTGCTCCTATTCAAATAGAAATTTCACGAAAACACTCCTTGCTGTATTCTCGTGGTTAGTAAATCATAAATTTACCGATAATGTACAAAAGAAACATCTGATGGAGCAGAAACAAAAGGCCCCATCCATTCCACGCAAGCCCTAGCTGGAACAACATCCAAATCTCTTCCAAGCAGGCACCTCATCTTTGATATTGATCGTCTCTCCTTTAGATGGAAGAGATGAAGCAGCTCCTTCATCACCAGCCTCAACTGCCTTTTTGCTTACAATCCGGTATATCTGAGAAAGGACTTCAGTGAAAGCATTTTCCACATTGGTTGCTTCCAATGCAGAAGTCTGCATGAAGTAGAGAGACTCCCTCTCTGCTAAAGTTTTGCCATCTTCGGTTGAAACAGCCACAAGATGTCGAAGATCTGATTTGTTGCCAATGAGCATGACAACAATGTTGGGATCCGTGTGGTCCCTTAACTCCTTCAACCACCTTGCAACACTCTCAAATGTCGAATGTCGAGTCACATCATACACAAGCAAAGCACCAACAGCTCCACGGTAATAAGCACTAGTAATGGCACGATACCTGTATATATGATAAAACAAATCACAAACAAAACAAAAGGTGAAATTATAGTTTGACAACTACACAAGTTTCATATCGGCATATTGTAATCAGTAATGCATGGAACCCATAAAATTCAATTTAAAACTGCAGCGCATCTAACATAGATCAGTCACCAAAAGCAGAGCTCACTAAAATCACCAACAAAACAGAAGAAGCTGCAGCAGCAATGGAAAAGGAGTTAGCAGTTTAGAGAACAGAATACATGACAAATATGAAAAACACAAGCAAACAGAAATGAATCAGTTAACAGCAAGGTGTCAGACCCGACATACTTTACAAAGCAAAGCTGCCCTACTCCCCTTTTATGCTTTAAACTTATCACAACAACATAACAGAGTGCAAGACTCTCTCTTCCAATTTGTCCATTTAGTGGGAACAATTCGAAAAATAAGACATCAATTTCACAGTTGATCAAATATTCTATTGCTACATGTCGTTTCCCAATAGAGATAACAAGCGCAGTAGTCATTTGGAAGAAAGTAAAACTAATGTTCAATTGATTGCAATGGTCAATGTTGTCAAATTCATTCCATTATTTCCAAGTCAGATAGACAAGGTTAAGAACCTCATCAAAGTCTTGGTCATAGTTATCAAATCGTGTATCGGAAGACGTATCGATATTTAAAAATAGTGTATCGTATCGCGTATCTTATCGTGTATCGTAAGATACGGTGCAATTTTAAATAAATAATAAAAAATATATATATATACATTTGAAAAATATATACATTTATAAAAACAGAGCATTTTATTAATATTCCACCAACTATTCAAGTCATCAAAATAGTCCACTAACATTATAATGCAAAGTTCACAACTATAGTTCACTAATTCAAACTTGAAACACAATTGGGCTTTGTAAATAAATTAAAAAATTAACATCAATCAAGATTTAGAAATTTTAATACAAAAAAATAAATAAAAAAATTAACTTTGTAAATAAATTAACATCATTTCTTCCGCTATATAAGACCACATGTTTGTTGGAGTACTTGTCTAGCCCCAAACGACATCGTTGCATAAAAAAAATTTTAAAAAAAAATGAGTTTACCTAGCCCAAAATAACATCGTTCCGTAAAAAAAAAAAAAAAGTCTTTGCACGTATCGTACCGATACGTATCGTAAAAACGTATCGTGTATCGGACGATAGAGAACTACAATCCGTATCGTTTTAGCCCTGTATCGTAATGTATCGCATATCGTAAAATACTAACAACTATAGTCTTGGTAAATGCTTAAAAGTGGATTCCAAAAAAAAAAAAAAATTTTACAACCGAAATATGGATTGTACTAGAAGAAATGATGCAGTGGATGGGACACACTAGTTCCTGAACTGTTATGGTTCAATATCACAGTATCAACTATCGACTCTGAGAGCTCTGAGACACATCAATCGTGGTATGATATTGGGCAATACGACCTAAAAGAAAATGTTGAATATGACGAGAGATTCAGGCCATACTACGGCGTCGTAGAACCATATCGACCAATTCGGTGACGATATCTCAACGACTGGGGGACTGACTCGGATACAACTCAAACGACTTATGCGAGACTCGGAATTTATACATATTGTGTAACAGTATAGTCTCGGCATCTGACTCGGCCAACTCGTATCGGCCGATACTTTGAACCATGGTTTGTCTAGTCAAATTTAATACAAAATGTACCATAATTTATGGCTCAACAAATGATCACAATGTAGATATACAGGGAAAAAAGAAAGAAAACTTTCAACCAAACCCAACTTAGAGAAAAGCAATGTTTTCCCATTGGTCTAATAATCACCCCCCCCTTTTCTTTTCGTCCTTTAACCCCTGGCTCGGGACTTTTTAAATGCTTGGGCTGCAAACCAAATCCACCCTGAATCGAACCAACCATATACATCGTAAACTAATCCCAAAACTTTCTACTTTGCCCCAAGTTCGGTTCCATTATCAAGTTTAATCACACTGTAGCCGTCCTTCAATGTGATCATAACAACCCATAGATTTCACTTAAGCTTGGACCAAAAACCAATTCCAATAAACTAATGCTGCATTTGATAGATAGATAAAGAAAGTAAAAGAACACAAATGTTTGTCCTCACTTTCCTGTGTTTGGTTATTGTAGAAAACTGTTGGCCAACTAATTTCCTAAAACAAAGATTTCCACTCAAATTGTTTCCTGCACTCCAAACATAGATTATGCATCACAGGAACGCTTGAACCATGTTTCCAGCAATCTTCCCAAAAAGCAAATTCACACAAGAAAAAAACTAATTTGATTTTTATAAGCAGCAAGCGCTTTCATTAAAGAAAGAAAGAGTACAATGATGGTGGACAAGAAGTCCAGCCACTGCTATACATACCAAATAAGGTAGAAATAAAAAATTACACTAGAAACTCCCCCTTCCATCCATTTTAACTATGCCGCAACCCAATCTTAGGGGGATAAGAAAGAAAAGAATTTCCCACAACTCCTTATAAATGCGGCCTACAAAGAAGCCAAAACTTAATTCTATCCCATAGATTCTCCTTTATCGCCCTTTCACTAAAAACATTGCCCTTGATAGACCTCAATGGCGGAACAGGATTCATGTAGCTGACCTAAAAAACGTTGGGAAAAGGATTTGTTGAGTTGAGTTGAAAAACTCCTTACTCGCGCATTTGTTATCAAAATCTTTCTATTTCTTTCCTATCAAATAACTATTAATTGTTATAATAGCGCAATCCCACAGTATGGACGACTATTTGTTTTTCCCAAAACCACTAGGAATTTCCACAAATAAGGAAACACAACACAATGGAATAACCCAATCCATCCCCAAAAATAAATGCCACAAATCTAACACAGTAGGATAATTAAGAAAAATAAGATCAATACTATCTCTTTAACTCAAAATACATCATTGAGGAGACATACAAGCATTTGACCTTCTAACTTCGAATAAATCACAATTCACAGATATGTATCATTCCATCACCAATACTCCATGCAAAACCTTGCTCCTTAACAGGCACTGAAGCCTTCCAAATCATCAAAGAGGGTTCAAACATAGATGAAAGTGAATCACCAATAATTGAGTGGGACAAAGATTTGCACGAAGATGACCTCGAAGAATAAAAACCTGAATACATTTTATCACAAAAAACAGACTTCAAAGACACCGCTTCAATCAAGGACAACAATGATGGAATTTCTCCAATTCCCTTTTGATTTAGATTTCTAATAAATTAACATTTCATCCAACCGGAGAATTGGAAAAGCAAACCATACCAGCAACAGAAGAATTATAAAACTGAGCCAATCTATAGAGTCAAGGAAACTTTGAAGGGAAAAATGACTCACCCTTACATGAATCTTCCCCTGGACGAATTTTTTCCCCATTCCCCACAACAAACATGATATTTTTAGCAAATAATACAAATATTGAGGGAAAAAAAATCCAAACAACAACATTCCCACCCCCCTTTTTCTTAACACAACCCAACCCCTAAACACCACAATTGTATCATAACCATTGCATTGTGTCCCTATTCGCTCTTAATAACTAGAATGCCACAGAGAGTCTAGATGGAAGCCCCCATAGCCACTTTCCCCATTTTTAGAGCATCCAACTCTAAAACCAATTAGCAATAGGTGGAGTGGCCCCTTATGTATGCACCAGCCTTGGGTCTAAACTTTTCGACATGGGATAACTCTCTTCATACCTTCCCCTCTCGTACGACTTGGACTCGCACGTAGGCTAACAAACCAAACTGAAACAGAGAGACAAACAGA
>CM042197.1:19672121-19690512 GCA_023539305.1 Ilex asprella | reverse complement strand
TCGCACGTAGGCTAACAAACCAAACTGAAACAGAGAGACAAACAGACCGAAAAATCCAACTGGGTGTGAGGCTTAAACAACCAAATATCTATGGCCCAACTCTGATATCATATTTTAACATTCAACCCAAAACCAATTAATAATAGTTCTTGAGTAGCCCTAAAGTATATAAACCTGTGAAACACAGACATGTGATTTAGGCTAACGTATCGGTCTCCGACACATCAAAGACAGAAACAACCGAACACGTGTCGGACATGTAAAAAAGAGTGTCTGATTATTTTTTTCCAGAATTTCAGATGTTTGGGACGTCTTGGGATACGTTTGCAACAACTTTGGACCAATTTTTAATATATAGATTTTGCTCACCGTCATCATTGATTGTTTGTAGAATTCGACGATACCCAAGAAACAAAAATAAGAATTAGCCTTGGGGAAGGCGAAGATGATGAACAAAGGCCATCATCCACAATTTAAGAACTGCCCAGGAGACTCCTTGCTAGAGATAGTGAAGAAAACTTGTTTTCTTTGTGACCAGAACCGAATGTTTGAGAGAGAGCAAGAGAGAGGGGGGTCGCCTTTCAGAGAAAGAGTGAGCCAAAAGAAAATTGCACTTACCTAATGGAAGCAACCACCGGCTTTGACCTTTAATCTTTTCTTTTTCTTTTTGCCACATGTCGTTGATTAATCTATCAAATTTCCCTTATCTCTTATCTTAGTTTATTACAATAGGTATTATGTTAGTTTTTTTTTTTTGGGGGGGGGGGGGAGAGGGCTTAGCCCAAGAAGATCTAGACTCTTTTATTGGGTCCAATGGGTTCAAATGCAGATTACATTTAGGTTGTATGCATATATGAACTGTAACTTGTGTTTACTTTTTGTATGCGTTTGGGCCAAATTAAGAACTTATATTCATATAAACTATATATTGGACATTGTGAATATACGGCTATATAAAAAATATAACCAAAAAAAATTCAATTAATGTGTCCTCAACATGTACGTATCCTAATTTTTAGAAAAATGTCACATCCACATGTCTGTGTTGTGTCCGTGTTCGTGCTTCTTGGATATAAACCAACATTAGCTCTATTTAATTTTTCAATGTGGGATAGCTCTCTCCACACCAACAAAGCTAGGTTCATCTAGACAAATTACCATTGACCATTCCCTCTTCATTTTAGTTCTAGACATAGCCTCCCAACAAATTAAGTAGTCTTTCTTCTCTTTACCACTTCCTTACCACAAAAAGTATTTCATCATCTTCTCCAGACTTTTTACAACCTCCCTAAATAAGGAACAAAAAATAATAGAAATCCTAACCAAAGCAAATTGCACTAGAGTAAGCCTCCAATAGTGGACACAGAAGCCCTTTTTGATCCTTCAATTTTTTTGCACTTTTTCTTAAAGCGAGTTGCAAAAAAGTAAAAGATAGTGGAGTATCCTCCTAATGGAAGCCCCAAATACATCAATTGTGAATCACCGACCCTACAACCTAAACCTATTGGCAAGTTCAACTTACTTGCTTCCATTAGAATTTATTCCTCACACAAGGCTCCTAGACATATATCCTTCAAGCTAGAAAACAAACTGAATATCTCAATCAACCATGTTAAACAAAAAATTCAATAGTGGATCACCTTGCCCAAGTCCACTAATGGCATTAAATCTCCCTATTGCCTAGCCATTAGCAACACTGAAAGATTCACCAACCTTAAGCAATCCTTAATCCACCTCCTCCATCTTCACCCAAGACATTTAGCCCCAAGGATAAAATAAGCCTCGATCCATGAAATCATATGCTCTTTAAAAATCAATTGTCACCCAATACTCCTCAATAGCATCATTATCCACTAGTATCAATCCAAATTTTTTTTACCCTTCAAAAAAGCAATTTGATACTTCGAAATATTATCACTCAAAACCTCACTTAGCCATGGTTCAAAGTCGCGGTATCGGTCATCAGCTCAGAGGGCACTGAGACACATCAGTCGCGGTGTCGCGGCGTGGTATCGGGCGATACGCTCAAAACGCTATATAGAAGACCCAAAAAAATATAAAATATTTATGAAAATTTTTTAAATTACGTAAATATCACCATTCATGCATTATATCCCAAAATTACATTATTTAACATATTAAACACAATAAAAATGAATTATAAGGACGCTACCAAAAATATTTATCATCATTTAGGTTAAATGTTTTTATTTCGGGACACACAAAACTCTAAACATATGTTATTAGAATTTTTTTTTAACTTACTAGTACCTAATTTTTAAAAAAATAAAAACAAAAACAAATATGTATCCATCAATTATAAATTTGACAAGTATGAGTAGATCTCAATACTTTACATGAATAATTTTGTGTTCAATTAATAGATTAATGAGTCATTGTTCTAATTTAATTTTTTTATTTTAATTATTTTTCCCAATAATTTACGAATTGAATTAGAGATTTTCCATGAGTAAAATATAAATACAAAAGAAGGGGTGTGGCCATAAAATATAAATACTGCGTGTGTGGTCTGTGTCTTCTCCTTGCCAATCAGTCACGAGCGAGCGATCGAAAGAGAAAGACAGAGAGAGAGAGAGAGAACGAGCGAGCGATCAAACATTGAAGGGAAGACCGAGCGACGAACAGTGAGAGATCAGCGACTACAATTGACGATTTTTCGATCTGTGGAGTCTGAGAATATGCGATTGATGATTGAAGATTTTTTGATCTGTAAACTTAGGGTTTCTGCAATGAGTCTCCACCGAAAGAAGAAGAAGAGGCCCTCTGATCAAGGTGATTCTTCAATTTTCTGGGTCTTCTTAAACTTCATCTCTTCCTTTTCTTTTTTTTTGGAATATCCTCAATATTGGTGGACTATTCTGTGCGATTCAGCCAAGTTGTGCCGAGTTAGAGTGACTCACTGGGAGTCTTGCCCAATTTCTTCTACCTGTCTCTGTTTTTTTTTTATTTTTGCTACCCAGATTTTTCAAATCTGATTGCACCATAGCGGTCTGACTTGGTTCGACTCGGTCGAGTCTAACGGATTTAGCTCCGAGTTGGGCAATTACCACCAAGTTGTAACCGAGTTAGGACTGATTCAGTTGAATCTCGTTATATTGATGTATCATGTATCATTATCGGATCGACAACTGCTGAGACGGATACAACTCGGCCGAGTTGACTCGGACTCGGCCGATTCTTTGAACCATGCACTTAGCCTCATGGCCAAAATTTTGCCATAATTTCATAAAGGCTAGAACCAAAACTTGTGGTCCATAATCACTAATATTCAAAAACTTATTTTTCTTTTGAATTAAACAAGTTGCATAAGTATTGACATTAACCACTCCACTAAGAAAAACTACATCAAAACTTTCATTAAATCACCTTTTACGACCCCCAAATAGTCTTGCAAAACAACTATAGCAAATCCATCTAACCCAAAAGACTTGTCACAATCAAAGATTGATGATCTCACCTCATCCTACTAAATAGTCTTTCTAACCAACCTATTTTCCTCCCACTACTTGGGCATCAATATAAGCCCATTAATCTTGGCCTCTCAAAGTCCAGTTGTGTAAAGTCTTTCAATGAAACCAATGGTTTCTTTCGCTATGAAACCTTCATCCTCAACACCTAAACCTTAACCAATTATGTTTATCAAATTCTTCCTCGTCCTCCCCTTGGTGACCCTTTGAAACAAATTTAGAATCTTTCCTTTTAACCTTTTGTCTCCAACACAACTCTTCTTTAAACAACCCCCTCAAATTTAAGTCAAACTCACTTCTTTCCTTTTCATCAACTTGTTTATACTCCCTTCGCTCTCCATCTAATCTAAGTCATCTATGCAGCTAGCTAGAGATTTGATCCATTACCATTCAAATATCTCCATGAATCGCTCTATTACAAACCTTCAAACTCTATTTATTACATTCAAACTTTTTTAAGAAACTTAAAATCTTTCTAACCTTGCACAGTGGACACCACTTTTAAAAAAAAAACATTTAAATGAAAGGTGCTCCAACAACATATTTTCAAATCTCAAAGGGACTGGTCTCAGTTAAAGACATATGAACCAAAGTAATTGGGTATTGATCAAATGCAACTCTAACTATCGCCTCTTATCGCACATCCGGAAAACTTTCCCCCTCATTCTGACATAAAAAGAAATCCAACCTTCAACAAACTAAGTTTTCTCCCTCCAGTTGGTCTTCCAAATTAATAAATTAAATCACGCATACACACAGTTTCAGTCAGCTTGAAAACGAAACTACTTCGGAAATATTTCAAGAACAATTTATAGACTTGATGGAAACAAAAAAGAATTTAAAATTTGTTTGTGAATCAATCTGAAAAATTAGTTGAAACATACCAAAACACCTAGAAACATATTAGTTTCAACATTCAATCAAAGATTCGTATTGAATCCATGAAAATGGAAACGTTTCAATCATTTTAACTTGTTGCAAAACGACATTTTGTTCCTTGCCTTTTAGATTCATAGCTAATCACAATAAAATCCCCCAAAACACCATTTAAGGTTGCACAAACCAAACAACCCTGCCAATTCTTCCCAAAGTTCTTGCTTACCACATACCTATTCGACTCATAAATTCCTTACAGCCACCAATCCACCCCATCTCTCATTTTAGAATGCAAACAATAGAGAATTTGACCAACAAAGATTCTAAAACTAATACAACCTTAACATTCCAAATAATTACAATGCCACTTAACCTACCACATGATGGAGAACAAATAATATCCTAAAGTCTCCAGATGCTACTTAGAATCCTTCTCTCAATACTCTCCTTCTTAGTCTCTTGTATCACTATGATTTCCAAATCAGCTTTAACCACAACATCTACCAAACCTTCTTTTCTTCCTATCACTTAAACTACGCAAATTCCAACTAAGGACCTTTAGTGGGAAACATTACCACCACAATTCCTCCTAATCCTACTTCCTTCATAATTAACCCTAGATATTAACTATTGAGATTCCCTCAAACCTCTTCTTTTCTTTACAATTTTTCCTTTCTTGTTCTGTTTGTCGTTCCCATTGACAAGAACAAATGAAAAATCCATTTTCAATCAACAACAATCTTCATCCAACGGAAGCAACCCATTAAGCTAGTTGACTCATTCTCTAAAAATTGTTTCCTTTCCTTACTCCACACCAGTTGGTTATCACCCCCATGGTACCATCTTCGTAAGAATTAGTGTTCCACTAATTTCTTTTATCTTGCAAAACTCTAATTGCAAAAGTGATATCTTCCAAAACTTTAGTTCCTTGCCCACTTCGAACTCTTGTCTTACAAGTGAAGAATCTCTGGAAACCCCTTTGTTCTTCGTCAACTTTGACTCTGAAGAACTGTACGCAAGAGCCCCAATTAAAAACTAGATTTTATTCATGCTACTGTGCATTTTATTAATCTAGTAGGATGTTGCATGAGAAAACAATTGTTTTTGTATGACAGAACACCCTGATACTGCTGCTCATATGTTTTAATGCATTATGGATTTACCTTTGTTGATAAAATCTAAGAATTACATCATGTTAATTCCTGGCATGGCTCAAGATATTTGTGGAAACCCCCATTAGTAGGATCTTCATCATCCCTTACTCCTATTCTAGACAATTCTATAGAGTTAACATGATTCAAATGCAGTACCATTCTCACCTTTTCTAACTAAAGCTAATCCATATATGATCACCATAGAAACATGACAGTTTTGTGTCACTTGACAAGGATGTGTAATAATTCACCTAATTTAAGCAAAAAAAGACCTACATTTGAACTTGTTATTGACCTCCACTATCTCTGAAACTCATCTCATACTCAAACCAGCACTCATACAGACATGTGCAAAGGTCTACTTCATGAGTCCATCATAAGTTAGCATCACTTGTCAACCAAACAATGGTTAGTTGCAATTCTCATCAATATGTAAAATTTAATAATTAGTCTTATTGCTAAATATCACCAACAACTACGTATTTAAGCCAAGGTAATTGCCTATGGTGTCCATTGATCTATATATAATGAATGAATAGGACTAAATTCTGCCTCATCAAGAAAATGAAAACAGTTACCTGAGGTTCACAACTAAACAAATAAACTCAGGTCAAGTATATCACACATTGCAAATATTCCATTAACGAACCAAAATTAAACGATGACAAATATCTGCCGATAAAATTACATGGTATTATGCATATTGGTAATGCAGTAGAAGAGCCACCAATCTGGGTGCATATGTAGGTTTGTCATCATAACATTGCTCATGAGCAATATAGCTTAAAAAACAATAATATTATAGCTATTGTCCCGGTTAGGATAACAACAACTTCTAGACAACACTGGACATAACTAGAGTAAAAAAAATTTAAAGCTTTACGCTTAGATCCTCAATGCATTAAAGATATCAAATCATTGCAAGTGAAAAACAGAGAAGGAAAGCAAAGAGAAAATATGAAGCCAACCCCCAGGTTATATCACTTTTTATTTACTTTTCTTGCTCAGTTCATTGCAGCTGCATCAGTTTCTCTTCCAACTTCCATTATGTTGTAAAATTTAGCATGTTTTGCAACATAGCCACAGATATCTGCACATGTGATTGATAACAGGATTTATGAGGTTGAATGAAGGATATTGATCCAACATTAAACAAAGTATAAACCCATGGTAAATACATTCTTTTCTGTCACGAGGCAGCCAAGCAAAGAGTTTAATATAGGAAATGAACATATCTAAGAGATGTAACCACTTGCGAAAGTGAGAAAAGGTTTCTTGTAAGATAAAATTTGTTTCTTCTCTTACACCGAATATTTCTCCTTGTCTATATGTATATATACATATACAGCCAAGTAGATTGCCCCATCTTCAAGGGCATCCCATACATTAACTGAAACTCCACTACACTTATATCGACTTCATCCAGACCCCTTTCCCTGAATAACAATAACTGACAGACTACAAAATGATGATGTCACACTTATTTTCTAAAAATTACCCTCAACCACCACTGCCACCTGCTCATAATTAAAACACCATGGCCACAAGATATATGTTCTACAATTCCAATTCAATTGACAACAATCAGAAAATCAGAAAAAATAAGAAAAATCATAAGAAATTATCCCAATTTAACCCATACATTGAACCATCGCACTACCAATGAATCCTCCAAGTCAAACAAATATCAGAAAAACAGCCAGATTCCTCCAATACATATAAATATCAGAAAAACAGCCAAATTCCTTTAGAATCTAAACCTTATTTGCATCCAATCGTACCAAATCACCACTCCAATTACATGGAATCAATTCAGGGATGAAATCAATTCAGATCTCTGCAAAACCCGCCCATCTCCTTCCTTCTGCTACAACCTAGATTATAATGTTCGCACCATATTTTTGTTGTGGCTGAGAATCTATGATGCAAATTCATACAAATTCCAATCAACCAAAACTACATGGTTGTTAAACATTAAAACCAAGATCGCAACTCAAACTGAATCAGCCTCACCTCTAACTCACAATCCGGTGAACATTGTGTGTTGCTCTAGTAGAAGTCACCATTTCAATGATTGAGTTCAAACACAATAATAAATCAAGAAAATGCATACCATTTGATATATGGGTATCCTGGTTTACTCCACATTTTCGTGTTAAGACTCATTTATACTGTGATCGTGACTGGAGCTGAACATCACATGGGTTGTTCGACCTTGACCTTGAATGATTGTGAGGTTGTTATCTTTGTATCCAAGACGTTTCATAGTCTAGTTGAAGAAATCAAAGACAAGATTCAAAATTGAAAAAATAAAGCTCTAGCAAGTGTTAAAATCTCCGTTGTAATCATCAAAGAAGATCCCGGAGACTTCCCTCAACTGTATGAGCTCGGCAGTCATCATCATAGAGAAGCAAGCCGCAATATGGATTGTCATTGGCCCCTCTCTCCCTCTAATTGGTGTGGTCGTCGAAGGGTGAAATACGGAAGGACAGGTTTGGGGGCGAGGGTATGGTCAAGGATGAACAAAGGTGGAGTCAGTAGTGGGCAATGGGAGTGATCAATTATGGGTTTATTGGGTGGATCTCTATATATACCAATTATATGCAAACATAATATCCACAGATTATTATGTGGATGAATATGTAAAACCACATTTCTGTTAGTTATCTTCACAAACAAACCCTGACAGGGGGTGACTGGCAAAATTCCAGCTAATACAATGGGTGTTGAAATTTATGCCCATCTATAGGAAAGAGTATGAAATTTTCTTCAACCTGTGTTTTTGTGTGCATGTGTATATACATTTATATATGTACACCTGCACCTATTCTTGTTATTTTTAGCCAATTATGATGACATTTTTTGTTTTTTTGCTACTTAATTCTGTGTTTTGCCAGTCATATCTAGTCTTTTTTCGATTTGGATATGTAAGATGAGTGTATAAAGTGAAAGAAGGGGGGGGGCTAGCCGGAGAAAGATCACAACCGGTCAGAGAGAGAGAGAGGGAGGGGGGGCAATCCTTTGAAGCATAAATTTCTCAGAGCATATCCTCCATGCCAATAATGACCTCGAGCTCGTAAGGAAAAAACAAGGCAAGCCAATCCAAACCCAAGCATATCATATACAAATGGAGCTAAGCTCAAGCAAAAATTCAACCTGAGTACTCAAAAGGCTCAATTCGATTAACCCCCTATAAGGGACAAAAGATATGGCTCCTCAAAGTGAAACACCAAAGGAAAACGAGGGCAACACGTTTTTTGCCCTATTTTCCATTTGGAATTTCAACCATAAATGACAGCAAAACTCAGGTAAGTTTGAATCCCAAAAAGAGGTATTTTAGACAAAATTCCAGTGTTCATTTTGCATCATAATGATATTTTTTGATAGCATCTCTCCAACCCCAAAAGGATTTTTCTGATCATCCAATAAGAATACGCACACATCGGGTATACAACAAACAATGCACCAAGAAAAAGAAGCTCAATTAATATCTAATTTGAGTGTTCAAAAATTGGTTGTCGTTATCTCCAAAGCAGCAATGCTTATTGCCAGAGCAGGTACTGCCATGAATAATTGTGGTGTTCCTTTCATGGTTGTACATACTAGGATTGATAGCACCTTAAATTTTACAGGTATTGATAAAAAAGTGGGACTCTCTTGATTGTCGCATGTTCTTCAGAACAAGGGTAGCATGATAGCTAATCAAAATTTTAGCAACAACCACCTTTATTCACACCACAAACACAAGGAAAAGATGATGCCATTATCAATCGAGTCTCATGCATAACATTGTCCAGCCACGAGAATTATGGTGGAGAATGACTGCCCTAAATGTTGTTATATTAGCCTATTATGTACACTACTTAATCTTTGAATTAGCAAAATTTGACAGCCCTACCTTTACTTCACCTAAGAGTGACTCCACAGTTTAAACCAACCACAAGCTATATTCATTTTTTAACATTTAGCCCATAAAATTAACAAGAAAATCCTCAACCCAAACAATCATGGTTCAAGGTCGTGACATCGGCCAAGAACTCAAAGAGTGCACTAATATGCATTGATCGACTCATATCAATATTAACCGATACTTTGAACCATACAAACAATTCACCAAAAAAAAAAAACCCAATATTGGTGTGGGTCGTAAAGGACACGTTTTATCTTCAAATTTCACAGATACGTCCTCAGTAGGCAACTAGTTATCCCAAGTACTAGTGATCTTTTTTTCTTGATAAGCAACTTTTAAGCTACATGTCAGTTATCATTGCGTGTAGCTTAATAATTAGTTCCTTAGGCATTTGTGAACATGGGATCACGACTCCTTTTTTAAAAGTTAACCAGCTGAAAGGAGAGGGAAATGTTATTGCTACTCTGCTGGGGGATGCCACACAGCTTATCTTATTGTGTCCATGATACTCTACCTCGAGTAATTCGTATTTGTGGCATGAGATATTCATTTTGACCACTTAGGTGGCATGAGATATTCTTTATATGGTGGATATGCAGACCTACCTACCTACATATAACTGTATATTCCAAAAAATTACACACATACAAATATTTTGAGCTCATTGTGTATTTATGACAAGCGATTGTGTGTATTTATGGGTTTAAATGCATGAATGAATCTTCTTGTCAAGTTGGCGGCAAGAAATGAGAATTTTCAAGATCTCCAACTTGGTTTTTCATCAGTTTCAAGTTCATCAAAAAATTGTCCACCAAATGTAAGAAACCTATCTCAACTCATCAGAGATCCAGATTACTGTTTGCACATGCAAAAATCTATATCGATCAGAAGGACATATGATGTCAGTATTGGCAGTGAAAATTCATACCAACTTAATCAAGAAACAGTGCACAGAAATCATGAAAAAAAAATCAAAAAGATTTTGGAGGATCTTAAAGGGCAAGTCAGATTCCAACGAAAATTAGGAAAAAGATCACCCTTTTTGGCCTCCCAAATGCAGGATGACTCATGGAAACATCAATACCACGGAACAAGATTTCAAAAAGGAAAAATCACTTTCTCTGGCCTCACAAACCACGCATTTTAAATTTTGAATACCAAACCCCATATCACAAAACTTAAACGTTCTTTCAAACAATGAAGTTCCTTCGTTCACCTGAAATATTAATAAGAATAACAGGTAGCAAAAATCAAGTCCCACTTAAATAACTAAGAAGAAAAATAAAATATAAAACGAAAACCTAGTTGGCCAAATGACCCATAAAATCTTAATCACAACCGCATAAGAAAAATAAATCACCTTAGCCCCACTAAACAATCCCAAGGAATTCCAAGCAGAAATAGCAACAATCAAAACAGAAAGATCAAAATTCAACTAACATTAAAAAAACCAAAAAGAAACCACTCTTGGCTTCAACATATCCACAAAGTTTCACACTAAATAGCAAAACCTGCAACAAACGAAAATTTGAACAAGAGAATAAATTCTCTTGGACCCACAAAACACATGAATTTCAAATCACAACCCAAATGAAAATAACCAAAATTCCATGTTGGTTTTAGCAAAAACACGTATAAATAAATAAAAAAGTTTAAAAAATAAATTAAGCAGCAGGAAAGAGGAGAATCACCTTTCTTGGCCAGCAGTGTCCCAAATCTGAGCTTTAATGACCTTACCGTCGATGTTCAAACTCTTTGTAGCAAACTCAACTCCAATAGTGGACTTGGACTCAAGATTAAACTCGTTCCTAGTAAACCTCGAGAGCAGATTAGATTTTCCCACACCTGAGTCACCAATCAGAACCAACTTGAACAGGTAGTCGTATTCATCTTCAGCTCTATACCCGGCCATCTCTCTCTCTCGCTCACTCTTGAGCTTTCACTTTGTTCGGGTTTGGTTGGTTTGGCTGTTCTTTGAAATCTGAAGAGGAAATGGATGGGACTCTTGTCGGGGTTGGCTAGATTTTTGGAATCGAAGAAGAAGTTACCGTAAAGCACTTAAGGGTGGGTTATTTTCGTCCCTTAAGTAGCCCCGCAGGACACTACTTCATCCACCTACTTCAAATCATTAAAGTTAATTTTATTTATGAATAATATTACACAGTCTTAAAAAATCTATATCTATATTATTTTAAAATGTCACTATACTTGAATTTTTTTATTTTTTATTTTTTTATATCCTCCAATAAAAAAAGTATTATATTCTTATCTTTTATTGATGTTTAATCTTTTTTAATGATAATTTAAAATCAAGTTTAGTCATTGCCTACAAATTCTGTAATAAGTATTCAAATGATTGAATAATAATAAATACATCAATTGCTAGATTAATTACTCTACTTAACTCAAACAACATGATTAGGTCATTTTAATCCCTCCACAATAATAATGCAGCATCCCTTCATCTTTCTCAATGTACATTTAATGGGATTGATTCTTTACTTCTTTTCCAAATTTTCTCTTTCTTGTATCCATATAGTAGAAATCCAACTTTGTTTCTGGTATCTATTTGGAGTACATGGCTGATTTATTTTTTAATTCTGTATTTTGATTTAATTTCAGATGATTTTTTAAGTAAAGATCATTTAGTTTGTTCATTGAAATTTTATTCAAAGAGAATGAAAAGTGGCTTCAAAAACCAGATAATCTTAGATTCAGCCATGAACGAATCTCTGATGAAGAGAGCATCTGGATATTTTGGGTATCTATCTCATCATAACTACGTAGTTTGATTATGGACCATTTTGATTATGAACCATTTCTTTTTTCTTATTCCTGTGTGTTTTAACTTTCGAATTCAAGTTTCTTAGAATTGAATTTCTTTTAATTTGGTATATTATGAATTTTTAGGTGCTCACATTACAAAATGAGATGCAAGATCAGAGCACCTTGTTCTGATGAGATTTTCGCATACATACATTGCCATAATGAATCTAAGGTTAAGTTCTTCCCTTTTTTTTTTTTAGTTCTGGAGTTAACAAAATTTCTTTTTATGCTATTTTCCTCTTTAGACAATTACCATATTTAGTAGTGCATTACATTTGATTTTGTTTGAATAAAACATTGAATAGAATTCACTATAGTTAACTAAATCTCAATAGATGATGCCACTAAAAACACACCCCTACATCTTTTCTCTCTCTGTTTTTTATTACTAGAAATGCACCCCTTCATCTCTCTCCATTATCTACTTAATAGTCGGCTATCATCTACTTAGCAATGCATATGAAAAATGTGGCAATATTCTTTGTTGCTCTTAATACAATGATTTATTTTTAAAATATTAGCCAAAATATCTTAAAACACCACAAAATATTTCAAAAATATTAATAAAAATATCTCAAAACACCTCGAAATATTCTATATCACCTTGAAACATTAAAATTTTGCTTCAATTGTTATTTTTGTTTCAGTTTAATTGGATGGATACAAACAGGGTGAACTTAACTATTAATGAGAGTGGGTATAGATGAGGTGAACTTAGATTAAATGGGGTGAAAAAAGAGATTTAAGGAATGAAAATAGCACAACTCATCACTTCAACGCCTTTTCAATTTTTCCCATTTTGAATTTCATTTCATTTCTTTGCCTTGTTTTCATTAAAATACTTTTTTCTGCACTTTAATTAACCATACCCCTAATCTCTAACCAAAAAATAAACCATGCCCCCTAATATTTTTCCTGTCGATGGTAGGAGCAATGTGATGCACAAGATACAAGAGAACACTACGCTATCGAGTAGGTACCGTAAAGAGCCGTAGTTGTTGTCTTAATTTGTTTATAATCGTTGATCGAAAAAGTAATAAAGTAACATAAAATTAAAAAAATATAAACTATTACACGTAGCTTAAATCCATTAGTTAAAAATAAGAGATACGATACCCAAAAATTAAGTAATATAGTATTTCTGACAAGATATATATTATCTTTTCTCATTTTACCCTAACAAACTCTCACATTTTATTTTTTTTTTGATCTGAACAAACTCTCACATTCACGCCTCACTAAACCCATCCTTATTTCACCTCACATCATTGGAAATTGTCAGTTAGTATGCTGATTAACATCTAAAATAAATAGTTACGTAGAAACATAATGTTAAGCATTTTAAAAAGGTAGGTTTTTATCTCTTGGCTATTTTATATATGTTGACGACTAAGCAAGTATTTGTTATATAATTAGATTCAATTACCTATTGCTATATGTAACTAACACAGTATAATAAGTAAGACGAGATAGGGCACTTACAGCAAGGCAGGCCAGCACTAACTTTTAAATAAAAAAAACCAGAATAATCCAAGCCCTATGATCCATAGTTTTCTTAAGACATATTTGTTCCCTTTCTGTACTCAAGGTTGATAAGCCATTGTCTCCCAAGAGAGAATAGACTTTTCCCTCTTGAAGAAGCAACACTACAATATCCAAGAATTAACGAACATAATTTGATGCCCTGTACTTAAACCGTAGACGACAGAATGCAACAGACAGTATACGGAGAGAGAGTATGAAAGTCAGAAGAATTGTTCCTAAATTTTGGTGTACTCCAAATGGCAGTAGGGGTCGCCCTTTATATAGACTCACTAATTCCTATTCGGATCGACTAAACAACCATGAGACGTCTCTGTTCAAATCGAAATGAGGCAACCAATACTTTTTCAGGAAGAGACACACTCTATGGCGAACAAGGCATGAGTTTTAAAATGTAATAGACATATCAAAACCCAGGAGCGCGAGAGTGCTACATGCCGAAGGAGGGTGAGGAGGCCAAGGAGAGAGTGGAGCGCTTAGGGCAAGGGAAGGGCGCCTAGGATATGTGAGTCCTATTTTAATTAAATCATGGCCCTACTAATTTTGATATGTGAGTGTGACGTCCCAAAATTCAGGGGTCCTTTGTCAACCATTGACCATCCGTCAACCCGCGAAAATACCAGTGAGTGTGGCATCGTCCCTTATATCGGGATTATAAACCACACGTGGAACTCGTGTACATGTTACCATTTATATCAACCAGAGTCCAATATACTCCAATATATCTTAATTCATATCCATAGGTGTCATTTGAACCAAAGAAACCCAAACCCGAAAAGCATAGCACCTACGTGTAAAAATTTCAATTTCATATTCACGTTCGAACGTTAATTGACGTTCAAACGTCTTATTTACATTCGAACGTCACTTGGACTTCGAACGTCGCTTGCTCTAGTACTTTTGCATTTTTATCAGAGCTCTGCAGATGCCAAAGTACTACAAGCTCCCCACGTTCGAAAGTGGGTTGACGTTCTAATGTCGCTAATGCAAATTGCTGCTTTACGTTCGAACGTTGTCTGGCGTTCGAACGCCAAAAAAATTCCAAAATGGTTGTATTTTGTTTTTTCGACTTCTAATCCATTCTAAACCTTTCCAAATTCATCCAAAATATGTATAAAGAAGTTTTATACATAATACATGATTCGTAGAAGGTTCGTTTACAAGCATTCCATATTTATACATGCCAAAAATTATGTTTTCATAATAGTTTTATAAAATTTCAAAACAAAAGCCACATTCTGGTTTTCTGAACCCTTGATGCTCTACATGGGAGTCATCTGCCGGTGTAAATCCCACACTTGAAATGTGTTCCCGTATAGGGTGAGTCACGCTCATTAGAATAATTGCTACAGAGGCTACTCCCCACCTAGATGCACATGAAATGCACGCATGTAACATTCAACAATTCTCAACCATTCCAATCAAAGTATATGCAACAAAATGATAGAATTCATTATGATTTGCCATGCGATGAGGTAAGACTCATTCATGCACTCAATCCGAGCCCTTCTTGGCTCCTCAACACATGCAAATGCCAATGCATGTGAACCCGTCATCCATGTTACACATCGAATGACATTTACAATCTAGGGTCTTTCTTAGGGGTGGATATTCATGGACTTACACCAACGGCACCCAACCGACACGGAATTCATGGACTTCAACCAACGGTTCCACATACACCGACACACTTTATGGACTCTTATACCAATGGAATGCGTATTCAATCAACGGGCCTCTCACTCGAGGGATCTTCCAGTCTCTTCTTACTAGCTCCAACCCAACTTATCATGCAACTGTGTGACTTTGCTAGGCCTTCGGCCCAACTCTCCCAAGCCACCTGTCAATCACCAAGTGTGGTGTTGACGACAATCATGCACACACCTATGTGATGAGATGTTCTCGTGTATATGCAATGTGATGCATCATTGCAATAACAATCATGTCCCATATATAATGAATGTCATATGAACAATTCCAACACATCCATAATAAATTATATCCTAAGCATATAAATACCATATTTGTCACAATGTCAATATATCAAAACATGCATATATCAACAAGTACATTTCAATCATAAATCATATCATAAACATATGATTTCATGTTACCACATCATCCAAACATGTTATAGCCTAATCTCATGCAATTAACACACTTTATTTCACATGGACATTTTATCAAACACCTTAGAGGCACTCAAGTCATGTGCTCACATAACACATTTTAAGTAACCACATAGCTCAAGAAATCATACTAAGTGATTTCTACAAACCATTTCAAGTAATCACATAGTACCAGAAACAAAACCACTTCAAGATAGAATATATATTCCATCCATTTCTCATATCTATGTAACCAAAAACACCAACCTCATGCAAAGGCTATACAAACCCCACATGCCTAAACCCCTCTACTATGAACACCATAGGTTAGAATGAACCAAAGTAGGAAAACCCTACCTCTTGCAGCGCAAAACACCCATAGGAAACTTCAAGAACAAGATTCAAGCCCGAAGCTTTGATTTCTCCAAAATCTACCCTTGGAATCTTTAGTGAAATTCCTCGTTCTTGGAATGGCTGCGTAGCCCTCTTCACATAGATGTAGTTTAACTCTTGGCCCGAGTCAATCCGAGCGACGAAACTTCGAAAATCGACGGAAGAAAGCTTGAAAATCAAGTTTTCTCTCTCTTCTCTCTTCTCTCTATGGCCGGCCAAACAAGGATGAAAATGGGTGAAGAATATCTAATTTTTCAGATATTTACCCGTATTTATAATTTTAAATACTCGGCCCACGTCGCGCCACGTGTCTTTCGCTTATTCGAGTTCGTTTTTGCCCCGAAACGATTTATTACATTTGGTGTTTAGTCCAAATTAATTTTATTGGTGCTTTAGTCCAATCATACTTAAATTTTAAATTATTTATTTTTGGGGACCACTGAGAGGTTGTCTGCCACCTAGTCGTCTCGAACGACTTGCAAAAATATCCGACTATCTCGGAATTCGATGAAATTCGACAGGGTGACAAGAATTCGCGATACAAATCCAACTGCGAAGTCTGTTGTATCATATGAGGTCTATAGAACATGTATTTCAATTTTTCATTATAGTGGTAAAATAACCATTTTGCCATTTTTCAGAAAAATTTAAAATTTCTCGGGTTTTATAGTGAGTCCCATTTTAATTTATTTTTCATAACCATTTTTTTTCAACAATCCCCCCAATATGAATGAAAATTTAATGTATGATAATGCAAACACTGGTTCAAAGGTGAAATATTACTGCATCTGGATAAGTAGCCAGTGACCTTGAACTTTCCGTAGTGTAAGGCTATCGGATTTACTGGGCTAATCAGTGGACATGATGTCTTTGAACTGTCAGCCATTTGTATAAACCAAGACAATAGAATTCACACAGTCTTCCTTCGAACACAGTTAGTTCTCACGTTTGTGTTCATTTTGGCCTTGAACACCACTTGATTTCATGGGTAATATTAGAGTAATCAACCTACAATTCTCATAGAAGAGGCCCCTTCTTTACTCACATAGGTGATTTTTGATTAAGAGTATCTTGCTATACCCCACTTGGACATTTCCAAGTCATAGAATATCATTAAAAGTGTAACTTACTTTGGTTCTCGTTGTAGATATGCATTGTCTCATCATAAGAATGGGAAGGAGTTTAGAAAATCTCCTTAATGCGTACTGAGTTACACATAATTTGGATGTCTCTTTGAACTTTGATCTTGGGATCTCCAGTCAACTAGGTTGAGTTTCCATTATGGTGGCTTTTGGTTAAGTAATAGGCTTTAAGCCCATTCCCTTCGATGAGCTTTTCGCTTGTTCCCTAGTAAACCTTTTGTAAGTAAATCTGCAATAATATCTTTTGACTTCACATAGCCAATGAATATAATATCATTAGAGAGTAATTGTCTAACGGTATTGTATCTCCAACATATGTGTTTAGACTTACCATTATACATACAATTATATGCCCTTTTAATCGTAGATTGGCTATCATTGTGAATGCATACTGCAGGCATAGGCTTTGGTCAATTTGGAATATCCTCTAAGAAATTACGAAGGCATTCTGCTTCTTCTCCAGCTTTATCTAAAGCAATGAATTCATATTCCATTGCAAATGTAGTAATACAAGTTTATTTTGAGGATTTCCATGACACGACTGTACTTCCCAATGTAAAGACATATTTACTTATGGATTTTGAGTCTTAAGTATCGGATATCTAGTTAGCATCGGTATATCCCTCAAGTACAACTGGGTACTTTGTGTAGTGCAAACCATAGTTTTGTATATGCTTTAAATATTCCAGAACTCTAACAATTGCTTTCCAGTGATATTTTTCGAGATTACTAGTATATCAACTTAACTTACTCACAGAGTATGCTATATCCAGATGGGTACAATTCATAATGTACATTAAACTATCAATTATACGTGCATATTCTAAGTGAGATATACTTTGGCCATTATTATTTGAAAGATGAATATTAACATCGATAGGTATTCTGATAGGTATTATCTCATACTTCTTGAACTTATCAAGCACTTTCTCAATATAGTGAGTCTGAGATA
>CM042197.1:19587096-19637121 GCA_023539305.1 Ilex asprella | reverse complement strand
TACTACCCGCAGTTAGCCTAAGAAGCGGTTGTGTTATGGTTTATATAAATCAGACCTACCGGTTGACTTGCTAGTAAAATGGAAGTTAATTGTTGTAAGGTAGCAATTCCAGTATTTAACCATTAAAAAGCATATGGGACCCTTAAACTGAAGGGTATCTTTTATATTATTGTCATTTACTTTATTGTCTCCGCACTTTATTATTTCTGCACTGTATCTTTTTGTCATCGCTTTTCTTTTATTTAAATATACAAGTTATCAATCTAAGCTCACATCACAAGCTATTAAAACATCACACAACTTCAAACAACAACTTTACTATTATTTATTTATTATTATTTTTTACTATCTAAATTACAGACAACTCTTCGTGGGATCGATACTTGGACTTAAAACCGAGAAAACTACAATTTGACCACTTATACTTGGGTGTATAATATAATATAATTCAGACACACTAAAAAGTGCGAATTAGTTTTTATTGTAGATATTATTTTTTATGTGGGGACAGGAGGACCATAATAGATTGGTTAGACAACCCTTAGGCCCCAATATGAATATTGACCAAGAACCACTCAAGGATGTCGGTGACAACTTTGAGGAGTTAAGTGCCAAATGTTCCGAGGGGAGGAAGAGTGCAAGAACTGAGAATTCCAAACCCTAGAATGCATTTCTCCCCTAGGAATTAAGGAACAATATTCCCATTGATCCTCCAGTGAGGTCAATGCAGGATTTTCTCCAACCCACATGTAGCACCACTCCCTCATGCATTCTCTTACTAGTCCAAACTCATACCTTCATAGTTAAGCCAGGAATGTTGCAACTACTTCCTATATTCCACGAAATTGAAAAGGAAAATCCTTATTTACACATTAATGAATTTGAGGATATAGTTGCAACCTTCGTCACTAACTATGCTACGGAAAACATAGCTCGTTTGAAATTGTTTCCCTTTTTCCTTAAGGACAAAGCCAAAACATGGTTGAATGCGTTGCGACCTCGATCCATCACCTCTTGGCCTCAAATGCTTTCTAAGTTTTTGAATAAATTTGTCTTGGTGCATAGAACCGCCACTTTAAAAAAGCAAATTCAAAATTTTTTGGAAAAACCTAATGAGCAATTTTATAACTGTTGGGACTGCTATAAGGAATTACTCCAATCCATACCACATCATGGTTCTGAATCGTGACAATTGATAAGTTTTTTCTATGAAGGAATCATACCAGGCCATAGACAATTCATCAACATGATGTGTAATGACAAGTTTTTAAACAAGGACCCCGATGAGGCCCTAGACTACTTTAGTACGTTGGCACAAAATGCCCAATCTTAGGATATCACAGATCCCACTGATGTATCAAGGCATTCTCTGGGTAGTAATCAAGCACATGGGGGAGGGATGTATGATTTGAGAGACCGGAAAGACTTGCTTTCTGAAATTGCCAAGTTGTCATGGAAGGTAGAAAGCTTAGAGGTCAATAGGAGACACGAGGTGTCCAATGTTTCAAAGACCGAGGAGTCTTGCTCAATTTGTGAGAGTGGGGATCATTCCATATCGGAGTGTCCTAACATTCCGACACTTAAGGAAGTGTACCACGAGCAAGTTCATGCCTTTAACCAAACGAGGTAATCATTCTCTCCACACTCAAACACCTACAATTCGGGTTGGAGCAATCACCCGAATTTTAGTTGAAAAAATAAGAACCCCACTCCTCATAGTTCTAATGCTTATTCACCTCCCTTGCCTCCTAAGCAAAGTCAATACCAAATCTAAGGTCAAGTGTCTAACTCCCAATACCCCCCGGTCAAATCTGCAAGGGTATTCACAAAACCCACATCCATAGTAATTTTCACAACAAGGACCATCCAATCCTCCCACCTACCAACCTCCCCATAAGAGAAATTTAGAAGATGTGCTTTACTGCTTCATTCAAATCCAAAGAACCTTTAATAACAACATTTCGGCTCAAGTCACAAAACTGACCAACGTCATAGGGATATCACAACAAGAGAATGAGAAATTCTCCGCTCAACCCCAAGAGAACCCGAAAGGCCAACATATGAGTGAGTCGTCCGAACCCGTAAAGGAGAGTTATGAACAACTCAAAGCAGTCACCAGCCTTCGAAGTGGCAAACAAATTGATAAAATCATTGTGCCAAAAGTCTCACCCAATGCTACATTACCAATAGAGGAAGAGACTAAAGGTGACACCAAGGGGTGAAGTGAGTGAGAAAGAAAAGAAAGTTGATAAAAGTGTGCATGCATCCCCTATTCCTGCCCCTTTTCCTAATCGTTTCAAGCTACCCGTCAAGGTGGCTAATTATTCTGACATAATTGATATCTTCAAGTAGGTAAAAATCAACATTCCATTCCTAGATGCCATAAAGCAAATTCCGTCTTGTGCCAAGATCTTGAAGGACTTGTGCACCGTGAAGAGGAGACTAAATGTGCACAAGAAGACATTCCTCAGCAAGCAAGTGAGCTCAATCTTGAGGACTAACATCCCACCAAATTTTAAGGATCCCGGATGCCCTACCATTGCTATCACAATCGAGAATTGTTGGGTGGTGCAAGATCTCCTTGATTTAGGAGCAAGTGTCAACCTCCTACCTTACTCGGTGTACCAATAACTCCAACTTGAAGAGTTGAAGCCGACTCCAATTACTCTTCAACTGGTAGATCATAGCATCCGGACATCGAGTGGAGTAGTTGAGGACGATTTAGTACAAGTCGATACATTTTACTTTCGTGTTGATTTTATTGTGCTTGACACTTACCCAGTTGCAAACCTTAGCTCCCAAATCCATGTAATACTTAGTAGACCTTTCCTTGCCACATCTAATGCTATGATTAATTTTAGGAATAGTCTCATGAAGCTTGAATTTGGGAACATGACTATGGATCTCAATGTTTTCAACTTGTCCAATCAATCGGGGGGTGATAAGGAGGTGAAGAAAGTCAATAGGATTGACACTTTGGTGGAGGACCACTTGGATCTATTGGGCATATTAAAAGTAGAGGAGGAGATTGTTGACATAGAGGATGTTGATGAGAAATAGGAGTTGGAGAGCTTGAAAGGGGTAGAAGACTGACCCCCTGCATTTGAGAAGCTTCCACATCAAGAGAGAAAGATTTTTCCATTGGATGTGCAAAATCCCATGTTGGAGTTGAAGTCATTACCATCCCATATTAAGTATGCATACCTTGGGGATGACAAGACTATTTCGGTGGTGATTAGCACATCATTGGAGGGAAAACAAGAAGAGAATATTTTGAAAGTATTGAGAAAGCATAAGGGAGCGATTGGTTGGACAATTGCCGACATCAAGGGAATAAGACTCCTCATTTTCACAAACCGCACATACCTTGAGGGGGACTCCAAGCCATCTCGACAACCATAAAGAAGGTTGAATCCAATTATGAAGGATCTGGTGAGAGACAAGGTATTAAAGTTACTTGACGTGGGCATCATTTTTTTAATTGTCAATAGTAAGTGGGTTAGCCCCACGCAAGTAGTACCCAAGAAATTGGGAGTCACGGTTGTTACAAATGAGGAGAATGAGCTTATTCCAACTAGGGTGATCATCGGATGGAGAGTGTGTATTGACTACCAAAAGCTCAACCTATGCACAAGAAAAGACCACTTTTCATTGTCATTCTTCAACCAAGTATTGGAAAGAGTAGTAGGGCATCTATTCTATTTCTTCTTAGATGGATACTCCGGCTACAATCAAATCGAGATTGAATTCAAAGATCAAGAGAAGACTATCTTTACGTGTCCCTATGGTACTTTTGCCTACCGTCACATGCCTTTTGGGTTGTGCAATGCCCCTGAAACTTTTCAACGTTGTATGATGGGGATTTTTAGTGATATGGTGGAGAAGATTGTGGAGGTTTTTATGGACGACTTCTCAGTGTTTGGGGATTTGTTTGATGGATGTCTATAGAATCTGGAGAAAGTTCTTGAGAGATGTAAAGAGAAGAATTTGATTTTAATTTGGAAAAAATGCCACTTCATGGTGACACAAGGATATGTGCTTGGGCACATCGTCTCGGTAAAGGGGATCGAAGTTGACAAATCAAAGGTTGAGGTAATTTCCAACCTCCCCACGCCAAAGGTTATCAAGGATATCAGGTTGTTTCTTGATCATGCTGGTTTTTATCGTCGTTTCATTAAAGATTTTAGTGCATTGGCCCAACCTTTGACCAATTTACTTTCAAAAGATGTCCCATTTGTTTGGTCGGATGATTGTGAGGAATCCTTTAAAAAAATAAAGAACATGCTCATTTCACCTCCGATCATGCGACCACCCAAGTGGGATATACCATTTGAGCTTATATATGACGCGAGTGATTACATGGTCGGTGTAGTACTCGGTCAAAAGGAGGACAAGAGACCTTATGTAATATATTACACTAGTAGAACACTCAATGAAGCCCAAATGAATTACACCACCACAGAAAAGGAGTAGCTAGCGAAAGTATTTGCATTGGATAAATTCTGATCCTAAATCATTGGTTCACCTATAATAGTCTATACTGATCACTCTGCGTTGAAGTATTTGTTGTCTATGTAGGATGCAAAATCGAGACTCATTAGGTGGATACTCCACTTATAAGAATTCAATTTGATTATTAAAGACAATAAAGGAGTTGAAAACGTGGTGGCGGACCATTAATCCCGACTGGTGGTGCAAGAGGCCGATGAGCACATTTATATCCCTGATATTTTCCTTGATGAACAGTTACTTTCGATTCATTTTGTTTGTCCTTGGTATGCTGACATATGTAATTATCTTGCCACGGGATAAATACCACCGTATTGGAGCCTGGAAGATAGAAGGAGGTTCATAGCAGACGTGAAGTACTTTTACTTTGACAACCCATATCTGTTCAAGTACTACTCCAACCAAGTCATGTGGAGAAGCGTACCAAAAAATGAACAACGGGAAGTCCTTGCATTTTGCCATTTAGAAGCATGCGGTGGCCATTTCTCTACAAAGAAGATGTCAGCAAAAACCCTACAGTCAGGTTTTTATTGGTCCTCTCTGATAAAAGATTGTATTTCTTTCTATAAAGAGTATGATAGGTGCCAATGTTTGGGTAGTGTGACTTGAAGGAACATGATGCCCTTCTCCCTTGTACTTGTTATTGTGATTTTTGATTGCTAGGATATCGATTTCATGGGTCCCTTTTCCGGGTCATTTGGCTACCTACACATTCTCCTTTTAGTGGACTACGTGTCCAAATGGGTAGAGGCTATCCCGATCAAGACCAATGGCCACCGGGTTATGGTCAAGTTTATCAAGGAGAACAATTTTTCGAGGTTTGGGATGCCTCATGCAATCATAAGCGATGGTGAGTCGCATTTCTATAATAGACCATTTGCATCGTTGATGTATAAATATGGCTTCCACATAAGGTGTCCGTCGCATATCAACCACAGAACAATGGCCAAGCCGAGTTGGCCAATAGGGAGATAAAAAATATTCTGTAGAAAATAGTGAACCCCAATAGGAAAAAATGGTCATTGAGACTAACCGATACCTTATGGGCTTACCACACTGCCTACAAGACTATCCTAGGTATGTCTCCCTATTGGCTCGTCCGTGAAAAAGCTTGTCATTTACCAGTTGAGATGGAACACAAGACCTATTGGGCCATAAAGATTTTGAACTTCAATTTGAAAATGGTTAGAGAGAATAGGAAGCTAGAAATGAATGAATTGGAAGAGATGCGTAAGAGAGCTAAAAAATTTCAAAAGAACAGACTAAGATCTTTTATGACAAATTCATTGTGAGGAAGTCATTTGAGCCTAGCAAAAAAAGTGCTCTTATACAGTTCTATTCTCTCGATCTTTTAAGGTAAACTCCGATATCTTTGGGATGACCCCTATCTTGTCAAGGTGGCCTTCCCCAATGGAGTCGTGGAAGTCACAAACCCCGAGGATGGCATGACATTCAAGGTTAATGGTCAAAGACTTAAGTCATTCTTCAAGGGTTTTGAAGGACAAGTAGTGGAGGAGGATTTGTTGGATCCGGTCTACCCGGACTTGTTGGAGGAATAAATTTTCATATGGTCTTTACTGTATAGTAGTTTTTTCTTATTTTATCTGTTTGTGTTACTTACTTTGTCTTTTCGTATAATGTTTTTTGCCTTAGTCATAGATGTTGGTGTTTTCTCAAAACTCAAATACGAGGTGTTCTCTAACCTTACTCATCTTTTTACAGTCCGTCATTGCATATCATATCTTTTTTTTGTTGCGTTAAGGATAATGCATGAATCAAGTTGGGGGGTGAGGTGCACCATTTGTATGATAGACCAATATTTGTGGAAATTTTTGTTGATAATACCAATTTTTGTGGTGAAAATTCACCTTTCACATATCATACAAATTTTTGGTCACAATAGTTGCAAATTATGTGAAAAATATGAAAATTTTTGTGAAAATATATGAATGTTGATCTGTATTCCTTTATTAAGAGTGTTGTGCGTTTGTTGATATGTTGATCTTTGCTTTGAACTTTGAATATATGAGCACATTATAAAAGTTCATCCTATACTTGAGTATCACTTATGTGTTTATTTTTGAACTCACCAAATTGTGCCCCTTGAATGTGTAATTTTGTAAATTTACAGATTGAGTTCATATTTTAGAGCTTGACATGAATAGTGGAGATGAGTAAGAACCCATGAGAGCTTTAATACCAATCCTTGTTGGAGGGGACTTACATTTACTCAAGGAACAATTTTTCAAATTTTAAATTTGTGTCATTATGTTTGTTTCAGTTAGGTGCATTTGTGTAGTTGATTGACTTGTTTTGAAATGCATAATGCTCCCCAATGCTTATCTAGAGGTGATCTTAGGTCATTTTTGAATATTTTGAGCCTTTGCCCTTTTTCTTGTGAAAATATCATCATTAGTGCTGTTATTGAGCGTTAATTGAAATTCATTTCTATGTCACACAATTGACCAAGCCAGTGTAAAATGATTAAAATCTATCTCACCATGGTTGTTCCTAGAGTTGAATATGAGTGATCGTAAAAGAGAAGGAAGTATGGTGTGGAAACTCAAACAAAAAGGATAAATGATGTTGAAACTCAAAGAGTTGAAGGGAAAAGAATGAAAATCCAAGAAAAGGAGAACAAGGGAGTGAAAAAAAGAAAAGAATGAAAAAGGAAAGGAAAATGTTTAGGAAGAGAAAGAAAAAAAGAACAAACAGTTATGTGATGGTGTCAGACTGAAATTCCATGAAAAAGGGAGATGTTTTTGAAATAAAAGTCATTCACTCGAAACAACCCTCTTTATTATCCTATATCCTCGATTATTTTGCCTCAATATCACTTCAAGACCTAATTATAACCCTTGAAGTCCTAAATGATCCAGTGAAACATGAGAATGCATACTTTTAAAGAAAAAGAGAAGTTGGTTTGCTATATGGTGCCCTAGCATTCCTTCCATGAGATTATGCCAAGGTCATTTCATTTTCATGCATGAACTTCATTTTTGGATTATATGTGAGAGTATTTCGTTTTGTACACAAGATTTTATGCCACATATACACATGGAGATCATGCTAGGATAACTAGAGTGTGATTCATTGTTGAGAGACACCCTTGGTGCATCGAAGCTTAATTTGGATGGCCAAAGTGAATGTGAATTCCTTTGTGTAAATGATTAAATTACATGTCCATTGCGCACATACACACGAGTTTGAAATTGAATGTGTATGAGTATACTTTAAACTGGCATTTAAAGCTGGTGTTGCTCATGTGTGCTTGATTTGGCTGTTGAACGACGTGTTAGGTGGCTTTACATTTTGGGTATTCATTTTGGCAATTAGAAATCCATGTCTTGTACCTTGAAAACATTAAACTCTTAAATCATGTTGTAATTTCGAAAATGACTTTAGGTATGATCAACCAATTGTGGTTGTCTTAGAAAGGGTGTTAAAATGTTTTAGAGTTGAGGAAAGTCAGATTGGATTTGAATTTTTGAACAAAGGAATGGTTTTGCAGCAAAGGCAAAACCTTCTGGAAGGTTTTGCCTACTGGAATTATTGCCTCGGGCAGTAAGCAAAATCTTTCGGAAGGTTTTGCCCAGAAACCTAAAAATGAGGGTTGTAAGTTCAAAATTTTTGAAAAACCCTTCACATTTCCCATCCATCTCTTGCTTCCAAAACCTATCCTCTCTTCTCCTCCTAATCTCTTTTAATATTCAAAGCACTTCTCCCAAACTTCAAAATTCTCACTTTCTCTTGATTAGGGTTGGATTTTAGAGTGTTTTAGCCGAAAATTGTAAGAGTTCCCCATAAAACCCTAGGTTTCCATTTTCCTCCAAATTACTCACCCTCTTTGATCTTTCCTAAACATATTTGACTCCATTAAAATGGCGAGGATAAATGGGATGTCCATGTGTATGTTTGAGACGGTGGAGACACTATGGTGGATTATGTTGACACTTCTAGGTCTTGGGGCACTGTTGTCCGTCATGGCCCTCACGAAAAGAATGGGCTAGTACTCTCCTCCACCTACATGCTCTAGCTCTTGAAAGAGGGCTGTGGAGGGCCTTAGTGGCCAGGAAAGGGAGGATAGGATAACTAAGGCGAAACATGATGCCCGGAGGCAACGAATTGAGGAGAAGGGTGTCACATGTGAGAAATATGTGGATAGGGTTTCCCTTGGACATAGAGATGAGGTTGTGAGAGTGATGAAGGGTCTTTGATTGAATGTGTGGTTTGAAGAGGTTAAGGGATAAAATTTGGGAATGTGTCATGAATTTTACTAGAAGTTGTCTATTTTTGGTGAGGATGGGAGTAGGTTGAGGACAAATGTGTGAAGAAAAATATTTTAGGTGACCCCCGACACAATCGCCATAGTGATGGGGTATGAGAGGCCTCTCCTGACTACCCCGGTCTACCCATATAACGTGGTTAGGGGTAGGACTCTCACTGACTATGTGGCCCTCACCTATGAGGACCCAACCAAGTTTAAAGGAACTACGTTGGTCGAGGGCCTCAAACACTCATATGGGGTGATGAAAAAAGTGGTACATTACAACCTTATGCCCTGGGGTTCAGAAAAGAACCCGAACATTGAGAAGTTGGCTCTCCTCCACGCAGTCATGGCAAGGGTGGCCATAGATGTGGCGTACTTGATTTTTCAGGAGATGCGAGAGTTCGCCAAGGCTATAAAGCCGAAGGCGAACCTCCCCTTTGGTAGCCTTGTCTCCCGCCTTTGTGACCTGGCTAAGATGAGGCATTACGCCCACGATACATTGATTCCCCAAGATACTGGAGCTTTGAGAAGTGCAGCAGCAGCAAAAGGGCTGCTAGGACTGGGGGAGAGAGACCCAGGACTCGGGGGCCAGAACCATCTGCTACAGGGCTATCCTCATCGGCTGCTCCTGCACCTGCCCCAGCCGGTACCATGTTGCAGTGCTTGGATACATTAGAGTCCAATATGCACGGACTGTCGATCATGGTGACACGGCTTTTCCAGCACCCATTCTCGGGTGAGCCCATCCCCGGAGGACCTCCGCTGTCGCCAGCTGGACCCTCGACCACTGCTCGTGTGCCCTCCATGACTGTCGAGGTGGAGGAGGAGGAGGAGTCTGAGTCCGAGACCGAGGACGAGGATGCTTTTGATGAGGAGGATGATTGAGGACTTTTGTACTTTGTTTCTTTTGATTATTGGTTGTACATAGCAGGATTACTTTTCTTGGCCAGTAGAAGTATCTTTAGGTTTTGGCCATTTTGTTTTGTAACTTGAACCAGTGTAAAGAACTTTTGGAAATGATCAATGAAATACCACATTTGTCTTGTTTATCATTGTCCAAAGCCGTTTATTTAATTACAATATGATTTATGCATTTTAAGTGTTTAGATGTTTACTTGAATGTATGTATGGATTTTTTTTTTTAATTTATAGCTTGTGATTTACAGTAAATGTTTGCTAGGGACTAGAAAAACTCAAGTTGGGGGTGTGATTAGCACAAAAACATTATATATATATTGTATGCTAATATGCCCTTTTCATGTTGGCTTTTGTCGTGAAATAGGGGAGAAATACGCTTAATCCTCTGTTTGATGGAGTTTTGTGTAAATGTAGGTAAAAAAATGTAAATGGCTTGAGTTAAGCCCCCATTAAAGTGTTTGAAATCAATGAAGATGAAGGGATGGCTTAAAAGAAGGATTGGAGGGTGAAGAAACCAAGAAAATTGCAGTTTGAATGAAAAACTTTCGGAAGGTATTGCGTTGGACTGCTTATTCACTGCACAAATCCTTCCAAAAATTTTTGTCTATTGGAATGAAACTTCCAGAAGGTTTTGCATACTGGTTTACCATTTTAATTGCTCCTACACAAATCTTCCGTAAGATTTATGTCGACCTTCCGGAAGGTTTTGCCCAAAATGCCCAGACAGCCTGCAACTCAAGCTCTGCCATTTGAGGGCCCGACCTACACTTCTCCCACTTGTCCCTTGACATCCCTTACACATCTATAGACCTCCCCTCCCCTGTCCTAGCCTGCCAAATGAATCCAATCAACCCCATTTTGATGTAAGGCCTGTCATACACCTATGGAGCTCTCTATGGACAAAAAATGTATTATTCATTATGTATTATTCAGCTTGTATTACATTGTAGAGAGAGAAGCTCTAGGTAGAAGGCATAGTTAAAGAGAGAAAGCTTAGATTTACTTGCATTCTTCTATCCATTTTCAATTGTAATTTTCTCAAGACTCTTATAAGCGTCATTTATTGTCTTTAATGTCATTTACTTCAAGTACATTGCAAGTTTTGTTGCGTAACTTAGATTCTACCGTTGTGGCATTTAAGTTTTCATCTTCAAGTTCTTCAAATGGGTATTAAATGCACTTTTATGTATTTTATGTTTTCTTGCATTAAGTTAAGTTCCTAGCTTCATTTCTTTACAATGTCTCTCCATTATATTTATGTTCTTGCTTTAAATATGAGTAGCTAAACTTTAAGTTGGCTAATCCAAGGGAGAACTCCTCTTGGGTATGCTAGGTCAACTCATTTTCATTCCCCCTCGTAGAGTACGTTGATTCAGTTTGACTGAGTTGAGTGTGGACATGGTTGTGAATTTTTGATATCTCGTAGACTTGTCACGGGGGTATGCTTGGTTCCTCATCTGCATCATAATCTCTCGCTTCCCACGAATCAATCGAACAGCTAGACACCATTGGGGGAAGATCTCGAGTTGATTTGGAATTTCCATTGGAATGACCCATTCGGATTAGCCAACACTTGTTCCATTTCATTTTCTTCAAGATACATTCACAAACAAAACTCAAACTACAAAAGATTTTTACACTTTTCTCTTTTTCACCAAAATAACCTTCAACACGATTCACCTTCTTCCCAGAGGAGACGACCTTAGAATACGAATTTCAAGTAAAACATGACACTCAAAAGTTTCCTTGCGCTTGACGAGTACTTTTGTTCACACACACACATGTTTCATTCCACAACTATTCCATTTAACCCTTTACTTACATCATTCCAAGGAAGAGTGACACTCCTCTATCCGTATAAGCCATACACATGTCATGAGATGATGCTTCAAGATTAGGGTATACAACGGAACTCATCAAGCAGTAGCCTCCCCCCTCTAAGAACTTGTGTGAATGCTGAATATATGGTGTAGAGAGACTTCAAATTTCGTCCATGAGGCTCCCCATAGCCTGTGTGTAGGCCTCCCATCAATGGGATGTGAGTTTATTTGCTTGGCAGACTAGGAGAAGCCTACCCAAAAACCCCCTGGCTTCCCTCTTCTCTCTCATCCTCATAAATGCAATGGCCTCCAAAGTCCACCCTTAGGTGTGGGGAGGCATGTATGTGTGTAAAGGATGTCAGGGATAAGTGGGAGAATCAATTGTGGGACCCCCAAGAAAGTGGAACTTTTGTTGCAGGCATTCTAGAACTTCTAGGCAGAACCTACTGGTAGGTTTTACTCCAGTAGTACAAACCTACCGGTAGAGTCGTAAATGAGATGCCGGTTCAGGACCAGGATTTGTAGAATTGTCATAACTTTTGATCCAACCATCTGATTGAGCTGAAATTTTGAAGTTATAAATAGGACATCTAGATATACAACTTTTATGTTTTACATTTTTTCAGATTTTAAGTGGATCATGGTCAAAAAGGAGAAAAACTGAGGTACAACTACCAAATGGTGCGGGTGTCGGTGCCTATGTTACCAAGCACCGATACGTCCTTGATTTCTTTCACTTTTAAGCCTCCAAATCCTCATGTAATGTGTCCATCTCTTCACCACTCATCCACACCTAGTTTTAGGATTTCAAAATTCATCATTTACACTATAATTACCTGCAACATCAAAATTTCGACATTATTCATAAATTCAAATAAATCGAATTAATTAAATACAAAGTTAAGTTAAAATGCATGTAATGAGGCCGTTAAATATGCAATATTACACGCTCATCACACCCCCTAAATTAAGCTTTTCTAGTCCCTAGCTAACTAAATGTAAAAATTAAGCAAACATATATAAACCTATACTAATTCCGCTATTACATTTAGTATATGCAACAAGCCATTAAACTCCTAAGTGATCCCTAGTGGACGAGTTTTGTCTCGTGAAGGTTTCAGTGAAGATACCTACAAACTTATTTTTCTCATATCCAACATTTGAAACATATGCCTCTATCCTAACTAGCATTGGGATGTCAAAATAGCTTTGTTCAATGCACCTGAACTAATCACACATGAATCACATCATAACCTTAAATGCTATTCTGGAGTATCCACCTACACATTTCCTTTAAAAACTCATGTGTGTGTGTGAAATGAAAATATAATTTAAGCATTTTCTCAACGGAATACACATTCACATAGCTATCCAAATTCAGCTTTGATGCAAAACTTACCAAGGGTTTCTCTAAAAAATGAATAACTCAATGATTATCTGAGAATGCACTCCATGTGTATATGTGAGATAGAATCTTATGCACAAACCGAAGTATGCTCACATATAATCCAAAAATGAAGAACATGTATACAAATGAAACAGCCTTGGCATAATCTCATAAAATGAATGTTAGATAGTAAAATTAAATTTTCTTTTTCTTTAAAAGTGTGCCTTCCTTAGGCTTCTTTAGATCATTTAGGACTTTCAAGGGTTATAATGGGGCCTTGGTGTAAGATTGAGGCAAATGAAATGAAGGATATAGGATAACAAAGAGGGTTGTTCCGAGTGGATGACTTTTATTTCAAAAAAATCTCCCTTTTCATGGGATTTTCAATCCGACACCATCACCACACTCTTTGTTTCTTTTCTTTCTTTTCCTTACCATTTTTCTTTTATTTTTTCATTATTTTCTTCTTCCACCACCTTTTCTCCTTTTCTTGGATTTTCATTCTTGTTCTATTCAACTCTTTGAGTTTCAACATCATTCATCCCTTTTGTTTGAGTTTCCACACTATACTTCCTTCTCTTTTATGATCACTCATATTCAGCTCTAGGAACAACCAAGGTGAGGTAGATTTTGTACTGACTTGGTCAAATGTGTGGAATGAAAACGAATTTACAATTAAGGCTCAATCACGACACTAGTGATAAAATTTTCACAAGAAAAAGGCAAAGGCTCAAAGTAAATCAAATATGGCCTAAGATCATTTCTAGATAAGCACGGGAGAGCATTTTGCATTTCAAGACAAAGTCAATCAACTACCCAAATGCACTTTAACCAAAACAAGCATAATGAGATTACTGAACAAATTTGAATTTGAAAAATTGTTCGTTTGAGTAAATATAAGTTCTATCTAACAATGATCGACATTAAAGCTCCCATGGGTACTTATTTTATCTCCACTATGCATGTCAAGCTCCAAAATGTGGATCCAATCCGTAAATTTTTAAAATTACACATTCAAGGTGCACTATGGTTGAGTTTAAAAGCAAACACATATGTGATACTCATGCAAATGATAAACTTCTATGGTGTACTCAAGTGTTCAAAGTTTATAATGAAGATCAAGCAATCACAACTCCCATAACAATTAGGATAGGGGAATATAGTTCAATATTATATATTTTCCACCAAAAATTTTCAAAATTTTCACATTTCCAACTATTATGTACAAAAAGTGGTGGAATACGTAAATGATGCACCTCACCCGCCAACTTGAACCATGCATTGTCCTTATTGCACAAAGAATCATGCAATGAGAAAAATGGAAGTAACATGAGAAATAAGATACCCCCCTTTTTTTTTCTTTTGATATAAACATTAAAGGGAAAACAAAAAGCTTATTTACACCCCCCCAACTTAAACGCGTACATGATATTGAATAAAATTTGTTACGATGATGCTCAAAATGAATTTAGTCCAAATTAGGGAGAGGTAAATAACTTCTACACTACAACAACAAGAAAATAAAAATATAACAATAAAAGAATCTCACTACTATTATGTACATGAATACAAAACAAAAAGGACTCATATCAATCCGACTTTAATTCGAATATGAGCTTGCACCCATTGATTTTTTTGATTTTAATTTTTTTTTATATAAATGCCCTTCCTAACCAATCTATCCAACAATACAAGGGATAATGATTCAAAAATATCAACCAAATAGAGGTGTAGGCAAGTTCATGCAATTCCAACAATGGTGTGTACAATTTCTCTTTATAAATTTCTTCACTTAACTCTATTTCAATGCCCTCCTCAAGTTAAAAATTGTGAACCTCAACACCACTCTTTGATTGCAAAATGACCTTGGACTCATTAGCCTCAAGTGAGATAATATCTTCATTAAAATTTTCATAATCTAGAGTGATGGGAGATTCAACATCAATATGCATTCTATTAAGATGATCATCCTCAATACATTAACTATGCTCAAGATGTTGTTCTTCATGCATAGTAATTATAGCATTAGTCAATGCACTAAGTTGTTGGGTTATGTGGGCATTGAATTCCATTTGGTATAGCATAAACTTGCAAAGAGTATTTTTAAATTTTTGTTTAGTTGAGTCCTCATATGTTGGATAGTGACAAAATTCATTTGGTGGTGTGAGATTGGATGAAAAATTATAAGGTTCGTTCTCCCAACCATAATTCGGATAACTCGTTACAATATAATGGTCGGGGTAAAAATTTTCAGAGCCCAATATTGAATTTGAACCTTCGCATGCAAAGTCTTGAACTGTATAATTTAATGAGCACTCATTAGTGATGTGCCCATACTCATCACAAATCTCACACACATTTTTAAAATTTTGAGCATTTAATATATTTTCATAAAAATTATGAAACATTATATAAAACACAAACTACACCAAACTATTTACAATCAAGACGAAAAACCTTGGCCCTTGATGAAAATCACAAGATTTACCTATGCCGTCCAAAATCACCTTCAAACTCGACTCTTAACCTTCCCCGATAATGGCGCCAAAAATGATTGATGGTTTCTGTTGTATTCCTAATCTCCGTACATGAAACCCCAATGTGCATGACTTATGTGCGGGGGAGAGCATCACTCTCACTCGGGTTCAATGCAAGAAATGAAAAAACATATGTGTGGAATGAATTGTGTGTGTGTGTGTGTGAACAAAAGTTCTCTCCAAGCGCAGGGAAACTTTCAAGTGTCGTGTTTTACTTGAAAATTGTATTCCAATGTCGTCTCCTCTGAGAAGGAGGTGAATTGTGTTAAAAGTGATTTTGGTGAAAAAGAGAAAATTTTAAAAATCTTTTGTTGTTTAAGTTTGGTTTGTGATTGTATCTTGATGAAATTGAATGGAAACAAGTGTTAGATAATCCTAAGGGGTCATTCCAATGGGAATGCCAACTCAACTCGAGACCTTCCCCCAATGGTGTCTAGATGTTCGATTGATTCGTGGGAAGCGAGGGACTAGGATGGAGGTGAGGATCCAAGCATACCTCGTGAAAAGTCTACGGGATATCAAAGACTCATAACTACATCCACACTCAACCCAGTCAAACCAAATCAGCATATACTATGAGGAGCAATGAAAATGAGTTGAAATAGCATACCCAAGAGGAGTTCTCCCTTGGATTAGCCAACTTAAAGTTGAGATACTCATGTTTAAAGAAAAAACATAAATAAAGGAAAGAGGCATTGTGAAGAAATGGAGATTAGAACTTAAATTAATGCAAGAAATCTTAAACTATGAAGAGAAACATTCAATACACATTTTAAAACTTGAAAATGAAGATAACTTGCTGTAACATTGGTGAAATCTAAAATTTAGCATTAAACTTGAAATGTACTTGTAATAAATGACATTAAAGACATGCAATGAAGTTTACACAAGTCTTACAATAAACTACCAGTGAAAGGATGGAGGAAAATGCAAAAATATCAACTTCTCTCTCTAACTATTCATCTTTTTCCCTATAGCTTCTCTCTCTAAAACTTCTCTTAAGCTTAGGTTGCCTCACCCCTCTAAGAGCTTGTGTGAATGCTGAATATATAGGTGTGGGGAGATATGTATGTGTGTAAGGGAGGTTAGGGACAAGTGGAAGAATCAATGGTGGGACCCCTAAGCAAGTGGAGCTTGAGTTATAGCCGTTTTGGCACTTCTGGGCAGAACCTACAGGTAGGTCATGGGAAACCTACCAGTAGCACAAACTACCAGTAGGTTTCTGGTAGGTTTTTTTCCAGTAGGCAAAACCTAAAGGTAGGTTTTGTTTCCTTCTATCGGTAGGTCATAAATGAGATGCTAGCTCAAGACCAATTTTCGTAGAATTGACATAATTTTTTATTCAAATGTCTGATTAAGCTAAAATTTTGAAATAATACAGAGGACATCCAGATCTACAATTTTCATGTTTTTAACTTTTATAGATTCTAAGTGGATCATGGTAAAAAAGGAGTAAAATTAAGGTACTACTACCAAATGGTGCTGGTGCCTATGTTACCAAGCACCGATATCTCTTTGATTTCTTTCACTTTTAAGCCTCCAAATCCTCATATAATGTGTCAATTCTCTTCACCATTCATCCAGACCTAGTTTCGGGGTTCCAAAATCTATCATTTACGCTATAATTACTCGCAACATCAGGATTTCAACATTATTCATAAATTCGACTAACTCTAATTAATTAAAAGTAAAGTTAAGTAAAATGCATGTAATGAGGCCATTAAATATGCAATATTACGCACTCATCAAGAAATTAGGTTGTTTCTTGGCCATGCCAGCTTCTATCGTTGTTTTATAAAAGATTTTAGTGCATTGGCAAGACCATTGACTAATTTTCTTTCCAAAAACGTCCCATTTGTGTGGTCGGATGGTTGTGAGGCATCATTTAAAAAAATAAAAAACATGCTTATTTGACCTCCAATCATGCGACCACCCAAGTGGGACTTACCATTTGAGCTCATTTGTGATGTGAGTGATTACGCGGTCGGCACTGTGCTTGGTTAAAGGGAAGACAAGAGACTGTATGTAATATCCTGCGCTAGCAAAACTCTTAATGAAACACAAATGAATTACACGACCACTGAAAAGGAGTTTCTAGTAGTAGTATTTGGATTGGATAAATTTCAGTCTTACATCATTGGTTCACCTATTGTAGTCTACACTGATCACTCTACTTCAAAGTATCTTTTATCTAAGCAGGATACGAAATTGAGACTTGTTAGGTGGATCCTCCTCCTACAAGAATTTAACGTGGTGGCGGACCATTTGTCCCAACTTGTAGTTCAAGATGCCGAAGAGTATATTCCTATCCCTGACTCTTTTCCTGACGAGCAATTATCTTGCTACAAGACAAATTTCACTACACTGGAGTCCCGAGGATAGACAGAGATTTATTGCGGATGTGAAGTACTTTTACTTCGACAACCCGTACTTGTTCAAATACTACCCTAACCAAATCATGAAGAGGTGCATTCCTGAAAATAAACAACGGAATGACTTTGCATTATGTAATTCTTAAGTGTGCGATGGACACTTCTCTTCCAAAAAGACTTTGGCTAAGGTTTTACAATCAAGTTTTTATTGGCCCTCCTTAATCAAAGATTGTGTTTTATTTTTCAAAGAATGGGATAGGTGTCAAAGATTAGGTAGTGTGACCCATAGGAATATGATGCCCTTGTTCCCTGTGTTAGTAATTGAGATATTCAATTGTTGGGGCATTGACTTCATGGGTCCATTCTCTATGTCTTTTGGCTACCTCTATATTTTACTGGCAGTGGACTATGTGTCCAAGTGGGTAGAGGCTATCCCAACCAAGACCAATGACCACCAGGTCGTGGTCAGGTTTCTCAAAGAAAACTTTTTTTCGAGGTTCGAGGTGCCTCATGAAATGATAAGTGACGATGGTTCTCATTTATGCAATATGTCATTTGCATCCTTAATGCATAAGTATGGTGTCACACACAAGGTGTCCACCACTTATCACCCACAAACCAATGGCCAAGCCCAGTGGGCCAATAGGGAGATCAAGAACATCCTAGAGAAAATGGTGAACCCTGATAGGAAGGATTAGTCACTTAGGTTGACCGATGTCCTATGGGCTTATCGCACTGCTTACAAGACTATTCTAGGTATATCACCATATATGCTAGTCTAAGGCAAGGCTTGCCATTTGCCAGTTAAAATGGAGCACAAGGCCTATTGGGCCATCAAAACCTTAAATGTCAACTTGAGAATAGCTGGAGAGAATAGGAAGTTGGAGTTGAATGAGTTGGAGGAGATCCGTAGAGATGTATACAAGAGCTCAAGAGTTTTTGAAGAAAGGCCTAAGATTTTTCATGATAAATCCATTTTAAGGAAGATATTCGAGCCCCGACAAAAAGTGTTCTTATATAATTCTCGACTCTCTATCTTCCAAGGAAAGCTACGATCTTGCTGGGATGACCCCTATCTTGTCAAGGTGATCTACCCCAATGGAGTCGTAAAAATCACAAACTTCGAGGATGGCAAAATATTCAAGGTCAGTGACCATAGACTTAAGCTATTCTTCAAGGGTTTTCAGGGTCAAAAGGTGGAAGAATAGTTGGTGGATCCAGTTTACCTGGACCTTGTGGAGGATTAACTGTTCATGTAGATTTTAGTGTATAGTCGCTTTCCTTTATCATTTACTTTCCATGTTATTTTGTTTAATTACTTTCATCCTTTTGTAGTTTTCGTTCCTTAAATGTGTAGATTACAGTGTTTTTGTCAAAAGCTCCATGTGAGGTGTTCTCTAACCCTACTTACTTTTTAAGTCCATCGTGCATATCGTATCTTTTTCTTGCATTGAGGACAATACATGAATCAAGTTGGAGGGTGAGGTGCACCATTTTTATGATACACCAATTTTTTGTTGGTAATACCTTTTTGTGGTGAAACTCACCATTCACATGTTTTACATATTTTTGTTTACAATAGTTGAGAAATATGTGAAAATTTTGAAATTTTTGTGAAAAGAATCTGAATTTTGACCTATATTCCCCTATTTAGAGCATTGTGGGTTTATTGATTTGTTTATCTTTGCTTTGAATTATGAATACATGAGCACATTATAGAAGTTTATCTTATGCTAAGAGTATCACATATTTATTTTCTTTTGAACTCAGCCATAAATGCAACTTGAATGTGTAATTTTGACAATTTACGGATTAAATTCTAATTTTAGAGCTTGACATGAATAGTGGAGATGAGTAAGTAACCATGAGAGCTTAAGTGTCAATCCTTGTTGGAGGGAACTTCATTTACTCAAAGAACAATTTTTTAATTTTCAAATTTGTTTAATGATCTCATTATGCTTACTTTGGTTAGAGTGCCTTAGGGTAGTTGATTGACTTTGTTTTGAAATGAGATATGTCCTCCTATGCTTATCTAGAAATAATCTTAAGCCATTTTTTATTTAATTTCAGCCTTAGCCTTTTTCTTGAGAAAAATTATCCCTAGTGCCGTGATTGAGCCTTGTAGAAAATTCATTTTCATTCCACACAAATGACCAAGTCAGTGCAAAATGGTAAAAATTTACTACACCTTGGTTGTTCCGAGAGTTGACTATGATTGATCATAAAAGAGAAGGAATGGTGGTGCGGGAACTCAACAAAAGGGATGAATGAAGTTGATTTCAAACTGTTGAATGGAAAAGAATGAAAAATTCAAGAAAAAGGAGAGAAAATGGTGCAGAAGAAAGAATGAGATAAGAAAAAAGAAAATGTTAAGGAAAAGGAGGAATAGAAATAAAGAGTGAAGTGATGGTGTTAGATTGAAAATCCCATAAAAGGGAGAATTTTTGTTTGAATTAAAGGCCTTTCACTCAAAACAACTCCTTTTGTTATCCTCTACCTTCATTTCATTTACCTCATTACCACCCCAAGACCTCATTACAACCCTTGAAAGTCCTAAATGATCAAGAGCAAGCATAGGAAAAAGCATACCTTTAAAGAAAAGAGAAGTTGATTTTGCTATCTAGTACCCTAACATTCCTTTCATGAGATTATGCCAAGGTTGTTTCATTTTTATGCATGAACTGAATTTTTGGACTATATGTGAGCCTAATTAGTTTTGTACACATGATTCTATCTCACATATACACATGGAAAGCATGTCAGGATAATCATAGTGTGATTCACTAGTGAGAGAAACCCTTGGTGAGTTTTGCATTGAAGCTGAATTTGGATAGCCTAGTGAATGTGAATTCCGTTGGATAAATGCTTAAATTACATGTCCATTTCATACACACGAGTTTGAAAATAAATGTATAGGTGCATACTCTAAAATAGCATTTAAAGCCATGGTGATGCTCATGTGTACTTTTTTCGGGTATTTGAACAATGTGTCATGTAGCCCTATGCTTGGTGGATGGGGGAATATTGCTCAAATTTTTGATATTGGATAGAATTGGGAATAACTTTATCACTTGAATATGTGCTTTATATTTTAGGTATTTATTTTGGTAGTTAAATGTAGAAATCCATGCCTTGTGTGTTGAAAGCATTAAAATTTTAAATTATATTGAAAATGACTTGGGGCATGGTTACTCAATTGTGGTTCACAAGAGTACTTCATGTTTTAGGTAGAGTAGAGGGCATAAATAGGGTGTTAGAATGCATAGGAGTTGATTTAGATTGGAGTGGAAGTGAGAATGAGAGCACATGAGTTTTTTTCAAATAAGGCAAAACCTACCAGTAGGTTTTTGTCTAGTGCACAAAACCTACTAGTAAGTTTTGATCGACCTATCAGTAGGTTTTGCCCAAAAAGATGAAAACGAGGGCTTTAAGTTCATTATTTTTGGGAAACCCTTCACATTTCCCTCAAGTCTTAATCTCCCAAGCATTCCTCTCTCTTTCAACCCTTCTCTAAACTTCAAAGATCTCTCACCTACCACCCAAATCTCCAATATTTCACTACTAGGGTTGATTATTATTGAATTTTACAGAATTTTGTTAGATTTTTCTCATAAACCCTAGGTTACCCATTTTCCCCCCAAATTCCATTTTCACCTAAATTTCTCCAAAGCCTTGGAATCATCTGCAATGGCTCACCTAGGGAAGGTCTTTATCGATGCTTTTGAGCCCATTGAGAGGCTTTTGATGTGGTTTTTGTCGTTCCTAGCAGTTGGGGCACAGTTGCATCTCATGGCTAGAACAAAATGCGTTGGGCTGGGTCATACACCACCTGTGGGCACTAATTCCCGCAAGAGGGCAAATGAGGGTTCTAGCGGAGATAGGGAAGATAAGAGAAAAAAGGCACAGAACGATGCTCACAACTTGAGTATTGATGAGAAAAATGTTACATGTGAGCGTTTCGTGGACGTGATCACTCTTGGGCCGAATCACAAGGTAGTGAGAGTAATTGATGGACATGGTATCGGGATTTGGTTTGAGCTAGTCAACGGGTATAACCTAAGTATGTGTAGAGAGTTTTATAAGAGATTGAAGATGGTGGACAAGGACATGGATATTCTTAGGACAAATGTAAGGGGTAAAGTTTTTTATGTGACCCCGGATTTGATTGTGAGCTTAATGAAGTACCAAAGGCCACCCCAATATCTCGGTGTATCCACACAACATCCAAGAGGTAAAATCAACCCCTAAGTATGTGAGGCTAACCTACGAGGACCTAACCCAATTCAAAGGGACAATTCAAGTCAGGGGCTTTAAGTACTCATACGGGATTATGAATAAAGTCTTGCATTATAATTTGATCCCCAGGGGTGCAAAAAATAACCCGAATGTGGAGAAGCTTGCCCTCCTTCATGCGTTTATGATTGGGAAGGCTATGGATGTAGCCTTATTGATTTGGGAGTTTATGAAGGAGTTCACTCAGGCTAGAAAGCCGAAGGTGAATCTCCCATTCGCCAACCTAGTCACTAGGATATGCTACCATAGCAATGTCAAGGCCTATGTCCATGATGTGCTGACACCCCCTGAATTTGGAGCTATTGGGAAAGAAAGTAGTAGTAAACGGACATCGATGAGTAGGGGTGAGATAGAGAGCCTCGAGACCTGAGCTATCATTTATTGGGTCGTCTACTTCTGGGCCTTCCTCCTCTGCCCCGGTCCGTACAGTTGCATAACGCTTAGACACTTTGGAGGGGACGATGCAGAGGCTATCATTAGTGATGACCATGATCTTTCACCACACCTTCCCAGGTGAGCCGATTCCTGGTGTACCTTTGCTGCCTCCAGCTAAACCTTTTACCTCCGCCCCATGACTTCTACGGTTGTCGAGCTAGAGGGGTTCAATGACGATGAATCTGATGATGAGGAGGAGGAAAGCGAGTATGAGAGTGAGGAGGATGAGGATGGTGATGAGGATGATGAGTAAGGTGTCGTTGTGTTTTTGTTTATTTTAGTTTTAGTTGTTGCACAGTTAGGATTAGAATTATCAACCTAGTAGAAGTGTCTCTAGGATTTTGGGCCATTTTATTTTTGAATTCTAGATCCTTGTACTGAACGTTTGGAAGTAATTAATGGAAAGTACCACAATTTTTTTTTTGTTTTATCTTGCTCATGTTCATTTCTTTAATTGCATTATGATTTTTGCATTTTGACTATTTGGCGATTCACTTATATGAAAGGATTGTTGTAGTTTTCTATTTTTTGGTTTGAAAATAAAGTTTGCTAGAGACTAGCAAAACTAAAATTGGGGGTTATGATTAGTATAAAATATTGCACATCACGTATACATTTGCACCCTGTTATACTTGATTTTGTGGTGAAAACGGGAGGAAATACAATTAATCAAACAATTAATAAATTTGTTGTGTGATTGTAGGTAAAGAGTTGGAAATGGCTTGAGTTAAGCCCCAATCATAGTGCTCAAAGTCAATGGAGATGAAGAGGAGGCTCAACGGGTGGCTTGGAAGGTGAAAAGATCAAGAAAGGAACAAGCCAAGTAAAAACTTACTGGTAGGTTTGCTCCTACAACTACCGGTAGGTTTTGCACACTGGAGTTGAACCTACCGCAAACCTACCAGAAGGTTTTGCTTACTGGACAAAACCTACCAGTAGGTTTTCTCATCAATCTACTGGTAGGTTTTGCTAAAAAAATGTCAGAACTTGTAACTCAAGCTCTGGCACTTGGGAGTCCCAACTATGATTCTCCTACCACACATCCATGACATATTCTACGTACATACATGCCTACCTATGCCTAGAATCTGACTTTGAAAGATTTAGCATGGAAAAGGAAGAGAAAGAAAGGGGGAGGCATGGTGGGTTGCTAGGTAGGCTTGTCCTTGCCTATCCAAGCATAAAATCACTTCCCATTGATCGGAATCCTGCTCTCACAAGCTATAGGGGGCTGATGGATGAAAATTCAAGGGTTCTACGCATTATTCAACATTTTAGAGAGAGAAGCTCAATGAAGAAGACATAGTTTAGAGAGAGAAAATTTGTATTTTTACATTTTCTCACCCATTTCGCTTGTAGTAAGCTGTAATACTCTTGTAATCTTCATTTATTGCAAGTGTATTTCAAGTTTAGTTACATATTCTTGAATCTATCATGTTTGCGTTTAAGTTTTTCTTCTCAATCTTTGTAGTGGGTATGAAATGAACTCTTTTTCATAGTTTAACTTTTCTTTACATTAGTACAAGTTTTAATCTTCATTTCTTTACCATGTCTCTTTACACATATTGTATGTCTTTGCTCATGCCTTCCTAGTCAAGCCAGGAATGTATCAACAGCTTCCTCAATTCCACGTAATTGAAAGGGAGAATCCTTATTTACACATTAAGGAATTCGAGGACATAGTTGAAACCTTCCTCACTAATCATGCTATGGAATGTGGTTGAATTCCTTGCCGCCTCGATCCATAACCTCTTAGGTACAAATGCATTCTGAGTTTTTGAACAAATTTTTTTTGGTGCCTAAAACCACCGCTCTAAAAAAACAAATCCAAAATTTCTCGAAAAAGCCCAATGAGTAATTTTATCATTGTTGGGATTGCAACAAGGAATTACTACAATCTATCTCACATCATGGTTTTGAATCATGGCAATTGGTGAGTTTCTTCTACGAAGGGATCATACCGAGCCATAAACAATTCATTGACATGATGTGCAATGGAGAGTTCTTAAACAAGGACCTTGATGAGGCCCTGTAATACTTTAGCATGTTGACGCAAAATACCTAATCTTGGGATATCACAGATCCCCCCCCCAATGTACCGAGGTCTTCACTGGGTAGTAATCAAGCACAAGGGGGAGGGATATATGACTTGAGGGATCGGGAATAGTTATTTTCTAAAATTATAAAGTTGTCACTGAAAGTGGAAAGCCTAGAGGTAAATAGGAGACACGAGGTGTCTAATATTTCAAAGACCGAGGAGTCTTGCTTAATTTGTGAAAGTGTGGAGCATTCCATATCAGAATGCCTTAACATTTTGGCACTTAAAGAAGTGTACCATGAGCAAATCAATGCCTTTAATCAAACAAATCAATCATTCTCTCCACACTCTAATACTTACAATCCGGGTTGGAGTAATCACCTGAACTTTAGTTGGAAAAATGAGAATCTCAGTCCTCATTGGTCTAATGCCTATACTCCTCCTATGCCTCCCAAGCAAAGTCAATACCAAGGTCTAGGCAAACGTCTAGCTCTCAAAATCCCCGGTCCAATCCGCAAGGGTATTCACCAAACCCACCATCACAATTTTTTTTCAAAATTCCACCTCTGCAAAGTTATGGTCAACAAGGATCATCCATTCCTCCCACCTACCAACCTCCCCATAAGAGGAATTTGGAGGAAGTGGTTTATAATTTCATCCAAAGCCAAATTGCCATCAATAATCAAAATGACGTAACTTTTAATGACATTCGGACCCAACTCACGAATTTGACCAATTCTATAGGGACATCACAACAAGAGAAGGAAAAATTTCCCGCTCAACCCCAAAAAAACACTAGAGGTCAATATTTCATTGAGTCGTCCGAACCCACTAGTGAGAGTTGTGAGCAACTCAAAGTGGTCACCACCATTCGAAGTGGCAAACAAATTGATAAGACCATTGTGCCAAAAGTCTCACCCAATGCCACATTGCCATTAGAAAAAGAGACTAAGAATGACTCTGAGAGGGGTGAGGTGAGTGAGAAAGAAAAAAATGTGGAAGAAAGTATGCATGCATCCCCCATTCCTGCCCTCTTTTCCTAATCGTTTGGAGCCATTAGTCAATGTGGCTAACTATTCTGATATAATTGATATGTTCAAGCAGGTTAAGATCAACATTTCACTCCTCGATGCCATAAAAAAATTCCTTCATGTGCCAAGATTTTGAAGGATTTATATACTGTGAAGAGGAGGCTAAATGTGCACAAGAAGATATTCCTCACCTAGCAAGTGAGCTCAATCTTGAGGACTAACACCAAGGACCCTGGATGCCCTACTATTGTCATTATAATAGGGAATTGTCAGGTGGAGCAAGCTCTTCTCGGTTTGGTGGCAAGTGTCAACCTCCTACCGTACTCGGTGTATCAACAACTCCAAATTGAAGAGTTGAAGCCAACTCCAATCACTCTTTAATTGGTGTACGTAGCGTCAGAACATCGAGGGGAGTAGTAGAGGATGTTTTAGTCCAAGTTAATAAATTTTACTTCCTTATTGATTTAATTGTGCTTGACACTCACCCAATTACAAACCTTAGCTCCCAATTCCCTGTCATACTCGATAGACTCTTTCTTGCCACATCTAATGCTATGATTAATTGCAGGAACGGTCTTATAAAACTTGCATTTGGAAACATGACTATGGTCCTCAATGTTTTCAACTTGTCTAAACCATCGGGGGATAACAAGGAAGTGCACGAAGTCAATAGGATTGATACCTTGGTGGGGGAGCATTTAGAGCTTTTGGGCATGTTGAAATTGGGGGAGGAGGAGATTGTTGATATAGAGGAGGTTGATGATCAAGAGGAGGTGGAGAGCTTGAAAGGGGTAGAAAAATGGGCCCCTACATTTAAGAAGCTTCCACATCAAGACAAGAAAATTTTTCCATCGGATATGCAAAAACCCATCTTAGAGTTGAAGCCATTACCATCAAATCTCAAGTATGCATACCTCGGGTCATAAGATCAACTTTGGAGGTGAAGCAAGAAGAGGATCTCTTGAAAGTGTTGAGAAGGCATAAAGGAGTGATTGGTTAGTCAATTGTCGACATCAAAGGGATAAACCCCTTCATTTGCACACATTGCATCTACATTGGAGAAGACTCTAAACCGTCTCGACAACCACAAATAAGGTTGAATCCAATAATGAAGGATGTGATAAGAGACGAGGTGCTCAAGCTGCTTGATGTGGGCATCATTTTCCCGATTGTCGACAGTAAATGGGTGAGTCCCACTCAAGTAGTACCAAAGAAATCGGGGGTCATCATGGTGGTAAATGAGAAGAATGAGTTGATTTCGACTAGGGTAATCACCAGATGGAGAGTGTGTATTAACTACCGAAAGCTCAACGCTTGCACAAGAAATGATCACTTCCCTTTGCCTTTCCTCGATCAAGTATTGGAAAGAGTAGCGGGACACTTATTCTACTACTTCTTGGATGGATACTCTGGCTACAATCAAATTGAGATTGCATTGGAAGACCAAGAGAAGACCATTTTCACTTGCCCCTACGGTACCTTTGCCTACCGACACATGCCATTCGGGTTGTGTAATGCCCAGGGACCTTTCAACGTTGCATCATGGGGATTTTCAGTGATATGGTGGAGAAGATCGTGGAAGTGTTTATGGATTAATTCTCAGTGTTCGGGGATTCATTCGATGGATGTTTGGAGAACTTAGAGAGAGTTCTTGAAAGATGTGAGGTGAAAAACTTGGTGCTCAATTGGGAAAAGTGTCACTTTGTGGTGATGCAAGGGATAGTTCTCTGGCATATCATTTTGGCGAAGGGGATCGAGGTTAACAAATCAAAGGTTGATGCCATTTCCAACCTCACTACTCCAAAGGTCATCAAATATATCAGGTCGTTTCTTGGCCATGTCAGCTTTTATTGTCATTTTATTAAAGACTTTAGTGCATTGACCCGACCTTTGACCAATTCACTTTCTAAGGATGTCTCATTCAAGTGGTCAGATAATTGTGAGGCATCACTTACAAAAATCAAACGCATGCTCACTACACCTCCGATTAGGCGACCACCCAAGTGGGACTTACCTTTTTGAGTGTATGTGAGATGCAAGTGATTACACGATCAACGCAGTGTTCAGTCAAAGGGAGGATAGGAGACCTTATGTAATATACTACTCTAGCAAAACACTCAATGAAGCTCAAATGATCTATACCACCAGAAAAAATGAGTTGTTAGCAGTAGTATTTGCATTGGATAAATTTCGGTCCTACATCATTGGGTCACCGATAGTAGTCTATACCGATCACTCTGCTTTGAAGTATATGTTGTCTAAGTAGGATCCTACAAGAATTCAACTTGACAATCAAAGATAAAAAGAGATTTGAGAACGTGGTGGCAGACCATTTATCTCAACTTGTGGTGCAAGATGCCGATGAGCATATTCCTATCCCTGACTCTTTCCCTGACGAATATTTACTTTCGATTCATTATGTTTGTCCCTGGTATGCTGATATATGTAATTATCTTGCTATAGGACAAATACCATTGCACTGGAGCCCGAAAGATAGAAGGAGGTTTATGGCAAATGTGAAGTACTTTACTTAGATAACCCATACCTTTTCAAGTATTACCCTGACCAAGTCATACGAAGATGCGTACCAGAAAATGAACAACGGGAAGTCCTTGTATTTTTTCATTCAGAGGCATGCGGTGGCCATTTATCTTCAATGAAGACTTTGGCAAAGATTCTACAATCAGGTTTTTTTTGGGCCTCTTTTATAAAAGATTGTATCTCTTTCTGTAAAGAATGTGATAGGTGCTAACGTTTGGTTAGTGTGACCTGAAGGAACATGATGCCCCTCTCCCCTGTACTTGTTATCGAGATATTCGACTGTTAGGACATTGACTTCATGGGTCCCTTCCCCGTGTCATTTGGCTACCTATAATTCTGCTTGCAGTGGACTATGTGTCCAAATGGGTGGAGGCTATCCCAACTAAGACCAATGACTAAAGGATCACAGTCAAGTTTCTCAAGGAGAACATTTTTTCAAGGCTTGGGATGCCTCGAGCAATGATAAGCGATGGTGGTTTGTATTTCTGTAATAGGTCATTTGCATATTTAATGCACAAGTATGACATCACACACAAGGTGTTCACCGCATAGCACCCACAGACCAATGGTCAAGCTGAGTTGACCAATAGAAAAATCAAGAACATCCTAGAGAAAACGATGAACCCTGATAGGAAAGATTGGTCATTTAGATTGATCGATGCCCTATGGGCTTACCGCACTACTACAAGACTGTTCTAAGCATGTCACCCTATCGGCTAGTCTATGGCAAGGATTTCCATTTGCCAATTGAGATAGAGCACAAAGCTTATTGGGCCAAAAAGACCTTGAACTTCAACATGAGAATGACCAGAGAGAATAAGAAGCTTGAAATGAATGAATTGGAAGAGGTTCAAAGAGATGCGTATGAGAGCTCTAAAATTTCAAAAGAGAGGGCTAAGATCTTTCTTGATAAATCCATTGTGAGGAAATCATTTGAGCCCAGACAAAAAGTGCTCTTATACAATTCTCTTCTCTCGATCTTTCAAGGGAAGCTCCGATCCCGTTGGGATGATCCCTATCTTGTCAAGTTGGCCTACCCTAATGAAGCTGTCGAAATTACAAACCCTGAAGATGGAAAGACATTCAAGGTCAATAGCCAAAGACTTAAGTCATTATTTGAGGGGTTTGAAGGTCAGGGGGTGGAGGAAGAATTGGTGGATCCGGTCTACTCGGACTTGTTCATGGAATAACTGTTCATATGCTTTTTAGTGTACAGTCATTTTATTTACTTTAACTGTTCATGTTACTTTATCTTTTCGTATAGTATGCTTTTCTTAGTTGTGGATATTGGTATTTTTGTCAAAGTTCAAGAGGGAGGTGTTCTCTAACCCCACTCATATTTTTACAATCCTTCATTGCATATCATATATTTTTTTGTTGTATCGAGTACAATGCATGAATCAAGTTGGGGGTGAGGTGCACCATTTGTATGACACACAATTGTTTGTGGAAATTATTGTTAAAAATATCAATTTTTATGGTAAAAATTCACCTTTCACATATCATACAGATTTTGTTTACAATAGTTGAAAATTATGTGAAAATTTTAAAAAAATTTGTGAAAATATCTGAATGTTGATCTATATTCCTTTATTAAGAAAGTCATGGTTTTGTTGATATGTTGATCTTTGCTTTGAATTTTGAATACATGAGCACATTATAGAAGTTCATCCTATGCTTAAGTATCACTTATGCATTTGCTTTTGAACTCATCAATATGTACACCTTAAATGTGTGATTTTGACAATTTATGGATTGAGTTCATATTCTAGAGCTTGGCATACATAGTGGAGATAAATAAAGGTCCTACAAGAGCTTTAGTGTCAATCCGTGTTGGAGGGAACTTACAATTACTCAAGGAACAATTTTTCAAAGTCAAATTTGTTTAATAATCTCATTATGCTTGTTTTGGTTAGACTACATTTGGATAGTTGATTGACTTTGTCTTGAAACGCAATATGCTTTCCCATGCTTATCTAAAAATGATCTTAAGCCATCTTTGACTTACTTTGAGCCTTAGCCTTTTTATTATAGAAAATTTATCCCTAGTGTCATGATTGAGACTTTGTTGAAAATTCATTTCCATGCCACACAATTGACCAAGCCAATACAAAATGATAAAAATTTACCACACTTTGGTTGTTCCGAGAATTGATTGTGATTGATCATAAAAGGGAAGAAAATGTGGAAAGGAAACCCAAAGAGGGATAAATGTTTGTTGAATTCAAAATGTTGAATGGAAAAGAATGAATATCCAAGAAAAGGAGAAAAAGGGGTGAAGGAAGAAAGAATGATAAAAAAAGAAAATAAAAATGTTAATGAAAAGAAAGAAAAAAAACAAAGAGTGCGGTGATGGTGATTAGACTGAAAATCCCATGAAAAGGGAGATGTTTTTGAAATAAAAGTCATTCACTCGGAACAACCCTCTTTGTTATCCTAAATCTTTTATTTCATTTGCGACAATATCACCCCAAGGCCCCATTATAACTCGTAAAAGTCCTAAATGATCTAGAGAAGTATGAGAAATACATACTTTTAAAGAAAAAGAGAAGTTAGTTTGCTATCTAGTGCCCTAGTATTCCTTTTATGAGATTATGCCAAGGTTGTTTCACTTTCATGCATGAACTTTATTTTTGGATTATATGTGAGCATACTTTGTTTTGTGCACAAGATTCTATCTCACATATACACAATCAGTGCATACCCGGATAACTAGAGTGTGAGTCATTGTTGAGAGACACCCTTGGTGAGGTTGCATCAAAGCTTAATTTGAATAGCCAAAGTGATTGTGAATTCCATTGTGTAAATGCTTAAATTACATGTCCATTGCACACACGCACGAGTTTGAAAATGAATGTGTAGGTGCATATTTTAGACTAGCATTTAAAGCCATAGTAATGCTAATGTGTGCTTGGTTCGGGCATTTGAATGACGTGTTAGGTAGCCCTATGCTTAAAGGATGGGGGAATATTGCTCAACTTTCGATATTTGATAAGATTTAGGATTACCCTTGTTATTTGAATTCATGTTTTATATTTTGGGTATTCATTTTGGTAGTTTAAATTAGAAATCCATGTTTTGTACTTTGAAAACATTAAAATTTTAAATCATGTTGCAATTTCATAAATGACTTTGGGCATGATCAATCAATTGTGGTTCAAGTTTTTGGTAGGTTAGATGTCATAGATAGGTCATTAAAATATTTTGGAGTTGAGAAAAGATGGATTGGATGTGAGTTTTGAAGCAAAGGCAAGACCTACCAGAAGGTTTTGCCCAAAATGCTAAAAAAGAGGGTTTTAAGTTCAATTTTTTTGAAAAACCCTTCACATTTCCCCTCAATCTTAAGCTTCCAACCTCTGTCCTCTCCCTCAAACTTCTTCCAAGATCAAACACACTTCACCAAAGCCCTAGATTCTCATTTCTTTTCTTGATTAAAGTTGATTTTGAGTGGCTATTGCCAAATTTTTTGGGTGTTCTCCACAAGCCCTATGTCTTCACACTTCCCCCAATTTCTCATGTCCATCTTGATCTTTCTTCAAACCTTCAACTCTTTTTCCATGTCACGAATAAGTGGAATGTTCGGCAATGTTTTTTAGCCTATGGATAGGCTACCGTGGGTTATTTTGATGTTTCTTGGTTTGGGGGCACTATTGTCCCTCATAGCCCGCACCAAGAGGACAGGTCCTGAGACCCCGCCACTTGCAGGCACTAGCTCCTGTAAGAGGAACGGAAAGGGCACGAGTAGCCAAGATAGGGAAGAGAGAAGAACTAAGGTGAGACACGATGCACAGAGACAAAGAATAGAGGAAAAAAATGTCACGTGTGAGAGATACGTAGACAAAATCTCTTTTAGGCCGAATGATGAAGTTGTGAAGGTTATTGAAGGTCATGGGTTGGGTGTTTGGTTTCAAGAGGTGAAGGGATATAATTTGGGGTTATGTAGAGAGTTTTACAAGAAATTGACTATGTTTGGTGAAGACGAAGATAGGTTGAGGACCAACGTGTGGGAGAAGACCTTTGAGGTGACCCTGACATGATTGCCATAGTGATGGGGTATGTGAGACCTCCCCCGATTACCCCGGTCTACCCACACAACGTGGAAGGGGGTAGGACTCTCATAGATTATGTGGGGATTACCAATGAGGACCCAACCACCTTCGAAGGAACAACTTTGGTCGGGGGCCTCAAGCACTCTTACGTGGTGATGAACAAGGTGCTTCATTACAATCTGATGCCCTGGGGTTCGGAGAAGAGCCCAAAAATCGAGAATTTTTCCCTTTTCCATACATTTATGATGGGGGAGGCGATCGATGTAGCTCTATTGATTTTTGAGGAGATGAGGGAGTTCGCCAAGGCTGCAAAGTTTAAGGTGAATCTCCCCTTCGAGATTCTTGTCACCCGCCTGTATGACCATGCCAAGGTGAAGTCCTATGCTCACAATACTCTGCTACCCCTGGTGACTGAAGCCATCGGAAAGTCAAGCAGCAGCAAGAGGGTTGCCAGGATTGGTGGAGAGAGACCTAGGGCTCAGGGACCAGAGTTTCTTAGATTCGACCATGTACGGGCTGTCAATTATGGTGACGCAACTTTTACAGTATACGTTCCCTGGTGAGCCCATACCCGATGGACCTCCGCCACCTCCAACTGGACCAGCGACCTCAACTCCTATACCTTCTACGACTGTGGAGGTGGGAGAGATTGATGAGGAGATTGAGTCTGAGAGTTAAGCGGGGAGGAGGATGCCTTTGATGATGATAGGGATGGGGGTGATTAGGATGACTTTTGTGTTTTTTTTCTCGGCCCAGTAGAAGTGTCTTTAGGTTTTGGGCCTTTTTTTTTAAACTCTAACCCATTGTAATGAACTTTTGAGAATGATCAATGAAAATACCACAGTTGTTACATTTTATCATTGCCCAAGTCTATTTTTAATTGTAATATGTTTTTTGGAATTTGAATGTTTGGATATTTACTTGTTTGGATGGATGTTGTTGTAGTTTATATCTTGTGGTTTAAAGTGAATGTTTGCTAGGGACTAGCAAAACTCAAGTGGGGGGGGTGTGATTAACACAAAGTATTGCACATATTGTATGTTGTTATGCCCTTTTATGCTTGCTTTTATTGTGAATTTGGGGAGAAATGCGTTTAATCTTCTCTTTAATGAAGTTTTGTGTGAATGTAGGTGAAAAGTCGTAAATGTCTTGAGTTAAGCTCCCATTATAATGTTTAAAGTCAATAAAGATGAGGGAATAGCTTAAAGGAAGAATTGTAAGGTGAAGAAACAAAAAAAAATTGCAATTTGGATGAAAACCTTCTGGAAGGTTTGGCTATAAACTTTCTGGAAGGTTTGGCTACAAAACCTTCCGGAACTTTCACACTTGGTCTGCCTATTCACTGTTAAAACCTTCTGGAATGTTTTCTCTACTGGAATGAGCCTTACGGAAGGTTTACATCGAACTTCCGGAAGGTTTTGCTCACTGGAATGCTGTTTGAACTGTTCTTGCACAAACCTTTCGGAAGGTTTACATCGACCTTCCGGAAGGTTTTGCCCAGAATGCCTAGACAGCCTATAACTCAAGCTACTTCCCACCTCCACACTTCTCCCACTTGTCCACTGACATCCCTTTCAAATATACATGCCCTATGCTTGGACTTTGGAGGCAATGACATTAATGAGGAGGAGAGAGAAGAGGCATGCCAGGGAAGTGTAGGCTAGGCTTGTCCTAGCCTGCCCAATGCCATCCAATCAACCTCCTATGGATGGGAGGTCTGTCACATAAGCTATTGCAGCTCCATGGATGAAAATTCAAGCATTCTTGGACATTATTCAGCATTGTAGAGATATAGAGAGAGAAGCTCCAAGGAAGAAGATATAGTTTTAGAGAGAGAAAACTTAGATTTTTACACTTCATCCATCCATTTCACTTGTAATCTTTTGTAAGAATCTTGTAAGCTTCATTTGTTCTCTTTAATGTCATTTATTTTAAGTACATTGCAAGTTTAAATTCACCACTTAGATTCTACCATTGATGTAGTAAGTTTTCTACATTTCAAGCTTTTAAAATGGGTATTCAATGCATTTCTTCTTAGTTAACTTTTCTTGCATTAAATTAAGTTCCAATCTTCATTTCTTTAAAAATGTCTCTTTACTTAATTTGGGTTCTTGTATTAAGTATGAGTATTTAAGCTTTAAGTTGGCTAATCAAAGGGAGAATTCCTCTTGGGTATGCTAAATCAACTCTTTTTTCATTCCTCCTCGTAGTGTACGATGATTTGGTTTGAGTAGGTTGAGTGTGGACGTGGTTGTGAGTTTTTGATATACCATAGACTTGTCATGGGGTATGCTTGAATTCTTACCTCCATTTTAATCCCTCACTTCCTACGAATCAATCAAACATCTAGGCACCATTGGAGGAAGATCTTGAGTTGATTTGGCATTCCCATTGGAATGAACTCCTTGGATTAGCCAACACTTGTTCCATTTCATTTTCATCAAGAACACAACTTACAAAAACTCAAACTCAAAGATTTTTACACTTTTCCTTTTTCACCAAAATCACCTTCAAAATAATTCACATTTCTTCCCTAAGGAGACGACCTTGGAATACGATTTCGAAGTAAAACACGACACTTGAAAGTCTCTTTGCGCTTGGGAAGCACTTTTGTTCACACACACACACATTTCATCCCACACACCCGTTTTCTCATTTCTTGCATCAAACTCGAGTGAGAGTGACACTCACCTACACACATAAGTCATATACACATTTGAGGGTCCGTGTTCGGAGATTAGGAACGACAGAAAAAGAAGTCAAGCACTAAGTGAGCAAGTAGAATGGGATGCAAAGGTGGATTGGGATGTAGATCCAATTTCGAGACTTAGGATCCTATTTATCTCCTTGTAGTTTCATGGGTTTATGATATAGGAATGTTATTAATATTATTTAGTTAGATGGAATATTTGGTTTATATAAAGGTTTTGGATGTTTATTGAGTTTTTTTGTTTGGGATTTATCTATTTAGTTATTGGATGTTGAATGTTGTTTATTTATTTAATGGTTGGATGATTTGTAGTTAGATAATGCCTCTGAATGTGAAATTGGGTTGCCGCAAGAGTTTCCACATTCTAAGCTTCAAAAATACCTAAGATTCTCTGGGACAACTCTGTTATGAATTGCCCACCTTCATCTCTAATTACAACCCTTATTTCAATGGAATTTTGTGAACCAAAAATATCGCCATCAAAATTCTTTTGAATGAACCTACTCTGGGAGGACACCAATTCCATTAGATGGTTGTGTTGAATCCAGAGAACTGACTCCCGTGGCCATTTTGTATTGTCTGCAATATTCCATAACGGTATCACTTAGCACAGCCAAATCCTTAGACACTCCCGAGAAAAGTCTTTCATTTTTGTTCCTCCATACCATCTGGCAATGAGTAAGAAAAATGCAAAAATCATCATCTTTAAGGAATTGGTAGGTTGTCTGTAGCCATTAGTTAGGCTCTCTATCCTTTATGGTAGCCATTTCTTTAAAGAGACTATGCTCCCATGAATTCCTTGCCCAAGAACACTCTTTTAGGAAGTTGATAGACCATATTTTGCATCAATGAGAAGGGCCCCATGTCACATGGATGTATCATAATAAATACCCAAGATTTATTTTCTCAAGACAACTCAGAGCTGGCTGCTTTGTTGATTGACCAATTGAAGTCGGGCACAATTTTTAACACCTGCAGAGACACATATCTCAAAAAGGTATCAACTCAAGGAGTATGACCTCTCCACGGTAAGTAGCTCTCCACTTTCTCTATTTAGATGGGTGAAGACCCAAAGGTAGGGGGCCTCAAGGATGAGCACCTCGGCTCCATACTCCACACGCACACTTATATTATTTTTCTAGTTTTGTACACTAGTCTATTCATGTGTTGATCGCAATATTGACTTAGGCATCGGAGGGGCCTCCCATGGCTTAACGTCAGGGGTCCCTCTAACCTCTCTTTGATTTTGCAGCTCGTGGAGTGGGTGACATTTGAAGATTGGGAGCACACCTTCAACATTTCAGCGATTGTGCAAATTTTAGCCCGCACAATTCGGCCCGGTTTGTGGGAAACGAAGTAAGTGTGTCCTCAAAATGTGTGCATCATTCAATTCGTGGGACCTACTTGAACCTTGAAACAACTGAAGTACCTCGTTCTATTGGATCTTTCCGAACTCTTAGAACGTTCATATAGACAAGATGTAGCACTCAGTCGGTCTGCCGTTCAAACTCAAAAATAAAAACATTACAATACTTTTGCAAGGTCCCACTATATGTCTTCACGTGAACCTACTGCCCAAAAATCTTGTTTCATAAAGTCTCATTATTTTTATGTTAATGGGTCCTTTGTTTGACATTTTCCTACACGCCCATTTTTAGTACCAGTATTTGGGCTTTTGTAAGTAATATTATTCTACCAAAGCACTGTCATCTCTACTCATAAAAGAATGTACCTTCTTCACATTCGATAAGTTCGGGGTGTCACTATCATGACAAAATTTCATAGGGAGCTGCTTGGGTTTTTGTATGTGAGCATCCATCACCCCAATGATATTTCTCAGCTTCTTAGGCTCTTTGAGTTTAGTCTCTGTTTATACGAGATATAGCTCAGTTTTTCATTGTCCTCATTCATGAAACTAGTTATTCATCCTTCAAAAAAAAAGAAGGAACATTCACATGGAGGACTCGCAACCATGGTCTATTCTTCTAAAAAGGCTTCGAATCAATCCAAACAATCATGTTATGTTCATGTTGTTCATCACTTCATAGATGAAACCCACCTTCTATATTTTAGTGAAGCTTTTGTCACCATTTTTCTTCCACATGATGTTCCCTCGGGGCAATGCACACAGCCTCACACTCCAAAAGTGATAAGCAGGCCAGTTACAAATGGTCCAAACCATGATGATTGTTGGGGCCATCAATTTTCTCTGCAGAATTTGTCAATATATCATCTCTTAGGGGGTTAAGGGGAAGTCAATATATCATCACCTGGCTCAGTCTCATTATTTTTTATCAACCCGTCGAGTTCTGCATATCATTATTTCTTATGGAGCTCGGGGTATCTAATCTAGATTTGGTACCTCCTGAATTTTGAGATAAGTAATCTATTATCGCACATTTACTGTCCATTACTAGTTTACGAAAATATGCGTAGACATGTCATAAAGTATTCACACAATACACGGCTTCACATGATAACTGCTTACACTCTGCTTGAACTCCTCAGCACTACTATAGAACACGGTGTCATTCGCTCAAAGATATTTGTCATTTTCTCTGCCTTTGGCTTTAGAAATGAGCCAGTTGGTCTTTCAATCTCTCTCGGCTACTACTAGCATGAGTAAAATGCAGGCCCAAAATAAAAAAATAAAAAAGAAGAAGAAGAAAAGAAAGAGGACCTTGCTTGGTCTCTATGTTTGGCATGAGCCAAGTCAGAAGTAAATCTCTGGCCACCTCCCTCCGTGAGAACCGCAGTAGTTTAATGGGAAGAAACTTGTTATTCCTAAAAACCAGTATGGTTGCCACATTTTGCTCCAATACCATTTGACAAAAACAACACGTATTCACAAGGAGAACTCATACATGTATACATAAGCACACAGACAATAAAAAAATCATGATATTTAGCCTTTGATGACTAATAGGAAGTGGAGCTTCATGTGTACAACTTTCTTTGTTGTTTGAGTATTGCAGGACTTAGTTATGGGTTTTGAACTCAACTAGGTTTTTTCTCGCCACTGTCGGCATAGCCCAAAATGTGGTTGGTAAACTCGAATGAATCATGGAGTAATGACTAATCTTACCATCTCCAAAAATTCAGAGGAGCTGGGTACAATCGTGAAAGACTGACCTTTCCCAAAGCTCTTCTAGATGATCTTGATGCAACACCCAACAACTTTGGTATGCATTATACCGACAATAAATCACAACCGTCTGTAATCCGAGCGCTGGCATTAGCAAGAACCAAGCAGTCCGTCTTTACCAATGATGGTCGACCCAACCTCCGATTGATGTCTCATTGTCTCAAGCTACAGAATAAAATTTGAATCCATGAAAGTTAAACTCTTGTTGTGCTGATATGTGCCTTGACTTTGCTTTCACCTAATTGGGTACAAGGATCCCTTCACAGTCGTTAATCAAACATGTTGGGGGCTTGGAAAATGATATGACACTCTGCCAGAAGTGGTTGGCCTATCAACCCGAGGAAGTTAATCTATAAAATGATCAATCTATCACCTAAGATGGCTCAATTTGTAGCATCTTGAGTACTCAAAGGAGCCGTCAATGATACTGTTCGAAGCCATTTGATAGACAAAAATTCATGCCTTCAGAAACTAAAATGCCAACCACAGCTAACCATTTGATGTCGTTCCTCTAGCTCTCCGTCTTTAGAATCTCTCGGCATATACTCCACTTTCTCGAGGAAACAAACATTCCCAACATCGCTTAAATGGTGGTTAAAGCCATTGTACATTAATCGACATCATGGCCAATAAAACATAACAGCTTGGGGATGGTTGGCGCACCAATCCGGAGCTAACTAGAAGCTAGCACAACCCGAGTCTAAAGACGTCCGAGGACTCACTTTGTAGCATCTAACTTCTCAACATCATCAATAAATCTTGGCCACAAAAGTCCCCTTATTTTAGCATGGCATCGGGGGACTGCTCACAGCCGGGGGGGGGGGGGGTATGTCCCGAAGCTGCGTGTTCTCCGAGCAATGTCTCTTAGGTAGTCGGCCTCAACTTAGTTCTCAACATTATCTAAACCCATAATATTTTGGGTGGTCAGCTCATCAAGTGGTGGTAGGCATCGCCTCCGAACAAGAGACCTTGCTCGGTCTCCTTGAATGTCTCTCTACAACTAGCAACACTATTTCAACCTTGGTATCAGTTAAACAAAACTCTCTTCAAGTGGTGCTCGGCTTCACATCAAACATAGGTTATGTTTGTCCTCGGGCCCAAGGATTCTCTTGGGCTATTTAAGTTAATCAAGTGATAGATGGCACCATGTGAATGGTTTGTCATACCCAGGTACTTAGTATCATCCATCGGCACCAATGGTTGGTCCCAGGCGGTTGATCCATCACCCAGGATTGGTCGAGAGGTCATTTTGTGATCACTTGCGGATTATCACCATTTTTCGACAAAGATAAGTAGAAATAGTGACCGAATCTCAAAGAAGTTTCTCATTCGGGCATTTCATCGAACACCATAAATATGTTTGTTATGGAGGCTCTTGTATCTCGATACACTCCAATGACCTTGCCTCTAAGGTGATCTACGAGGACCCGCCTATCGTCCGTATCAGAGAAAACGAGTGAAGCTCCCAACCATAAAAAAACCATCAGGCTTTGAAGGGACACATCCACATGAAGAGGTACTCGGCAATTACACAAAAATGATCAGTCGCCTTGAAAAGCCCAATAGTCTCGGTCAAAGTTAGGCATCATCTTCCTTATCCTATACAAATGGAGTGAAATGGCCAGCAATATCCAGACTCACTCAAGAAAAAGGGTGGTCGATCTCGGACATATCCAGACCATGAATCATGTTATCCACCACGCACACAGGGGGCAAGAACCTCGGACCGAGCAAGTCTTTGGAGCACATTTCTTCTTGATGGAGTAAAAGGAGTACACGTGGACACCCAGTGGGCTCTGGGCCCTGAACATAGGTAAACTTTTTCTTGGCCAAAGCACCAAAAGTCCTAATGTAAGCATAAAAACTCTTGAGGAAAAGTTTAAGGACTTAGACTCGGGAGTACTCCTTGTTTGAGGAGGTGACATGAGACTCGGGGTCAGACCTCGAACACGGGTAAATTTTTGCATGACAAAAGCACCCAAAACCTTATGTGTGATTAGGCATTTGATGGGTACCAGGCCCTAGAAACGGGTAAGCCATCAAAAGTCCTAAAGTAGGCATAAAACCACTCAGTAACAAGTTCAAAAACTTGGACTCGGGAGTACTCCTTATTTAAGAAGGTGACATAAGACCCAAGGTTATGCCCCAAACACATGTAAGTCTTTGCATGGTCAAAGCACTAGAAGCCCTACATGCTTAGGAACTTAGTGGGATCCAGGCCCTAGAAATGGATAAGTCTTTGCATGGCCAAAGCACCTAAAATCTTATTGGAAACATTAATCCTCTCAGAGATGGGTTCAAGAACCGTCATTGGGGTATATTCCTTGCTTAGGAAGGTGACACGAAGCTTTGGGTGAGACCCTCGACATGATGTCGTAGAGCTATGGGATAAAGAATTGGTCCAACATCAACATGTATGTTTGGAGGTTAGATATAGATACTCTCACAAGCAAAATCTGAGAGAAACTTGAATCGTCTAACCATAGGCTTAGTACACTCAAGACTTGATTTTGCAAGATACGCATTTATTTATTTCAATTAAATATTACTTGCATGACAAGAAAAGACAAGACTCATTGTTGAGTTCATTGTCAACTCGAGATTATCGAGGCCAAGGGACATATATGTTCGGACCTTCTCTTATGACCATTCTCAATGGGCCAATTTTAATCGATTTTTCTCTGATCGGACATTTATTTGGGCCATTTCTAAAGGCCAATGGTCGGATCTTCCTCGGACAACACCATGCGATCATTTGATGGGATTCATTTATTGTCCTTCTCAGAATTAGAGTATTATTATCTTCTTTGGATGAGATTGAGATTTAATTATGGTCGTCTTATTCAGGACTCGACTCTCTCCAACATCTTATGGTTATATTTGGTATCATATTATCCATCCCATTAATAAGGCATTTCAATAATGCTCGGCTCTCTCTGGCAACATCTTCTAGTTATGCTTGGAATTCCATTATTCGGCCTTTCAACGAGGCACCTCATTATTGCTCAACGTAAGGAATTTATTTTATGTTCATTGTTATAAGCTGGACCACCACCGTGATGTTCTTATTCTTTTGATCAAGCATGAAAATATTGACTACCATATCTGACAGACGCATAGTTTCGATTACTGAGATTATCATTCGTTGATTATAGAATCTTCGAGTTGTACATATGTTGATCTTGGTATTCTGTTAGAAATAAAAATTGCATTAGGACTTTGTGCATGTTATTATCTATTTAATTCGGGCTTACTGATCACTTCGATGACATATGGTAGATCTCGACGTATCTATCTTAAGCTATATCTTATCAAAGGCAACATAAACATTCTTTGTAGCTTTCATCCCCTTCTAGTATTACAAAGGGCTTAAAAGTTGGGAGGTAGTTGATGGACCATATTTTACATCAATGACGAGGGCCTCACATCACATGGGTGTATCATAATAAAGACCCAAGATTTATATTCTCAAGACAACTCAGAGCTGACATTCTTGTTGATTGACCAATTGAAGTCAAACACAATTTTTAATACTTGCAGAGACATATCTCAAAAAGGTATCAACTCAAGGAGTATGACCTCTCCACGGTGAGTAGCTCTCCACTTTCTTTATAAAGATAGGTGAAGACCCAAAGGTAGGGGGGCCTCAAGGATGAGCACCTCGGCTCCATACTTCACACACACCCCTAAATTATTTGTATAGTTTTGTACACTAGCCTATTCATGTGTTGATCGCATTGCTGACTTAGGTATCGGAGAGGCCTCCCCTGATTCAACACTGGGGGTTCCTCTAACATCTCTTTGATTTTATAGCTCGTGAACTGGGTGATAGTCGAAGATTGGGGGCGCACCTTCAACATTTTAGTGACTGTGTGAATTTTAACCCGCACATTAGTGTATCACAGATTTCATAGCTTCATTGAATACTTCACACTAATCATTCAAGATTATTTTCCTCTTCCTGAGATTTACATTTGTCGACAAAGCATTCAAACACACACGCCAAACAAAGATCTTGATCTTACTGGGAATTTTCTAATTCCTAATAAAATTCCAACTCAAATTACTAGAGCTGCAAGATGGACTAGAAATATTTGAACTCCCATGAACCACATTTTCATCCATTATGATGTGATAAGCGCTTTAAACCGAGAATCGCCCATCGGTATTACAATTGGATATCTATTGATCGTCCATTGGAATTGCACTCAGTGGACTACACTTAATAACAAGAACTTCATGAGGCAGAATAATCTCATCAACCAATTGTTCATTCCAACATCTTGACTGCCCATCAATTGGATCTTTAACAGACCCAATGGTTCTTCTTTTCCCCTTGCTTTTCTACCCACCAGAAGTTAGAAGACAAAGCTTCCAAATCCTCACAAAGATAGTCTGGTAGCTTGAAACAACTCATGGCATAAGCAGGAATAGATTGGGCTACAACTTTGATCAACTCTTCTTTACCTACTCTAGACAAAAGATGTTCTTTCCACCCTTGCAATTTACTCCATACCTCTTCTCGTATATTATCAAACACTTCCTTTTTTGATTTGCCCACAATAGTTGGTACGCCCAAATATTTATCATGTTGATGAACTCAATTGACCCCAAAAATATCTTAGAGTTGCCTCACCAGCGCATCCAAATAATTATTACTTAGAACCATTTCTAACTTATCAAAACTGATTTTTTGACCTGAGGCTGCTTCTTATACTTGTAGGATGGACTTCATTGCACCTGCTTCCTCTAGAGTTGAATTAAAAAACAAAACACTACCATCTGCGAAGAAAAGATGAGAGATTCTCGGACATCCTCTACCTACTGAAACCCCTAAAATTGTGCCAATCCTCAAAGCCTCTTGAAGGAAAGCAGTCAAGCCTTCTATACACATGAGAAAAAGGTAAGGCGATAAGGGTCCCCTTTACAAATACCCCTTTCAGGATGGAAAAACCAACCTGCTCATTATTTAGTATGAGAGAGTAAAAAATTATTCTCATTCATTGCATTATCAAATAAACCCAACAATGGTTAAACCCTGGAGCTAACATCATTTTTTCCAAGAACACTCGATCCACACAATCATAGGCCTTACTCATATCTAATTTTAGATATATATGACCTATTTTCCCCCGTCTTACACTTCATAAAATGATTTATTGCAAAAGCCACCAAAACATTGTCAATAATAAACCTTCCTGAGACAAAAGCACTTTGGTATTCTGATATTACTAATGACAAAATATGTTTGAATCTATTCGCAAGGACCTTGGAAATTTTTTTATAAAAAATATTACACAAGCTAATTGGGCGAAATTGAGTAAATGACTCAAGACTTGCACACTTGAGAATTAAAACAACATAGGTGTAATTTAATTTGTTAGGAAACTCACCCCTTATTAAGAAAAGACAATACACAATTAAGTACATCCGGTCCAACTATATGTCAGTACTTTTGGTAAAAAAGAGCAGACATACCATCGAGTTTGAGTGACTTGGTGGGATACATTTGAGATATGGCTCTAGTTACCATTCTAGACAGGAAAATTGTTTCTTTCCTTTTTGTTTTTTTTTTTGGTTAGCAATGATGGGATGAAATAGGCAAAAGATCATATTTCAGAGCAACTGTCTTGGAAGATTACCAATGTTAATGGAGTGGGATGAACATGAGTCTTTTTTTTTGTTCTCACATAGAACTAATAATTATACAATTTATTAAACATTTCCTGCTCAAAAAAATTGTTAAAGATTTGTATTTCTTCTCAGTGAATTCAAACATATATTAATTAAAATTGAGTTAATCATGCAAAATCTCTTTGAGCGAAAGGTCACTCACAACAACCCTCAATTAATACAAGGTTCATCAAATCCCTTTATACTTTGAAATAAAGGATAAAAATAATAAAATATGTCTTTTTACACGCAATAAATGGATAGTAAGATTGACATACAATATTGCCGCTACTAAAGAATATCCTTTAGTCATGATAGAATCTGATTCAACAACGCTAATAGATGTGAATAGAAAAAGTAATGTCACTGAGCACTGGGTAGCATTTCAAACACTAAAAGAGAATATTGATCCTGAATGGAATGCCTATTTCCCAGAAATGCTTCTGGAGATTTTCTCATCGAAAGCTAGATCAGAAATATGGTAGAACCAAAGTCTTAAGATTTTTTCTTTGTTTTAGGTGTATTCTGAAGACATATTTTCTTTTTGCTAAATGAAAATTCAGATTTTGACCCCAAAAAAAAAAACCTAGTACAAGTGGACTATGATTTGAATAATTATTGCTTTAAAAATAATAACTGCACTTTCAATTATTTTAAGTAAAAACTAAAAATTGTCAATTAAGTCTATTTTGGTGACCTATTTTGTCAATTAGTCCAAGTAAAAACTTTTTTAAGCTATTAAATTCAGCTTAACTGATTGTTTTTGTCATTTAGAGTGTATTTGGATTGACTTAAAAAAAGTGTTTTTTAAGAACTTTTGACTTATCGTATGTACTTTCAAAAAAAAAGGTAGTGTTTGAGATTACTTATTAGAAGTAATTTTATAAAAGTTAAAATCATTTTACCACTTAAATAAGTTCAAAAATAAAAGTTAATAAATAAAGTTTTTACTTATCCAAAATCACTTTAGCCAATCACTTTTATCTTTATTTTTTTCTTCATCACCATTGCAGATCTCTCCATACCCTCTGCTGTGAACGACTAAAGGACATCTTTCATTCTAGCGACCATCGACAATGATGTCGGAGACTTAGGTGATCACCAACAACTATGACAGCATTGTTCCCTCTTCGGTCTTCATTCTTCTGGAGTTATTAGAGATCTCAGTCCATCTTGAACACGTATGAATCATCTATTTTTCATCTTTCAACTTCTATTTTGTTTGAGTTTTCTCAAATTTGTATATTATGTGGAATATATTTGTTAGATTTGTCTTTCTCTATTCATCTCTTTATTTACCCTTTTGGGAACCCTAGTTAATGGATTGCTCATTCTTATAATCTATTTGATAAAATGTCTCTTAGAAAATTTAGATTTTATTTGTGCTTGTGTGTTGGTCCATTGCCATATGACAAGTCGGTTGAGCTTACCCACATTGCTTGGAGTCAATGGCTTCTCAAGCATGGCTTCTTTTGATAAAATTTCAATAATTGCATTAAAGTTGGGATAGATCTAGCCTCTACCACTTTTCTCTACATTTTAGTTGTATGGTGTTTCTGCATGCCTTAGTGAAACAGAATCTAGGCAGTGTACCTATGTTGTATGTCATTTGAGAATTAATAATTCAGAGTGGTGATGGTGCTTGACATAAATGTGGTTTCCATATGAGATTGATTGACTAAAAAGAGTATCTCAAGAACATACATAAATTCAATTGGCATAAAGAATTGAGTTGAAGAAGCTTGGTCACTTCGAAAGGCAAATGACTTGATGGATTAGGTTAAAAAAGTATTGAATACTAAAAAAATTGTGTCAAAAAGCAGTTGTGTTTTTTGAAAATTTTGGATACTCGAGGACTATCTCTAGGGTGAATCTTTTGCAATTAGTGGAGATTCCAATGAAATTTGTCTTTACTAATGGAAGCATCTCCTGATAAGCATCACAGACTTTAGAATACGATGGTTCAGTGTATTTTGAGTTTGGCTTCCCAAATGGGGTTGTCAAAACAATCAGAGTAATTGTGAGCAATCTAAGCTCCTTGTGAGTTATGATTTTTACTGGGCTAGAATTCAATTGTCAAGAAGGTAAAGTCTCAAACCGAATGTCGTTCCTAAAAGGTTATCTATACCATCTCCCACCAAATAATAATTCCAATTTTCATAATGTTTTATCCTTTCATAATTCCTAAGTATGTGCGCATAACCCTTCACTCTCAAAAAGCCAACTAACCATTGGACTCTCATTAGAAAAAAATCAGTTGCTATTTTCACTAACCTGCTTGATTATTTTGAGAAAAAGGGGCTAATAGTTCCTATTTTTTAGAGGTGCATCCCCTTAACGGAATTTAGTATATTCTTTGTATTTCTCAGTGGTGGTGTAAGTATTTAAATTGCTGCTTTTTCCAACAAGGCTGAATTGCAAGTATGCTTGTTAAAATAATTCTCATATGCAAAATGAAAATAGAAAACCAAATAAGGGCATCCTAAATGGCTGAAGCAGAATAAACTCTTTCCATACGAAGGGATAATGGCATGGTTTTCACATTTTAATTTGGGCTTAATATCTAAGAAAGCTATGAACACTTCAGTGCTTGATGTTATGTTATGATTTCATGTTTTACCTATTATTTTATTAGTTCATTTAGCTACTATTATGTACTCATTTTAAATTGCATATTGCTTTGTTCCTATTCTATTGTTAAACATAATCGTTGGCCATAAAAATCTGTAAGTTTTAAATAACATTTCTGATCATATGCACTAAGATTAGCAATGGACCCCTGAACTGTGGACCATGTTATTGCTCTCACAAGTATCCATAGGTTATACCATATGTTGAACTTTTTTTCTATCTTGTTTTTAATACTAATTAAAAGATATTTGGGCTTCTTAAATAAAAATGATTTCAATTCAGTGTCCTAATCCTTTTGAAGTGGTGTTCAGGATTAGTTTTCGTGTCTTCATGTCATTTTTGGATTTTGTCTATAATGTTATATCTTTCTTCTTCTTGACTTTGTTATCAACCAAAAGTAAAAAATCAATCCTATGTGCATTATTCTGTTTCTAAATCAAGATGCCATCTATGAAGGATACGATGACAAATTTAGTGCATAATTTACAAATTATGATGTGATAATTTGAATGTATTCAAACATTGTTGAACAATGTCATTAATTTTACTTTCCTTATAATTTGAAATGAACTTGTTGTGTAATAGTAGAAACGTGTCAAGTCAAGAGAAGATGACTATATTTTTAATCACTATTGGTCACAATGAGCGAAATAGAATGATGCAAGAGTGATTTCAACGTTCTGAGGAGATAATAAGTTGACATTTCAATGATGTTTTATTAGGGATGACCAAACTTTCAATGGAAATCATCAAGCCTCATCAAAATTTCAATTGCATCCGTCAAGAGATCAAATTGAATCATAAATACTATCAATATTTCAAATATTGTATTGGGGCAATTGATGGCACACATGTTAGCGCTCATGTTCCTACTTCAAAACAGATTCCTTTTAGAGGTAGGAAGATACTATGCACGCAAACCGTCTTGGCAGCATGTTCTTTTAACATGGTTTTCACATTTGTCAATGCTGCATGAGAAAGAAAAGCTCATGACTCCAGAGTGCTACTACATTGCATTTGTAATAGACATTTAAACTTTCCAAAACCACATCCAGGTATGAGTAAAGAATGTGTTGTTTAAATTTTTTTCTTTTGCATTCTTAATTACATAGAATAACTAATGATCTTGTTATTTTTTTTAGGAAAATATTATGTGGTAGATGCTGACTTCCCTAATATGGATGGTTATCTTACTCCTTATAAGAAAACGAGATATCATCTACCCGAATTTTGTAGAGGGGGAAGGCCTCATGGGAAGGAGGAGTTGTTCAATCATGCACATTATTCATTAAGGAATATGATTGAACGATGTTTTGGAGTATTAAAGAAAAGATTTCGAATTTTACAGCAAATGCCCAGTTTTGATTTCACTAAGCAAATGTTTATTGTTGTTGTTTGCATGACTAACCACAATTACATAAGTCTTCATGGCATCAGAGACGTATTATTTGAAAGGTATGCTAATGAAGATGTGAAATTAGAGAAAATGTTTATTTTTGTTGCTTGCATGACTTGACACAATTACATAAGTCTTAATGACATCAGAGACGTATTATTTGAAAGGTATGCTAATGAAGACGTGAAATTAGAGCAGAAAGACAATGTAACCCTAACTGCTTTTGAAAAGGATATTGATTTGTTAGATACAAATCCAATGTATAGGAAAAGAGAACGTATTGATTTAACAATTTGAATGGACAATCAATTATGATTTTTTATTGTATTTACTATTAACATGTGTTTTGTGACTTTAGTATGTCATTAGGATAGTTGGACTATGTAGTTTTTTTTTCGTATGATACATGTATTAATATGATATTTTTTTATGATATATATATATATATATATATATTCTTGTGTATCATTATATGTGTAGTGTATGTTTGTATATGTGCATTCAATACTATTAACAATTATGACACAAATAAGTATTTTCACATCTAAATGTGCTTTTTATAAAATATATTAATTTAAGTATTTTAAATTTTGAATATCCAAACAATACTTATTTAATAAAAGTGCTTTTCTTATAAACAGTTTTAATAAACATTTATTAAAAAAGTACTTTTTGGATTTCATAAGTCATTCCAAACACACTCTTAGAGTGTATTTGTTAACCCAAATTTAGCACTTAAAATGAATGTATTAAGCACTTATTAATTAAGTCCGTTTGATAACTAAAATTTAAGCTCTCTTAATATGTTAAGTGCTCTTTAAAAATAGGCTACAATATTAAATAGGAGATACCTTACTTAATTCTGAAAGGTAAAAACGCTCAGTAAAACCATCTTTAATAATATTTACAATATGACAATTATACCCCGAAATATTTTACAATCCTATTAAAACTCTAATTAGTATTCTCTCCAAAACTCGTAACCTATATATTCTCCTTGTGGTTCTCTTTTTTTTTTTTCCTTCCTGTTTTCTATAATAAAAATATACATACATAATTACAATTACACACATAAATGCATGCATTGCACACTCACAATTACAAACAAATATATGCACTGCATACACACATACTTACACACATGGACTGCGCACACCCACCCACACACACACACACACACACACAAGCATGGCGCACACACATATTGTTAATGAAATCTAATTTATTGTATTTTTTTTAATATTATTTGATTATTTATTAGTTATTGTTCTTTTTTTTATCACATGTTATTGTTCACTTATTATGTTATTCAATTTGTTATTGTTTACTTATTGTGTTATTCAGATGTTATTTATTTATTTATTTTGATCAAATATTTGTTAAATGTAGACTAAAATATAATAATAGTGATTATAATTTATGTTATGACATATTTTATGAATATTTTCAAATTAAAGAGTAGAAGGGTAAAACTAAAATTTTATTTATTTTTAGACATCAGCTCTGTGTATTTATCAAAAAGTTTAGTTCAATTCAGTACTTAAATTTCAGTGAATATCAAACAGTCAAAAAATTCAGCATTCAGCTTTCAAACTTCAGTTTTTAGCTTTATCAAACACCACCTTAGTCTAAATTAATTATATCATTTTTATTTATTATGAAAATGCCCCTATGCATTCAAACATTTGCTTCCATTTCTCACACACACACTCTCTCTCTCTCACGCACACACCTCGACTCACCAAATCCTCCTTTCTCACAATCATTCTCGATCTTGTCATTTTCTCAGCCACTGCACGACCTTGAAAAACCCTAATATTCATCTCCACTACTGCCTACTACCCATCGAACAAGACCCTAATTTCCCCTCCAAAACCCCAATAAACCTCAATTTCTTACTTTCTCATAGACTCAAAATGGCATGGACTCCTAGAGATAGAAACCCGAGTTCAAACTACAGAGGAGAAAAGTTGTAATGCTAATGCGTTTATAAAACAACCCATCCACCTTGCCTCTTGATTTTTCTCTCTGATTGATATTTCTGTCGGACTTCTTCATCCTTTTCCCCTCCTGTTGTCTTTCGGTAATTCAACAGTCTTCATGCTCTCTTTTCTCTTTTACTAGGCTAACCCTTGCTTGAAGTCACTTGCAATGTGAATGATTTTGAGAAATCATGAAATAGACTTATTTAAGTTGGTGGTTGTTGAATGGATCTATTTGAAATCGTGGAATAGACTTATTTAAGTTTATCCTATTATATTTATATATAT